>OV725082.1:87469127-88069127 GCA_928085145.1 Nezara viridula
CTTTTTTTTCATATATATAACTATAATTAATTTGGAAAAAATAAAGATATTAACTATCTATATGAAATGGTGTTTAAGTGATTCTTGAATTCTTATTAAATGCAATTACGCGAACAATAATACTTTAAGAGATAATTTTTGAATATTTTTTTCACACAACATGGTAGCATTTCAGCATTTTGGGAGAAGAGGAGCCTTGGCAACAGCCACCATCTTTACTTCCTCCAAGAATATACTGGTGAAAAATCGTTTGGTTATTATTTGGAATGCCTTCTTATGTAATATACAAAAACTTGATAGTAACAATCCACATCTGTTCCGGATTGCTATTTCTGACCTTTTAATCTTTTGCTAATCTGCATTGCTAGTAATGTTTTCATTTACTTCGATTTATGGTATCGATTTGAGGTTGAAAATCTTGTGGATAACCCATCATTTCAAATCTAGTTAGAATCCATAAGGCCGTTAAACAGTATTTTATTTGAAAATCGATTCCTGAAATCCTAGTAGATTCGATTTAATCAAACGGAGTTATTGTAAATGAAATGAAATGAATGTAAACTTTATTCTAACACTTTTGGGGTCTTCGAAGTACGGCCCGCTGGACGGATCCGATCTTTGTTTGCATTGTAAAATTTAAAAACTATTTAAAAAATACGAAATATAGTAAATCACTCAAGCAGGAGATTTATAAAACATTTATAGCATGTGTTGTTTCTCTCAGAAACTCATTTCAGCCCGAAAGCTCCCCCGTAGATCCGCCTGTGACACACCGTGCTTTTTCCCCCATTAACCTATTTAAAATCTGCTTATTGGTCTTTCAGAAAGTAACTTCTATTTTCATACATTCGAAGGGAAACGCCATATTCTGTTAGCATTGCCTCACCGTAGGATCCCCTTCAGTACTTATGCCCCATGAATTTTCCTTTAGAAGAAGGCAAGAAGAGCTGGAGAAGGGAGGCAATGGGATTGGAAGCCGGTCCCACGGGACGCCCCACCCTGGCCCCCTGAAATATCGGTTATTATTCGCTTTAACTTGAGTTATCCTCCAATAGCCGGGAGAGGACTCCCTATAAATATGAAAACCCTATAAGAGGACGTCCCCTATATCCCTAAAACAATCGTTCCCGGATTTCTGGACGGCGGCTTCTCAAATATAAGTTCCTTCTTTACGGTAAGTGTAAATCTTTTTGTCAACTCGCTGGTAAAACTGCGCCACTTTCAATACACCAGCTGTGATTTAACAAATCCTCACTCTTGGGAATTCATGAAAGAGTGTTGATACCTTTGCATATAACAACTATGCATATCGTAAAAAAAATTCCTCCTCAAATATCATATTTAAACTTATATATCCGAATATTTTTTACTTAAGTGTCACCAGTTACTTTTTTAGCACTTATTTTGAAATGTTACAGATTTGTCAAATACACATAAATAAATTATTACGATTGTACTAATGAGGTTATATCGACATAAATAAATTTATAAATTTGGCTTAAAGTGACAAAATTTACTGTAATTCGCATGATGTAAACCAGCTCTATAAGAATTTCGTTGAATGCTTGCAGGAGAATATGTCTTCTACCGGCATGCTGCTGATCAAAAACCAACCGAAGAATATGAAGCTTCAGCCTAATCAACCATGGTTTGACTCAGAGTGCAATAATCTGAAAAGGGAAGTTAGAAGAAAATATAGAGCATTAATTGAATTAAATTTTTCTCCTCAAGTGTTACAAGACTACATCCAAACAAGGAGTTCCTATAGAACATTAATTAAGAACAAGAAAAAAGAATTTAGATTTCAAATTATAAAAAACCTGCAGGATATAAAAAATAGCGAACAGTTTTGGAAAACCGTCAATTCCTTGAAACCATAACAACCCAATGAAAATGCAATAAACATGGAGGAATGGAGCAAACTCTATAGGACACATTATGGACAGAAGACCATTCGGAGCTTAGAATTCATTCCCACCATCAACTCAATTCTAGAAGCTAATATACCACAAGAGGAACTGCAGCTTTGTATCAATCTTTCTAAAAACAATAAATCTCCAGGATCGGACCTTATAATTTATGAAAACTTCAAAAACCTCACCCCAGAGTGGGAGCACTATATTTTGGATTTATTCAATGTTGTACTTGAACAAGAAAAATTACCTACCCAGTGGTCTTTTTTTTTTTTTAATCTATTTATTGAATAATAATACAATCAGCCACTGCTGGAGGGCTATAAGTATTAGGGCTAAGAGTTCTCATTCAAACAATATATACAAATAATAGAGAAAAAAATATAAATATACAAAGTAAATAAATAATACTGATGAAGAAAGTAAATAAAAGAAAAAAAAAGTAAACAATAACATAAAATAGAAACTTCTAAACACAATCATACCTACCTATATACAATATATACATTCGTCCAGGAATCTCCGAGCCAGGCTTTTTCCCCCACACGTGGAAGGCAAAGCAAGACTCCAGGAGATCCCAGTGCCACTTTTCCAGCCCCATCATTAGTATCAGAAGCCAGTGGAGACTGAAAGAGGGCACTAGAGCCACAGACGCTCGGGACATGAGTGGAGAAGCTGGCCATTGCCAGGATTCCAGAAGCATATTTACAAGAGATCTCTGGGACCCAGTGGTCTAAATCCAAACTTATATACTATATTTAAATGATATGTATGTAACTTACAAAACCATATTATTGTCCAAGCTAGGCTCTATTTGTATGGGGGAGCCCTCTCCTCCAAAAAAACAAATAAAATATCATCTATCTATCTACCTAATGAGGTTATAACGTGAATCATAAACGAACTGTTTTTATTGAAAGTGTGAAATTATGGAAAAACAGAACTTCTTAAAATTAAATAACATTCTTTCAGCAAAAATTAAGGGTATCGAAATCATGACGAAGAAAGGAATATTACACAGAAAAAAGAAATGTTTCCGAAGACATGAAATTTTATAATTCCCAAAATGGAACAGCTATTTGGAGGATTATCACAAGAAATTGTAGGCAAATTATTACCATATATAAAGGTACGTGATTAAATAAAGTTTGGTACAAGAAGAAGTATGTTTGACTTATATATTTGTGAGTTTGTTGGAAAAGATTTGGAGGTGTAAATTTATTTGATTACCTACAATGAGAAACCTTTGGAACACCTTCAAGATTAATATTGTCAAATATTTAGACTATTTGTTATTCTCAATGTTGTGTTTTTCTATTGTTTAATATCAATTTTCAATAAAACATTTACTCTTTTATGACATTTTATTTCTAAATAATAACTGGTATTTTACTAAAGTAACTGTTAATGAAAGTCACATAAATATACTTTAATGAATTTTAAAATAATTCCAGTTTTATGACTGTTCAATATAATCAAATGTTCTCAGAAAACTTAATTCATCTAAACATTTCGACACCTCAATACTCTATCCACATAACGTTTTGTATAGATGTCCCTCTCCACTTCATCACAAATTGTTTTTCACTATGATTTTAATAGAACTTCAGTTGATGAAGGAACATTCATTTTATTTTTACCCGACTACGAAGAAGACACAGGAATGGTCGTTTTTAGATTGTCCACTGAAAGGTATGCAACGATTTTTTGAGCGAACGGCCAGACTAATTTCTAAGCCCGATGGCTCAAACTATTCAGTGAGATCTCGTGAGTGTTTAAGAACAATTTGGGCACAAATTATTGTTTACAATGTATTTATTTAATCAATCCGCTAGAAGGTATGCAAAGATTTTTTGAGCAAACGGCTTCACCGATTTTTATCAAACTTAAAATTTACGGTTTAAATTACGGGAGGATAACTCATGAATGTTGAATGTTTTGAAACAATTAAAGCTCAAAATACAGGGGAAATATTTTATTATACTGGGAGTATTCTCAGTTGTTCTAATATTCTGTCAATCCCTTATAAATAATTATAAACCCGCAATTAGGCATCAGAAATCTCTCGACCAGGAGCTAATGCGACAAGCTAAATTCGCGAAATATCATGATTTCATAATTAATATGAAATTAACTTTTTGTTTTTAAAATGTCCACTTTTAGTAATCAAATTAGTTATGCAATTTCAGTTTCGTACGACTTTTCGTTTTTGAGTTTTTACTGTTCATACAAGCACGCGCACAGACCATTTCCGTCAGGTCTTGGTCATTTGGAATTGGGAAGACCTCAAAGACCTCCACCGTGTATATCTGTTGAAAACTCAGATTCGAATTTTTTTTATGAACATATATATATCTAATGTAGGTAAGTGATAATAAGGGGACGAGGTGGCCGAACGGGCTAACGTGTGTGCACAGCTCCGCAATTGCTCGGCAACCTGATACATTAGATATCCGGACTAAAATATTCAGGAGTTTGCGTCCCGGTGCCGGGGGTCTTTTAAATCTCCGCCGTCACCCTCTTTCTCGGGAAAACCCCTATATCCTTAAAAGTGAGAAAGTGGAGGACCAAAAAAAAAATTAAATAAGAGACATCACTACACTGAGTTAAAGTGGCTCTTTCTCTCCATTCGAAGACAATATTTCCTAGGTCCGTTCCTCTATCAAATCATCAACAATCATCGTTCTTCTTACGCTTATAACCTTCTCCAATTCAAGTCCTCAGTCCACTCCTTTCAAGATCTCCATAAGATCTCTACCTTCCGACCTTTACATTCCTTCTCACAGATCTGCCTCGTTCCAAAACTCTTTTATTGCTCGCTCTGTTATTTTTTGGAATTTCCTTGCTATCAAAATTCGGCATTCTTCATCCCTATCTACATTCAAAACCCTCCTATTCCAATTCCTATACCAAAAACAGTCGGATACCCACTAACCTTTTATGTAAAATTACATATTATTCATAATGTTGTATTTACATATAGCTCATCACTTAAATACTTACTATCAGATTTGACTTTCTTTTTTCGTTTTTTTCAACAGAGATTGGTATGAATAATGTAATGTATTTTTTCTAAAAGTATATATTTATATTTTACCATTGTACATAATTTTAAGTGTCTTGGCATGGTTTCAAGAGTTTTGTATATATATATTTTTTTTGTATATAGTATGTATAACTAATATTTTCTTTACTTATTTATCTTTATTTTTACCTTTTATGTTTGTTTTTATTTGGCCAGATATAATATTTTAATTTCATACTTTTTTTCTATTCTAAAGGGACTTCGTGGCAGAATAAAATTATTTTCTATTCTATTCTAAGTAATACCGATTCGAATCCGGGCTGGGCAAGTTAAAATTTAATCCGTGGTTGTCGCGCGGAATGAACCTCGGCATTCCCACTTAAGTTATAATAGGTTTGGTTCATCCTCTAGAACAACTGCCTTTTTTCTGTATTCGAAAAAGTTGAGGTAGAGGGTAAGCGGAAAAATAAATGAATAAAGAGGTACACACCTATTTACACAATACTAAAATTAGCATCTTTGTTCAGTCAAAGATTTTCAGTTTTTAATCTCATTTCCCTTTCAACGTGTTTGCAACTCAGAACATTTCCCAAACTCAATTTATTGTTAGTATATTAGCTTATAAATAATATTATACTGCTCGTTTAAAATAAGATTCAAAATTGCTCTAATTTGTCGGTGTATAAGAATTTAATTCGAGGGAGCCGAGCGAGAGCCGTATCTCGTTATGCAGGCCGGTTTGTCCTGAGGAAGGCCGGCGTAGAGCTACTGTATAACTTAACTTCTAATGGCCCGGCCCGCTGTATATTTTAACTATAGAAGGGGAAGAGGAGAAGACATAATCTTGTTCAGTTGTATAAGGCATACAGCGTACTCCGGCCTCCGTCCATTTGTATGTAAAACCCCCCTTCACCCTCTAATACCCCATAATTCCTCGCAGAAATAACAGAACATCATTTCTCCTCCCGACCCGAGGGGAGGGGGAAGGAGGGCAGGGGTGGGGGTGAATTTATGGCCCCGCGCTGGGAAGATGTTTTTGCTACTTGAACTTGGTAAAGCTCTTGGGTCCCAGATATAAATCACTCTTTTTGTTTGGGGCACCACCCTCCTGACCTTTACTCCTCCTTTTTCTCTAGCCATCTTCCTGACACGTCTAAAATCTACTCAATAATGTGATCATGCTCTTGGCAACACCCACCATCTTTACTTTCTCCAAGAATATACTAGTGAAAAATCCCTCGATTATTATTTGGAATGCCTTCTTATGTAATAAATAAAAACTTGATAGTAACAATCGATATCTGTTCCGGATTGCTATTTCTGACATTTTAATCTTTTGCTAATCTGCATTGCTAGTAATGTTTAGATTTACTTCGATTTATGGTATCGATTTGAGGTTGAAAATCTTGTGTATAACCCATCCTTTCAAATCTAGTTAGAATCCATAAGGCCATTAAACAGTATTTTATATGTAAATCGATTCCTAAAATCCTAGAAGATTCGATTTAATCCGAATCAAAAGGAGTTATTGTAAAAGAAATGAAATGAATGCAAACTTTATTCTATGACTTTTGATTCCCTCAGAGCAGGGGTATTCGAACTACGGCCCGCTAGACGGATCCGGTCTTTGATTGCATCGTAAAATTTTAAAACTATTTAAAAAATACGAAATTTAGTAAATCACTAACTGGACAGACTTGAAAATGGCTCGGCAAGCCGAAACGTCGTATTTATTTTTCTTATAATTTTTGTATTTAACTTTAACTTACTTTTGTTATATACAGATTTTGTAACCATTATCTATTTATGTAAACGCTTAAATTTTTGAAGCCATATATATATAATTTTTTTTTTTTTGTTTTTTACTATTATCGGTAGACTTTCTTTACTACTACTTACTAGTTGGCCCGTGCGAAAATTTTGTTTCGTGAAGAAATAGGAGCAATCAGCAGGAGATTTATAAAACATTTATAGCATGTATTGCTTCTCTTAGAAAGCTTATTTCACTACTGAAGTGTCATTTATTCATCACAAGTCATGACCCGCAGGACATGATGGAGGTCTTAATGCGGCTCGTTGGACTTGGTGGAGGTCTCAATGTGGCCCGTGGGCCAAAAAGTTTGGAAACCCCTCCCTTAGAGTAATATAAATGTATAATTCTATAGACATTTGGGAACGTGGTTGCCCAAAATCGGTGTTGGTCTTGCCCTTTGAAAGACCAAGACCAACACCGCCTATCAGTTACAAGACTGGTAAACCAATCGATTTTTTAAATAAAATTGAGGCATAATAGTTCTGATACTGACAATTTAGTACTAAATGTAAAGAATGTTTACAATATACTTTACATTTCACTCTTCTAATTTTCATCAGACTAGATAGGTTTCTCCTATCTAAAAAATACAGTATATCTCTTTCTAATAAGATCATAGGTAACTGCAAGCCTGATCAAGACTCTTCTCGGCCTCGCATTTGGACAACACTAGTTCCCCGCCACCCTAGGAATATAATTCGTAAATAATTACGAGTTCGCATCCTGGTGCCGTGGCTTTTAACTCTGCAATTTTCCGCCTCCCTCGCCCCTAGACACGGGAAAACCTTGTATAGCGTAAAAAGGCGAGGCAGGAGAGGACAACAACAACAATAAATTCTATAGACATTTGTTAGACATAGTTATAAATGAATAAATTATTAAATTTAATAAGCACATGCTTACATAACTGCATTCACTGACCGATAGTATTGTAACACGTTCACGCCAATAAACAATGAAAATAATTGCAATGCAGTAGCAATAAAATAGTTATAATATGAACATTAAAAAAAAACAAATAAAAAGACAAAATAAATAAATACAATTATAGAACGGAATAGAATAGAAATGAATCTTTATTCTGGGACAAAGTTCCCTCAGAATAATAATGAAGAACAAAAAAAAACATATTTCCAAAAACTAACTTAATAAAAATTCTAACGATATATAGTTATTTAAACAGTAAGTAATAAATAATGATGTGTGAGCAACTAAAAAAAAATAAAATCCTTTCAAGAATAGTTATAGTTGTAATGTGAGAAACGAAAACAATAAGTATATATATATATTATATATAGAAAGAAAAATCAAAATCTGGAGAAAACAAATATATTTTTGGTGTTAAATACATAAACAATGGGCTAACTTAATGAAAACTAACTCTATATTATAATAATATTCTTACTTATTTCTAGTATATATAGAATAATTTTGTTATTGTTAAATATAACCTTGCTTCTGCTACTTTCTATTTCCAACTTATTTACCGTTACTTTATACTTCTTTTATTTTTATATATCATATATTTTCCTTTACAAATATAGGTTACTCTACCTTCATGTTATTAGACTACACCTTTTTACTACATATTATTACTTTTACCATCTTCTAGTTTCTCATATTTCTGTTATGTTGTATCTTAGATTTCTTCCTGGTCTGAAACTTGGGCCGAAACGTCGGTAAAATAAATATAGTTTATTTATTCTTACTTTGTCCTTTGTTTGACTAAACACACCAACCAACTTTCCTTCAATATATGTACCACGAAGGTGAAGAATACCATATCGATTTTTTTATTAAACGATCTAGAAACTAAGAGACAAATTTTAATAGCTCAAAGTTATGAATGAATCCCCTAAAAAAAATTTTAAAATGTCCATGGTGTTGTTTAGCCCTGGGGTACAGATTTATCTACAATAATCAATTATTAATACACTATCATGTAGTATAGATTGAAATTCTGCTACAAATGAAAATCTACTAAATTCCAAACCAATAATAATTTTAAGATAATAATCATTATAAGATTATTTGAAGATTAGTACAAATAAATAATAGCATTTAATAAAAACATAGTGTATCTAGAATCTTGGAGGTTTGGAGTGGATTTATACTTGGGTTTCTAGCACGATATCCCATTCTTATCCCATAAAACAAAAGTTTAAGTAGCATTATTGTAATAAAGTAGCCACTAAATTGAAGAAGAAAAAAACTACCCTCAGCAATGATAAAAAACTGAAATTTGTAATAAAAACAGTAACGTTTTCCTTTATTTAATAAGAAATAAGTTATTTTTCTAAAAATAAAAAATTCATTCAATTCTATTCAGTTTTCTTTTTTAAAAAACCTGCTGTGGTACCCTACTTTCTAAAAGAAAAAAAATGTAATAAATGAATTTTTGCTTTTTGTGCTGATTTCGCAAATATTATATGAGTATATATATATATATATATATATATATATATATATATATATATATATATATATATATATATATATATATATAATATACATTCCACGGTATCCGGAACGGGAGCGCGGCTGTGGGATGGTGTGATGGAATTAGAAGAGTCTATTGTTGAAGTAGATTGTATCCAAAATATTTTTACTAATTTCGGTCTGATGATACGACGGTTCAATAAGACAAATTATTTTTTATATTTTTATGTTATGGCAGTTTTTTTTGCCACTGAACCTCTGGTAACCAAATATAATTTATTTAATAGGCTTCTTTGATGGTTTAAAATTATTTGTATTTCCCGTAGTCAACAATGCATCTGTATAACAGTGAACAGAATGCCTGTCATTTGAATTTTTTTTTAAATTTTATTTATTTCTTTACAAATGAATATTACTTTAATTAGAAATAATTTCTATATGAATATTATACAAGAGGAAATCGAACATTAGACTAATTGTAATTTATTTAAACCAAATGATAGAATTTGTTTATTTTTTTAATATATATATATTTTTTTTTGTATTATGTATTCTTCCTATATTATGTGCACACACTTGAGACTCTTAGCCGACTTTGTAATCGGCCTTAAGAGCAATATGTTACAACAAATATGTTATGTTTCTTGATATAATATGTTTCTTTAGTAAGGCGACTGAGGACTCCACAAACTGTTTATATTCGGTTAACCTATGTAATATATTTTATTTTTATTTTTCCTTCCACAGATGGAGGAGCAAGGCTGATTTGGAGTTCCCTTGGCTGATTGTAAATAATATACATAGAAATGGTTGTGTTTTATTTATTATAATTATTATATGTACATAACTATCATAACTTATCACTACTATAACTATAACATGTGCATGTATATACGTACGTATCATCATACAATATTATTATTTATTTATTTAAACATGTTAAATGGTAAGAATGAATTATTCTATATTCATACAGTATTCTCCCTATTACCGTGACAGAATTTAACTTAAAACTCTTAATTAAATTAACTTCAATTTTCAATATACAAAATATATTTATAATAATTCCCAGATGGGAAACGATCTATCGAATATATATATATATATATATATATATATACATTTGTGCTTCCTGATTACCGAAAGTAGGGAAGCTTTTTATTCGTGCGGGAGGTTAAAAATATTATGTGCTCAGAATCGAAAAATTGTACTCGCGTTCGTTTCAGATATCAAGGATCAAATTTGGTTCGGCGTCTGTCTGTAGTCAAATCGATGCCAGGGGCATATCACCTATTACTGTTGTACCGATTTTTATGAATTTTTCAGGAAATGTGCGTATTGGTGTCTAAATTTCATCCAATTCCATCCAACACTTACGCACGTCCTATGTATTTCCATGACTATACCATTATTCCAGAAACAGCTGTAAAAAAAAAATAATAATGCTTTATCAATTTCATTACATTCGGTCAACTTTTTTCTCTTAACTACACCCAAATGTCTTTTTCGCGATTCGTCTACATCTTAAAAACCGAAGTTAGGGATTGATAAACAAATGATCAAGTAGATATCCATTTCAGAAATTTCCATCCTCTACTTTCAGAAAATACTTCCGCTTTCGAATCTGAAAACGTATTGTTTTTAACCCGCCTATATTTAACACGGCCTAAAACCGGCTCGTTCGATTAAACAGAAAGAAAATGAGGAGAAAAGTTTACAAATTACCTATTTTTTTTTACTATATGTACGGTATATTTGTAAATTTAAATTAAATTTCGCACAGATTAAAAAATAACGTCACATTTGTGAGTTTGTTTGTTCCTTTTGAAGTTCAACCAACTGGTTCTGGTCTCGATATCCTCCCCAAACTTTAAATTGGTAAGGGGTTTATTCCAAATCTAGTTGAAATAGTTATAATTGAAGGGTAGGATGTAAGCATCAATAAGTTTTAAATATGTATAGGCTCTCATTTCCTGTATTTTGTTAACTTCATTCATATTCTTATATTTCTTTTTGACTTACTTTTGTTCTAACTGATGGAAAATGCCGGTGAATTTAGTGAGGAAGCTATACGGACCTAACTTGGTAAATTTTTTCTTTTGGTCCAATAGTCTATGTAGATTTTTAGCCACGCGATGTGGTCTTCTTTTACAAGCATAAATTGCTTGTGGGAGCAATAGTTCCATAGCTGCAGCACCAAAACCTTTGAGGCCAATCTGTCCAGGCCCTTGCCACCGACTCATTCAGGTTCAAGGACACTGGAAAATCGGTTTGGATCCATGGATTATGGATTACGGTATGGATCAAGGTGACAAAATGTCACTTTTAGCACAAATAGAATAAAACTGGAAAAATTGTACACTAACTGTAGATCTTTTGTACTAACTGTACCGATATCAAACTTGATCATTTGTTCACCAATATCTGACTTCTTCAACTTTGGGTTTACTAACAGTAGCTTTATAATTTTTTTCTAATTCCATTCAATGCTTTAAAAACTACTTTCGTTTACGAATTTACAAATGTAAACGTCCTTTACAGACCTATATTTCAAAAACGGCTTATTGTTATTGAATTAATCCATATTGGGATCCCTCCTCAGACAATTCGAGGAACTGGTTACAATTTATACACCGAACCTGTTATAACCAAATATAATTTATTTAATCGATTTGTCAGGTGGTTTAAAATTATTTCTAATGTCCATAGCCAAACAATGCATCTAAATAACTGTGAGAACAGAGCCTGTCTATCAAGTTTTATTTTCTAGCAAATGAATATTACTTTATGTAAAAAACAATTGCTATATTAATTAATTTAATGATAAAACGCCTTTTCTGAGAATGTTCGTAGAGAATAAATGTTACGATAAGATGGAGCCAGTAGTTTTAAGAGGGTACTAATAATTTGATAAATGGGGGTCTATAAGTAGGTACTGCGGACTATAAGATTTGTTTAATAGTTGAGCAGTTCTCCCTAAAATCGAAAATCGTAAGAGCGATTTTGTTAAGCTACATTTTAATCACAAACACAAAATGTTTAATTTAATAAACTTTTATATTACGTATATGAAAGAATAAAAGTATTCGTAATAATAATTTAAATTATATCTAATAACCAGTACTTCTATTCGATTTAAGGGACCAAGAGGACGAATATTCAAGGTGGAAAGAGGTAAGTTGGACGATGTTGCGGGGAACATTCTGATCCCTTCTGAGGAAATAAAGCGAACCATCGATGCGGAACATATAGGAAGCATTCTCTATATAAAACGGCTCGAACAATAAAGGTGTTATGATAAAGCCTTGGACTACGCCGGAGGAGGAGAGCCCGAAAGACGAAGGCGTGGTCAAATCAATATATATCCCCCCCCCTCCTGGGAGGAGAGGCCCTGAAGCCGCTAAGTCCTCCGACTTAACCGACCTCAGGAGCTTCCCCTCAAATTTGTCCAGGTTAAGTAGCCTTTCACTTTATATCCCAACCCACCTTAACCCTTAGCTCCCACCGTTAAACCAACACCCTCCATTCACTCTTCCAACTTATTATTTTTTTTTCCTGTATCAACTTTATGTTTAGTTATGAAACTATTGTACTTAGAATAATACAATTCTCAACAATAATATTAAGAGCATTTAATTAGTTTAAGTTTTAGTAGTTTATTATTCTAGATGCATTAAAACTTTTAGGGCAAATCTTCACCTTAACCATCAAGGAAAATTTATCGAAAGTATGCAATTTCTCATTTATGAATAGTTCAATTTAAATTTTATCATAAAAATATTTTTGTAGATAGGTACTTGTTTCACTATTTATTTTTCATAACAGAGACCGGAAAATGGCCTTCTGAACCTTCTTCATTAATGTTATATATTGAGACAGATTGTAATATTTCTCAATAAAATGTTTAAAAAAATGATATATTATTATCAGAGCAATTAAATGTCAATGTTAAAATAAAGAACTGAATGACTAAGGTTTATTAATTAATAAGACATTTGATTTTTTACATAAAGAAAAATGAAAATATTTTTTTAATTTTATGCAAAAGTTAATTTACAGTAATGGTTAAAAAGACATGTATTTATGATAATTAAAAAAAAAAAAGTTAAATGCTTTTTAAAATTTAAAAAAATGTGTAATTAAATGTTGCATTTTTCTAACAAAATTAATATATATATTTATATTGTGCCCGTATTGAATAAATTCTTTTTCTAAAAAAAATAAAATCAGCTATAGACCAGGATAAATACAATTTAAAAAGTAAAAAAAAATTACATACATAATTATAAACTACTACTACACAGGCGGATTTACGACGGGAGGTGGAGCATTCGGGATGAAGCCCCCCAAAATGGAAAAATATGATTATATCTTATGAAAAATTATTAAAATAATATTTCTAAAAATATTATTATTCGTGTAATTAAATTTTAATAGGACTTCAAGAGTCATTTAAACACATATTAACACACACAATTTCATATAGGTAGTTAGTTTCTTTATTTTTCTTTCCAAATTATTGTCATCATATATATATATATATAAAGATTTCGGGCTGAAGCCCCCTCCCTAAATTAAATCCTGGATCCGCTACTGTTGCAAGAATAAATCACTAAGGAATTAAAGGGAAGTCAATCCATTTGAATTAAATTTGTTGCGTGACATTTTTTATTTTAATATTTTTTTTACCAATTATTTCCTCTTTATCTGGAGTATATTAAGGATAATAATATACTCCAGTTATATTAATAAAATATTACCACTGAATGTCAATTGTCACTTACATTTACTGGAACATTCTACATTATCATTACTTTTTTTTTACATTCTCATCTTAAATACTAAATTCAGTTTCTTATTTTTCATCAGATTAATGAATACATTACACAGTGTCTAATCAATTATATTATAAAATACATTGTATTTCAAACCTTACTGTAACTGTACCACATCACTTATGACATCTTGAGATTTCCAAAATTACTTTCTCTAATAAGTAGTACTATTTCAATATCAACAAATATTTTACTTATCATTTATGATACCCTGTAACAATTAACATTTATTGTTTGTATCTTTTTAGCCCTGAAGAAGACCTGCAACGTAGGTCGAAACGTTGGACAATGAAATAAACATACTATTATGTAATATTGTATTTTATATATTGACCGCAACCCTGAATAACTTCTTCTGAAAAATAAAAATAATGATAGTTATTTTTCTTAAAATCTGAATGTTTAAATTTCAAAACAGTTACAATCTTAAAATTAAATTAAACATAAATTCATCCGTCCGCAAAATGCGGCTTTCTTGATTCAGCATTATCATTATTCAAATAAACCTCATACGCTAATATAGAGTTCATTCCGTTGAATTGGTATATTTCAATTGTCATTCACTTCAAGTTATTTATAATTAACATTAAAACCATTGACTATATTATGTGTTAAATCTGTTAGATGATATATCTATATATTATGTCAGCAATTTGGTTGGATAAGAACGATCATGAGCAAACTGACGGTGATACAAATGACCCGATAACAAAAACAGAAGAGGCGAAAGATCAAGCCGTGGGGTCCCTAAACGTAGCTCACACATCCCGAATCCTTCCGAATCCCCAAGTGCCCAACTGGATTTGAACAAATCCAGGGATGCCTCCGCAGGATTTGGGCGAATCTCGATGGGATTCAATTAAGGGATCTCTGCTCTATCAAAGGCCAATCACACTACTCCATATTCTCATCTTCCAGCAATTAAAAAGTTGTTTCATGGGATAAACTTGTCATTCACAATTATTTCTCACATAGAAGAAATATATTTATTTTAAAAAAATGAACAGTGAGTTAAATTTATAGAAAACGATATTATCTTAATTAATTATATAATTGGATATACCTATTGGCATTGGTAATTAATTACCTACGAATTCGCGAAATGGACAGAAATAGATTTTCATATCGCGTGTCCTTAATAAAATATGAAATGGCTTAGCTATGGATAGAAACAGCGGGGTTATCTCATTTATTTAAAGAGCCAAATGACTTTTTTTTTATTGAATAAAAAATTCTTTTTTTTTTGTTGTTTACTTTCACATACCCTATATATGTAATAAATAGTAAGGAAAACAATTGCGATCGTGAAATTTTAAACTTGAATAAAAAGTAGGTAAAATCCGCCGAATAAAGCCAATGCCATCGTTTAAAAAACTATTTCTTTGCACTAGTCTGAAAGAAACAATGAAATATAAAAATATTCATAATGATGAGAATGGTGTTATTATATTAAAATTAAAATATTATATTATATTATATATTATATATTATATATATTATATATTATATTATATATAATATAATTATATATAATATAATTATATTATATATTATTATATATAATATAATTATATATTATATATAATATTATATATTATATTATAGTATATTATAGTATATTATATTATATTATATTATATTATATATATTATATATTATATTATTATAAATATATTATATTAAAATTAGGCAAAAATTAAAATTATTTATATATTTTAATTTTTTTTATTTTTTTGACCGCACCCTCGACTAATTCCTTCTCATATAAAAATATTCCATGAATATGTTTATAATCTTAAATAAATTTACTGCGGTTTGATAACTCTAAATAATTAAATGATATTATATTTAAATAAATAAGTATCTATCGTCGGTTTATTCATAAAGTTTATCATGCAACATTTTAGAAATTTAAATTAATGAATTTTCCCTTTTTTGAACACACAACATTATCCACTTACAATTAGTGTGACAACTTTTGACCTGTCGACAGTAGGTAATGAAAATCGTGTAATTCTATTTTAGTAAACTTTACAAAAGAAAAATCGGAGTTTAATAACTAATAGTAGTACAATAATTATTATCATTTATAGATTAAATATACATATGTACTTTCAAATCTCTCTAGGCATATATAGTTAAGAAACTAGAGTTATATGGTTTACAAAACCAGATAGAGTTTTTATGTTTTTATTGCCTACTATCGATAAGTCAAAAGTTGTCACACTAATTGTGAGTGGATAATGTTGTGATTTCATAAAAAGGAAAATTCATCAACTTATTCACTAATTTCAATTTCTAAAATGTTGCATGATGAACATTAGGAATAAACCGACAATAGATACTTATTTATTTAAGTTTATTTATTTACTTATATAATAAGGTTTGTGTTATTTTAATTATATCAATGGGTCATTAGCTGTAAAGTTTAAGCTTCAGTTCAATTTAAAATTCACTTAATTAATGTTATAATAACCAAGCATTGCTAGAAAATAATTTCTATTCAAAGTAGAACTGTATGTGAAAGTTGTGTGATGCGCGCACCAGATTTTTTTTTCACATTGTCCATTAATTTTTGTTCAAAATATTTCGTGTGAATATTAGTGTAGTTGAATATTTTAGACGTTTTACTGCAGATTTTTTCACTTTATATTTAGTTACTTTACAGCACTATGCTTTTGAATTGACATGCAAACAAAATACGAGGAACATTGTTGTTTTTATATTATTGGACTAAAATAAACAGTAATAACTATAGCTTTAATATGGAAATATGTAGAAAATGTCATAAATTTTTGATAACTTGAAAATGAGCCAATCGGCTCGAAACTTTGTTATGACTTAAATAAATGGTCAAATTATGAGGTAAATTCAATTATTGAATTCAGCGTATATTTTATGTTATATTATTGTATACAATATGTTTTATTATAGCATATTTGTCGCTTTTTTATTGCATATATAACATGGCTTGTTATGTGAATTTTTACTGTACGTAAAAATCCGTACACTGTTATGTTTTTAATAAAGTTGAAATTTTATAGTATACATGAGTATATTTGTGAGAGCAGTGACCAAGATAATGGTAATTATGCGACGTAAGACGTAATGGAGGAGGAGAGGGTAACCATGACAACAGGGCCGCCATTGGGTGAGGCAGACCTCCCCTTATATCTTACAGCCCCGCTCCTATGTATACATAGCAACAGTTATTTAAATACTGCTTACTGTATAAATCTTATTACAACAACATCAACATTTCCTAATTTATACATCCTATGTACAAGTTACTTTGAGACTTTATGCTTAAAATACCATAAATAATATTAATTAAATTTCTAAATCTCTCTCTCTCTCTCTCTCTCTCTCTATATATATATATATATATATATTATATATATATATATATATATATATATATATATATATATATATAGTAATACGAATAAGAAAGGAAAATAAGTTAAAGTTGAGTGAAAATAGCTTTGTTTCTCAGTACTTATTACTGGCATAGCTTCGTGTTGTAGTGTTGAAAGTGTATTGTGGTCTCTCTAAAAGGAAAACATTAAAACTGGTCATCCAGAATTCGAGGAATCTCTTTATAGAATAGTATAGAAAATCATCTTTATTTTGGGACCAGGTCCCATAAGAATAACAATATTATTCATATAAATTAATAATAAATCTGGGCAAAAGAACTATTATAATAAGGAATAACTAAAATACAAGAAATAAAATAAGTATCTACATAGCTCTAAGGATATATTAACGAAAACAAATAGGTAACAGGGTTACAATACTAATATATTGGAGCTAAAAAAAATAACATAATAATCATTAAATGAAATTAGAAAGGAACTCTATAAATAAATTGTATAGGCAAAGCATTGTAGTGATAGAATATAAAGATTTAAACAAAGATTACTGTAAATAAATTATTCACGTTTGTACTTTCAGAAGTTTAAGCGAATATTAATGAAGATTAGGAGAAGAAAAAATAAAATATATATACACACATAGAAAGAAGTGTGTCGAAGATAAGTAAATAATAAAATACATTTCAAAGGAATACTATCTTAGAATAGGAAAAGTAGAAGTTAAGAAAAAGAAATTATACCTACTCACAATGCTTTGTTAATGGTGATGGAAATTCATGCTCATACGAAAAAATAAGAGAAAAAAAAATTGTATAAAGAAAATTAAATCTTGTTATATATTAAATACTTAGCCAGAGTCTGGTTGAGTTGTGTAGAGGAATTGAAATAAGAGGGTTTTAAATGTGGATAAGGATGGTGCTTGGGGAATATTTAGTGAGATGGAATTCCAAAATGCAATGGATCGGGTATATGTGGTTTTTGCAGCAGATATTACGAGGACATCCGATTTCCGGGAATATATTACCTGAAAAGGCAAGTTTTTATTTTATAATTTGTTTAAGAAGGATGACAAAGAAGATTGGGTTGGTAATTTAAAAAACAGTATTTTAATTTTTGTTTCACTGGAAAATTTCCTTACATCCATTTTATTTTCCATTATAGATAGGTCATAGAAACCCCATAATGGCATTTAATACTTGTTTCGATTGGGCACATATAAAATTTTACGGAGTCTCCTAGATCATATAATAAAAACACATTAATGGTAACATATTTCAAATACAGTTTGTGGTTTTCCAACTTTCAAGCGTACTCTGAGAAATGATTTAAGCTAATTATTAAGGTGCGTTTAGACATGTCACAAACTATGGAAACACAACTAAGTTTTATCTAATACCGACCGTAGCGCTAAGCTCAACTTTTTTTTTTGAGACCATTTAAATATTTATGTCTCTCATAATTTGTGAAATTTCTAAACACACCTTAAAGTGTAACCTGAAAAATAATTTAGGATAATTTTAAGAGTTCAGAGAAAGTAGTTTAAAAAAATATATATGAAAAATAATTTTAATTAAATTATAAAATTAAAAACTAAAACAAAAGAAACCAAAATCCTAGAATATTATTGGAAGATTTAAAAAAACAAAGTTGTTTCTCCAATAATATTAAATAACTAATTAATCTGGTTTCACCAATTAAGGTATCATCCGGACAGAAAATGATAACAGCACATAACTACAGAGCATATCGGATCAGCAGTCTAAACGTTTACCAACAAATAACGTTTATTCACCAAGGCAATTTACCACATACCCAATGCAGGCCTTACGGTGGAGCAACCGATGCAGACCTGGAGGGACGCCCGTCAAGGGCGCCGGCAGATCTTTTGGGGGCGCCTGCCACTTGTGAGAAATAAAAAAAAATACAAAATGTATTCAAATAATTAATGTTAAGTTATCAATAAAAAAACTGTATTCGAGAAATATTGAATGAAATATACTTCAAATATGTATTTAATATGAAACAGCTTAAAAAATAGATTCAATTTTTTAAGGGGAGGGAGATGAGGCCATTGCTCGGGGGCGCCGAATGTATAAGAATGGCATTCAACCGTCCCTCATGATCTTATTTTAAAACAAAATGTGTGATGTCAGGAAATCACTTCAGGAAACAAATAAGGCTTTGTTGATAAACTTTTACAGCACAAATACACAAAACACCATTAATATACAAAACTACCTAAACATGACACAATCAGGAGCAAAGGACTGCTACCATTTGGGTAATCTCACCCAAGCCAACCTGACATTGTTTACAACAGCTTAGCAGTGCTGCCTGATAACATGCATTAACTCTACAAAATGTCTCTTAAGATTGATCAGATTATATGTATATTTACCTGTCATTGGATATATTTAAATAACATTAACTATCAGTCGGAGGCCTATATAGCAGAGTAGGCGGATCCCCGAAGTTAGACCATACCCCCTTAATTAGGGGAAGCCTAGAAGTTGAAAACATACTTATAATAGAGGCTACTAAAAAAATTTATCAGTTATCTATTGTTAACAACAAATATATACTGTTTATAAAATACCGAAGTTTAATTATTAAGCAGATGAAAAATATGTGGGGTTTGTATATGTTTAAAAATGTCTTCCTTCTCCATCATCTTCTAACTTCTGTGTGCTGTTAAGCATAGAGTTGAAATCTCAGTTCATCACCTTCCCCTATATGTCTCTACCTAGTCTTCTCATCTCTTGGATGGTGTAGAACAACTGCCTTTCATCACAGCTTCCAAGAACCACCAAGCTTTTAAAGTATTGTCTATTCTACAGAAGCGCCCATACTATCTCAACTGTTGCTCTCCCAGGATGCCATGCCCTGATCCGACCCCCAAAATCAGTCATTTCTGAAGCAGTTCCTCTTGACCTTAGCAACCAAGGGTACCCAGAAAGAGGTTGTATGGTCGCCATCAAAATTTTGAAGGAAGATACATTTGTGATGCGGTAAGTAATATATGGAGAAAACTATATTTTTATGGAGTTTCAATTTTAAGGAACTTCCAAACCAGAGAAAAAAGGAAAAATCGGGGAACAAACAATAAATGTAATTATTAATGATTTACAATATTTCTACTTATACTTTTGCTTGCAACTTTTTGTTAGAAGAGAAGCGCAACAAAATAAAAGGAATCGAATATGGGGTATGGCATCCCTGTTTGATGGAATCTCAATTCAACCTCTGGTGGCTGGCTCTGGTGGCTTATATGCTTTTTGAGGGTTGTCCAACTTTTTGATCCATGCTTGGAAAAAAATCTAAGTTTGGACTCTACTTACTTTCTTCAGCTTGCCTATAATTGTTTTGTTTTGTCCATTTTTTTCGTTTTAAGATGTAAGGAAATTTGTTTTATAGAAAAGTCAAATGATTACTACAATGTATTTATATCAGATAAGGTCATAGTCCACAATAATACCATCTACCTTTAGTCAAAAAACAACAACTCAAATAATCAAAAGAAATTGTGGAACAGTGATAAAAGATGAGAAAGGATACCATATTGTGCGATGTAAGTAACACCCCTGGGTCATTAGAACTTTGGGAGGGATAAGTTTCTCAATACATCTGAAAATAAGATAAGTCTAGGACTCCCAAGCAGAGAATGCTAGGACTCTAGCTATTGACTTAAATATAGTATCAAAAGAGTTTTTCTATTCAAACAAAAAAGTTTTTTTGAAAACATTTTGGCCACAGAATGTATCAACATTTATTATTGCTGCCACACTAATTTAGATCCTACTTCAGTTTGGAAGAGTAGATGCATTAAATTTTTAAAAACGTAAATCTGACAATGAAGTTGCGTAGTTTCAGACAATAATATATAATATATACGATAATACGATAACAACACATAAAAAATTATATGATAATAATAAAAACATACAATGATATGGAAAATACAGAAGCAGCAAAGTATATAAGAAATGTTTGATAATAGAAACAGCATCCAAAACATAAAGACAATAAAATGCATGAAGTTAAATAATGGGAAAAATAATGAAGTTGCATCATTAGAATTTTTAAATTTATAAATAATCATTATACACATTTAAATTTCTGTTTACTTTACTTTTTAAAAGATTTATTTCAAAACTCTGAGATTACTCATAAACTAATATTGTTCATCAAAACCACTAATAAAATACAATTTTTAAAATGTTGAGAGACAGACATAATACTAACCAGAGAGGACAGTTCAAACCAAATTACTATTTGTATATTATGTTTGACAAACCACAAAAAAAAAAAAAAAAAAAATAGATCAAAGGATTTTCTCAACGACTAAATCCCTTCAATAATCAATGGTTACTAGTTCACATGAGTTATAATTGTTCTATTACAATATAATAAAATATTGCAGTATAACAGAAAATTACATCTCATTTATTTATTATTGTTTTTTTAAATGTATATCAACTATTAAACAAAAGAAAGTAATTCAGTGCTCTATCATCAATAAAATAAATAAATAAATATTTAGAAACTGTCACAGTACATAGTTTGAAAATCAATCTTCCCCTTTCAGGAATTTTACGACAAACCTCTTCAAATGATGTGAAAATAAAACCTTTTTTTTTCCTACTCCAAATTATAAAATAATTTATATAATATAGTAATCATTAAAGCAGAGAGAAACAATTTATTAAAAGTGATGCTACCCAACTATATCAGGTTACTATGGCACATCACAGGTGGTTCTCTCTCTACGGGGGAGGAGGAAATGGCAAAATAGTAAAATGCAACCATGTTTATGGTAAAAAATATTAAAAAATTATCTCTTAAAGTATTATTCTTCATGTAATTACATTTAATAGGCTTTCAAGAATCACTTAAACACCATTTCATATAGGTAGTTAGTATATTTCTTTTTTTTTCTAAAGTTATTATCGTTATATATGTGGAAAAAAATCAATCGGGCTGAAGCCCCCTCCAAAATTAAATCCTGGATCCGCTAGGGTGCATATTACAGCATACTATAAGTCTTCCTAAGACATTTTGTAAGAACTTATGTATTACTGGAGAGTACAATTTCAATAAATCATGTTATGCAGTACAAATATATGTTGTTATTTATTTTGCTTTTTCAAAAATATTGTTTTATATTCCATCAAATCTTAATTTTATCACTTATAAAGAAAATGAGAACAAAGAGAAATATTCTGCAAATCAACCATAAAGTGAATCTTAATCTCTAAAGGTGAAAATTGAACCTATACTGCACTCTATAGTATGTTCCATTCAAATAATAGATAATATAAATTGTTTTTTTACTCATAATGTTCAATTAATCCAGCATATAGCACTGTTCTGGTTGGAATAGTAAATATATCTAACAGATATAAAACATTAAGGTGAAGAAGATTATTATATTTATTATTGTGTTTCTCTAATATTACAAAAATATATTATATTTCTTCCTAAAGTATTATTGTATTAAATTTATAGCATATTAAATATTTTCATGCAACTAGTGAGGAAACACCAAAAAATAAGGATGCCAAATATTTCAGAGCACTAATTTAATTATTAAGTGTTTCATTAAAAATATATATATAATTTTAGACTAGATATGCCCACAATCAGTCATCTTAACACAGGTCTAGAAAGCTTAATAGATAATGGTTCGATTTTGACATATTAGCATTATAATTATGTTTGAAAGGAAGATACAAATTTTAAAATAATAAAATAGTTTAAAAAACAAATTATTGTTTTGTGTGGTGGATACTAGGCAACTACAATTGACTGTTTTGAGAAAACTATATGAGGTAAACTTACCTAGTAGTAGAATGGAATTTTACCTTGTTAATCAATTTATTTATTTGTGTCAATTATACACTTGTAGATCATGTATAAAACTTATCTAGTTGTAGTGTCTTTATAAGCTTCCTGTGCACTTTCCCATATTTTTTTTAAATATGGGTAAAAAAAAGTTGATGAATTTTCCCTTTGTGAAATCTCAACATTATCATATCTTCCTCCAAAGTACCTTTAATTCGGTTAATTATAAATAATAACCTCTAACATAAGTATATCATCGGAAAGGAAACTATGATGCCTTAGCAATTGTGTCTTGTTTTCTTAACCCTCCACATTATCTGTTTGCCCATAACAAATTATTTATATTCTTCTGTCCCTGAATTTGATTCTATTGTTTCCTATTTCAATTAAGGGTTAGTTTTGTTTTTTCCTTGACTTTCATTATTAATATAAATGTTACGTAGCTTTTATTTGTTCTCTGTAAAATTTAGTCTAAAAGTGTGCCAGACATAGACCCTGCTCTAAAAATGAAAATCTCAACTAAATGTTTTATAAGCATAGCAAAATGGAAGGGAAAAAAATTATAACGACATTAAGAAATCAGAAATATCAGAAATATATTATATTTCATTATATCTCATTTGATTTTATTTATATGAACCCTTCCCCAAACAAACTTCTATAATTCATTTAATGGTAAATAATATCTTCATTTAATTTTTGTAGTCAATAATGA
Organism: Nezara viridula; assembly: GCA_928085145.1. Lineage (NCBI taxonomy): Eukaryota > Metazoa > Arthropoda > Insecta > Hemiptera > Pentatomidae > Nezara > Nezara viridula. Next base: position 87,493,086 of record OV725082.1, read on the forward strand.
CTTGTTTGTTATTACTGAAAGACAGAAAGTTGGTTGCACAGAAAATTAGAAAAAAACTCTAAAATTTATTTCCAGCTTGTCAAACATTATAGTGAACAGAATTATCATAATTTATATTAATTGTGGCAATTATTAATTAATAGTGGTAATATTATTAATTATAATACTAATGTATTAATATTGTTAATAATTATATTAGTAATATTAATATGGTAATTAATTAATAAGTAATTTAATAGTGGTAATATATTAATTTAAGTAACATTTTAAAGATTAATTAAGTTTTTAAAAATTAATTTCTACTGAAAGAAGGATAGTAAGGGAAATCATGTGATGTACTGAGCCAGATTTGACTTAATTCATTTTTGATGATCAGATTTGGAAAGTGTAGCTCTTTAAATATTAATGTTTTAAATTTATAAAAATGTTATATGTATATCTTTGTTCAATTAATGCACAACACTAGTCCTCTATTGTTTATAATATAGTCTGAATAGAAGTCTTTGCTGCTACTTTATGTGCCCTATTGGGTAAAAATTTATTTCGTTCACAATAACTTATCCTTGGCTCAAATATTAAAATAAGTAATTTCAACATTAAAATCATAAATAATTGTTATTGCAATTACCATGAACCATGGTATAGTTTAAAGATTTAAAATTGCAATTATCTAGTAGTATTATATTATAATGATATATTGTATCCAAAAAGGTTCTAAATTAAAAATATTAAAAAATTAGAGAATTGCAATTAGCCAAGTCAAATGATAGTACAACCAGTAAAAATAATGGAAAGTTTTTTTTTTTTACTTTCACTCACCTATATATGAAATATATGGTAAGGGAAAGTATTGGGATCATGAAAATTTTCAAATCTGAGTTTTCAATGGAAATGCTGAGCCATCTAAAAAATATAAAACAGACAATTTTACTGTAGATACTAATAAGGTTGCAACTCTAAAAAGAGATATTATTAATAAAGACTTTTTAAAGGTGTTTGAAGAAGAGAATAATCAATCAAATTATTAGAATAATCATTAGTTATTATTCAGCTTTTTCTGATGCATTTAAAAATGCTTTATTTCTTATGTTATATTCCTTTGCTCATGATGTAAAAGCAATAGCATATTTTGTATTCATTAATTTGTATGTTGTATTAATTCATTTATATTTTGCATTCTGTGTTTATATTATGTTGAGCTTTCTGTATTGTATATTTGAACCTAAAAATATTTATTTGTTCATTAATAGAATTTCTATTTTGTATAATAATTACAATGTTAAGATATAAAGATTAATTTTCTAACAACATTATAATTATTAAATTTTATTTTATGTATATAATTTATTAGACTTTGTAAATATATGGGTTGTATATAGTATAAATAACATCTTCTATTATTTCCCTTCAAACATATATATTACAACTTACATGTAAATAACCAAAAAATGATAGGTAAATGTCAATTTTCTGAAATTGAAAATGCGAATAACAAAATAAAGACCGTATGTGGTTAAATTTTCCACACTTAGACTTGATTGTTATTTTAATCAGACAAATATAATTTTTTTTAGGCTTAGGTTAAATATCTCCAAAGTGATACAACGTAAAAACCCAAGAATGTTGGAAAATTACCACTAAAAATAGTGATACATGGTGTTATAGTCAGAAAAAGAAAGTAATAGCTGATTATTTATTGAAGTAGGTATCAAAATTGTCACCGTATGATGTTAGTCTCTAACCATGGTACAGTCATTTAATTACAAATATAGTATTGTATTATGGTGTTTCAATGTATGGTTAAAATGTTATTAATGCAACTTTATTAGAGTTTAGGTTAATAATTTTGTGAGTTGTTTGGTTTTATTTGAACTGAAGATATAGAAAAAAGAACAGATAGAGCTTAACACTAATGTCTGTGAAATGTAAAATTAGTTGACAGATCAATACAAATATGGGCACTCAAAAAGAAACTGACCATTTAAAAAAAAATCTAGACTTGTTTTCAACCCTCTAAATGTAGAACAAACATAGGTTAAAAATAAATAAATTTTGTCGGCAAGCTTTTTTTACTTTTTTTTATATTGACTGTAAATAATAAGTGAAAATGGAAATGGTTACATGAAACTTGTTTATATTACATCTTAATTATAAGATGATACACTTTCTATATTGAGATATCTTTTTTTAATTTATTTTAATGTAAAGCGAAGTATTTATTGGGATCATGAAAAATTTTTCAACTCTGAGTTTTCAATTGAAAAACACGTTGTAGGGTTCTCGTTGTAAGTCCTCCCCTTCATAAAAAAACTTTTTGCTTAATGGTTTATATGTGTAAATACAGAATCTTGCTAAAAAATGAAGAGTTCAGTGATTATACTTATTTATTAAGGTAGATAGGAGTATGGCTGTGATGTTGGGGCAAATTTTTGGCTGAAATAATTTTACCAAAAGTGGAACTTAACATAATTAGTTTTATAAAGTATTTCAATTCAACTATAAAATGGAAATCAATAATGAAGAGTAGTATTAGATGAAGAAGAAACATAAATTGGAATAATTAGATATGAATAATACAAGATAATTAGATGAATTAACAAAAGATTAGTTTATGATAATAAATGAAGTTAATGAATAATTACGAAAGATTATGATGTATATGCCAGACCCAAAAAGGTGATAAGTACAAAATGGCTAATATCGGGAAATATTATAATAAATCAAAGAAATATATATATAAGTAATGAAAAATGGGAATAACAAGTAATGGATTAAAAGTTTTGATATTTAAAATATATTATGTAAAAATGTTCAAAGATGTAATATATTATATTTCATTATATCTCATTTGATTTTATTTATATGAACCCTTCCCCAAACAAACTTCTATAATTCATTTAATGGTAAATAATATCTTCATTTAATTTTTGTAGTCAATAATGACTTGTTTGTTATTACTGAAAGACAGAAAGTTGGTTGCACAGAAAATTAGAAAAAAACTCTAAAATTTATTTCCAGCTTGTCAAACATTATAGTGAACAGAATTATCATAATTTATATTAATTGTGGCAATTATTAATTAATAGTGGTAATATTATTAATTATAATACTAATGTATTAATATTGTTAATAATTATATTAGTAATATTAATATGGTAATTAATTAATAAGTAATTTAATAGTGGTAATATATTAATTTAAGTAACATTTTAAAGATTAATTAAGTTTTTAAAAATTAATTTCTACTGAAAGAAGGATAGTAAGGGAAATCATGTGATGTACTGAGCCAGATTTGACTTAATTCATTTTTGATGATCAGATTTGGAAAGTGTAGCTCTTTAAATATTAATGTTTTAAATTTATAAAAATGTTATATGTATATCTTTGTTCAATTAATGCACAACACTAGTCCTCTATTGTTTATAATATAGTCTGAATAGAAGTCTTTGCTGCTACTTTATGTGCCCTATTGGGTAAAAATTTATTTCGTTCACAATAACTTATCCTTGGCTCAAATATTAAAATAAGTAATTTCAACATTAAAATCATAAATAATTGTTATTGCAATTACCATGAACCATGGTATAGTTTAAAGATTTAAAATTGCAATTATCTAGTAGTATTATATTATAATGATATATTGTATCCAAAAAGGTTCTAAATTAAAAATATTAAAAAATTAGAGAATTGCAATTAGCCAAGTCAAATGATAGTACAACCAGTAAAAATAATGGAAAGTTTTTTTTTTTTACTTTCACTCACCTATATATGAAATATATGGTAAGGGAAAGTATTGGGATCATGAAAATTTTCAAATCTGAGTTTTCAATGGAAATACACGTATTGAGGTTCCCTGAGTCAAAATAACCAAGACCTACAAAGTGGTGTGTGTGTGTGTGTGTGTGTGTGTGTGTGTGTGTGTGTGTGTGTGTGTGTTTTATATCTATATTTAAGATAGATGTATGCTTTAGATGTGACAGCATCTTTTTCCTGAAAATTGGCTACCCGAAAGTGGGCACTTTATGTCAACAGCTATACACATTTTTACAATTTCCTCAAAAACGGCTCCAACGATTTTGATTAAACTCGGTGTATCATTGTATAATTAGGAGCTCTTTAATATCATTGAGGTCTTATCCCCATTGATGTCACTTTACTGGGCTTAAATGACTAAATGTTCAACATGTCTTCCTCTAAAGTACCTTTAATTTGATTTATTTTAAATAATTAACAATCTCTCATTATTAAGAGTTATGAAAAAATGCTAAATATAACTTTTGAAAGAATTTGATAATTGAAAAATGGAGAAATTATGGAAAATGTGTATTGAGGTTGAAAATGAATTTCGGGAAATACTAGTCAGAAGTTATATGTATAATATATCGTTGGAAAGCGGAGAATTTTAGGAAAAAACAATATCAAATATAGAAAGTCATAGAAAGTAATGGAGAGAAATTATTATAAATAATAATTTGTGTAAACTAATATTATTTAACGGAAATCACACATTTTCAAGGAAATTAAATTTACTAACTAAATTTAAACTTTTTTTAAGTTTGAAAAAAAATTATTTAAAATTCACCTAATCAAGGCAATGATTGTTTAAGTATTGTTTAAAAAACTATTTCATAGTACTAATGTGAAAGAAATTAAATATAAAAATATTTCATGGATGTATAAAGCATATATTTATAACCTTAAATACATTTACTATAGTTCAATAATTCTAAATATGATATTATATTTAAATAATTAGGTATCAACGTCCGTTTATCGTAGTGTAACATTTAAAAAAATTAAATTAGTGAATAATTTGATGAATTTTTCCTTTGTTAAATTAGTGTAAAAACTTTTGAGCTATCTATGACAGGAGATGAAAATATCATTATTTCTTTATAGTAAACTTTACAATGGATAATAACTAATAGGCGTAGAATCCATAATTATTTATAGGTTGAATATAGAGATATACTTTAAAATCTCTCTAGACATATATATATTGCTCAGAGACCGGAGTTATGTGTTTTGTGTGTGTGTGTGTGTGTGTGTGTTTGTGTGTGTGTGTGTGCGTGCGCGTGTGCGTGTGCGTGTGCGTGTGCGTGTGCGTGTGCGTGCGCGTGCGCGTGCGCGTGCGCGTGTGCGTGTGTGTGTGAGGCTTTAGTCCAAAAAAATTTTTTCATATTTAAGATAGATGTATGCTTTAGATGTGACAGCATCTTTTTCCTGAAAATTGGCTACCCGAAAGTGGGCACTTTATGTCAACAGCTATACACATTTTTACAATTTCCTCAAAAACGGCTCCAACGATTTTGATTAAACTCGGTGTATCATTGTATAATTAAGAGCTCTTTAATATCATTGAGGTCTTATCCCCATTGATGTCACTTTACTGGGCTTAAATGACTAAATGTTCAACATGTCTTCCTCTAAAGTACCTTTAATTTGATTTATTTTAAATAATTAACAATCTCTCATTATTAAGAGTTATGAAAAAATGCTAAATATAACTTTTGAAAGAATTTGATAATTGAAAAATGGAGAAATTATGGAAAATGTGTATTGAGGTTGAAAATGAATTTCGGGAAATACTAGTCAGAAGTTATATGTATAGTATATCGTTGGAAAGCGGAGAATTTTAGGAAAAAACAATATCAAATATAGAAAGTCATAGAAAGTAATGGAGAGAAATTATTATAAATAATAATTTGTGTAAACTAATATTATTTAACGGAAATCACACATTTTCAAGGAAATTAAATTTACTAACTAAATTTAAACTTTTTTTAAGTTTGAAAAAAAATTATTTAAAATTCACCTAATCAAGGCAATGATTGTTTAAGTATTGTTTAAAAAACTATTTCATAGTACTAATGTGAAAGAAATTAAATATAAAAATATTTCATGGATGTATAAAGCATATATTTATAACCTTAAATACATTTACTATAGTTCAATAATTCTAAATATGATATTATATTTAAATAATTAGGTATCAACGTCCGTTTATCGTAGTGTAACATTTAAAAAAATTAAATTAGTGAATAATTTGATGAATTTTTCCTTTGTTAAATTAGTGTAAAAACTTTTGAGCTATCTATGACAGGAGATGAAAATATCATAATTTCTTTATAGTAAACTTTACAATGGATAATAACTAATAGGCGTAGAATCCATAATTATTTATAGGTTGAATATAGAGATATACTTTAAAATCTCTCTAGACATATATATATTGCTCAGAGACCGGAGTTATGTGTTTTGTGTGTGTGTGTGTGTGTGTGTGTGTGCGTGCGCGTGTGCGTGTGCGTGTGCGTGTGCGTGTGCGTGCGCGTGCGCGTGTGCGTGTGTGTGTGAGGCTTTAGTCCAAAAAATTTTTTTCATATTTAAGATAGATGTATGCTTTAGATGTGACAGCATCTTTTTCCTGAAAATTGGCTACCCGAAAGTGGGCACTTTATGTCAACAGCTATACACATTTTTACAATTTCCTCAAAAACGGCTCCAACGATTTTGATTAAACTCGGTGTATCATTGTATAATTAAGAGCTCTTTAATATCATTGAGGTCTTATCCCCATTGATGTCACTTTACTGGGCTTAAATGACTAAATGTTCAACATGTCTTCCTCTAAAGTACCTTTAATTTGATTTATTTTAAATAATTAACAATCTCTCATTATTAAGAGTTATGAAAAAATGCTAAATATAACTTTTGAAAGAATTTGATAATTGAATTCGTAGTGTAACATTTAAAAAAATTAAATTAGTGAATAATTTGATGAATTTTTCCTTTGTTAAATTAGTGTAAAAACTTTTGAGCTATCTATGACAGGAGATGAAAATATCATAATTTCTTTATAGTAAACTTTACAATGGATAATAACTAATAGGCGTAGAATCCATAATTATTTATAGGTTGAATATAGAGATATACTTTAAAATCTCTCTAGACATATATATATTGCTCAGAGACCGGAGTTATGTGTTTTATGAAAACAGGTGGGGTTTTTATTGTCTACCATTGAAATAATTAATAGGGTTTTTTTTATTCTTAGTGGTGTTAATGATTTGTTAGCTATAAACTTTAAGCCATAGATCCGTTAAAAGTGCACTTCAAAAATTTTATAATTGCTCAACATTTCCAGGAAATAATTTCTATTCAAAGTAGAAAGGTAAGTGAAAGTTGTGTGACTAGATTTTTATGATTTCGAATGTTGCAAAAAAAAGCGGGAAATAGAAGTTTCTGTCTCAACCAATTACAGTGGCTATCCAAGGCACCACTAGCGCCGCGCAACGGCCCATAAGGCAACATCCCCTTGGATTTTGCCTAGGTTTTCCATTCCAGATGGAAATGCAACTAAACGGGGTAACCAGCTGACTACCTTCCAAAATATCCCCACCACCCTCTCCCACTCCCACCACTTTCCATTGTTACCTAGTACAAACCGGCTACCCAGTAGGGATGTAACGTTCCAGGAAAAATCTGTCACTGTTCCAGTGACGCCATTGCAACAGTGACAAATTACCGGTCCAATTACAGTGACAGTGACAAAAGTGTTCTTATCCATATCCTTATTTAATTTATGAGTATATTAATATGTTATACTTATTAACCAACAGTCCTCTCGTCCATTAATTAATTAACATGTAGTAGGTTTATCGCAAAAAAAGACATTTCATTACTTTAAATAATTAATCACTTTGCGGAATCAGAAAATTGTGATCTTGTTGTAACTGTATATTAACGGATTTGAACCATTTTCATGCATTTGCAGTGCTTTTATATAGAAATATAAATTCGAAATTCACCAAAAGCATATTTGAAAATTAACCTATATCAAAAACACACTTCGTATATTTACAGTAAACGGCCGATATACATAAGTATACATTAATCATATTTATGAATATTAAAACAACAATGTGATTTGTTTTGTTGAATCTCAATATCCACAGAAAGTACATATTATTAACAGCCAAGAAACTAGTATTTTTAATTGGCACAATAATTGATACTACAAAATAATTGATGCTATTCCTCGAGAAGATTGGACACACCAACTTGCCCTATCCTTTCAAAATAAATGGAACAGTGAATGGGAAATAAGTTCGGCAAAACTTCAAGAAATAAAAAAAAAAAAATGTATAAAATGGAACACATCAAACCGAAAGTCTAGACGAGAAGAAGTGAAACTATGTCGCCTAAGAATCGGGCACTGTGAGTTTTCCCATGGATACCTTACACCTCTTACATCCCTATAAATTGCATATCGTTGTGTTCCTTGTAACTATTTATTTAAGAAAAGCCAATGTTCCCACAACAAAAAGTGAACGCACTGCCCCAAAATGGCTTCCAAAGATGGCGGATTGACGACTTTGACTTTAGTTAGTTTTTTGGTCCCTGAGAATCAGCATTTGGCTTAATTTCCTCATAGTTGGTCTTTTATTAAAGCTGAATAGTCATATAATAAGAAAATATGAAGAAATATTAAAAAATAATTGGCTTAGGCTATGAAAAACATCAGTAAAGTCAATTTTTTTAACAAAAAAAATTTCAAGTTACAAATCAAGCGTAGTTTGTAATTAAACGGCCTACAATAACGCAAAATGTGCTGAAATAAAACATCTGGTGAATATATTTCTCTTTCTAAAACGCTGATTATTTTTTTTTTAAATTAAGAAGTTCCGTAGAAAATGCACTTATGCGGCAGAAAAGCGGTACTGGCGTGGATGTTTACTGGCCTCTACCACACCATTCAGTACACATAAATGTCTTAGTTATAGTGATATAATAACATTTTTGGTACATTATATTGGTTGTATTAACGATCAAATATTAATGCAATAATTTAATTGTAAAAAAAAAATGTATTATTATTTTTTTTTTAATTTAACCTCCTTTATTCTATATGTAGGTCGTTTAAGAAGACCTCAATTGTAAAAATGATATAATTATAATAATAAAACCTAATTAAAAAATACTTTGCTAAATATCTTGATTTTTTTTTATTTAACGTTTGCAATTTAACACCATGTTTTGTATACTTACTGATTCTTGGAGGTAATTAAAATTTTTATATACTTCCCAGAAAATGAGTCATATTAATACCTGTTTTATAAACTAAAATAATATATTCCTAATCTGAACTGTATATAATGAATAGCTACCGGGTTGTTTAGTAAAACTCATATATCACTAATTAAAAAATTAATTGTTATTTCCATTATTTTGTGCAGAAGTTGGACTATATCATAAATAAATAGGAAATTTTAATATTGAATGAATTATTCTCTATGCACAAAGGAAGATAGAAAGGGTGACGCTATAAGTTCTTCTATAAATCAGAACTGATTGTTTGGATTTGGTCTCAAAATGAGGAAAAACGCGAAATTGAACCAGAAAATTGGAAAAATACATTAAGCGAACGGGAAAGGAAGTGCCAAAACCTCGGAAAAGATAAAAAGGACCAGTATCCATTATATAGCTAAATGAATGTATAGTATGAACAGATGAACAGAATATTTCAAGATCCTGCGAAAAGGGGGTCAATTGCAGTTTGGATGATATTATGTGGACGATATAGGTTTATTATGGCGAAAACAACTTATTTTCGATTGCTGAAGGTGCACATCGGGACTATCTTAACTTTGAAGCAGGATATAGAGAGGTATATTGAGAAAGTTATAGCTCATAGCTAGTGCATTTGCAAAAGATTTTTTAAGGAATCTAAAAGGAAAACGAGCTTTTCTGAAAGACAATTAGATATTAACATAATCCAAAGTGTGAGGCACTAAGCAGATAGAGAGCTATTTTTCTTTTTATATGGACTTCTCTATAACCTTAAAAAATCTTTTGCAAATGCGCTAAACAGAAGGAGAGCTATGAGCTATAAATTTCTCAATATACCTCTCTATATCCTGCTTCAAAGTGAAGATAGTCCCGATGTGCACCTTCAGAAATTGAAAATAAAGTTGTTTTCGCCATACAAAACCTATATCGTCCACTTAATATCATCCGAACTGCAATTGACCCCCATTTAGCAGCATCTTGAAATATTTTGTTCATCTGTCTACTATACCTACATTTAGCTATATAATGGATATTGGTCCTTTTTATCTTTACCGAGGTTTTGGCACTTCCTTTCCCGTTCGCTTAATGTATTTCTCCAATTTTCTGGTTCAATTTAGCGTTTTTCCTCATGTTGAGACCAAATCCAAACAATCAGTTCTGATTTATAGAAGAACTTATAGCGTCAGCCTTCCTATTTTTCTTTGTGCATAGAGAATAATTCATTCAATATTAAAATTCCTTATTTATTCATGATATAGTCCAACTTCTGCACAAAATAATGGAAATAACAATTAATTTTTTAATTAGTGATATATGAGTTTTACTAAACAACCCGGTAGCTATTCATTATATATAGTTCAGATTAGGTATATATTATTTTAGTTTATATAACAGGTATTAATATGACTCATTAAAAAAAAATCAAGATAGCAAAGTATTTTTTAATTAAGTTTTATTATTATAATTATATCATTTTTACAATTGAGGTCTTCTTAAACGACCTACATATAGAATAAAGGAGGTTAAATTAAATTTGTAACTTGAAAATTTTGTTGTTAAAAAAATTGACTTTACTGGTGTTTTTCATAGCCTAAGCCAATTATTTTTTAATATTTCTTCATATTTTATTATTCTATGACTATTCAGCATTAATAAAAGACCAACTATGAGGAAATTAAGCCAAATGCTAATTCTCAGTGACCAAAAAACTAACTAAAGTCAAAGTCGTCAATCCGCCATCTTTGGACGCCATTTTGGGGCAGTACGTTCACTTTTTGCTGTGGGAACATTGTCTTTTTTTTAATAAATAATTACAAGGAACACAACGATATGCAATTTATAGGGATGTGGTGGGGAGGGGAGAGTGTACGGTAAGGGGTCTGGCCCACAGACTACCTCTTGCGAGGATTAGAAGTTCCAACTTGCACACATTGCCTAGTACCCAGAACAGTAAAGCATAGCATTAGAATGTAGAAGGTACTCTAATATAAGGAAAAAATTTCAAATGGGAACGGAAATGAAAGAAATTCTGCAAGATGGGGAAAATGAAATAGGAGAACTGTTCAAATATTTGAAGGATATTCACTTTTATCAACGAATATAAAATGGAAACATTAAGCCTATGACCCTTAGGGGTAGAAGCTAAGTAAACAAATAAACACAAAAATTAAATTTTTTTCCGAGTGAGAGTAAGTTAAGTAAATTATTTGGAACATTAATTTTAAAATAATTATTATAGAATGGTTTTTATAGAAAATATTATATGTTTCCACTATTTAATTCATATTAATATTTTTTTCTTTGTTATTGCTTACATTATTCAGGTTCTGTATGATATAATTTGCATTAATTCAAGAAATACTGTCATATTTACTATCTATTTTTTTAAATTTGATTGAATATTATATACCATTAAAATTTAATATATTTTTATATAAAAAATATATTTTTGAAGTAGTGTTGTATGTATATTTTCTAACTTTATATATGCGTTCAGTTTTTTAGTAATTGTTCTTACTTAAATTACCGAATGTTTATATTTCTGTTATATATTTTTTTCTCTTGAAATATAAATCAATTAAATTATGTCTTTACGGTTTTTATATTTAATTATATTTACCCATTATAAATTAATTAATAAATTCATCAATTTATGAATTCATGAAATCTAATTTTATTTACCTTTTATGCCAATTTTGGATTTTTATAGTAAACTAATCAATATATAAATATTTCTCTTGAAATATATGTAGGGAATTTTAATATTTATACAATAAATAAAAATATATTAGAGCAGTGGAGTACCGATAAGGCCCAACTGTGACAGCGGAACGGTGGAGCAGTCTAGTACCGGATAAGGCCCAACAGTGACAGTCACAGGTACGGAACAGCCAGTGTAAAAGGGTTTTTATCTATTGCCAAGTATCAAATTGTTTAAAAAAATATTTCTATGGAATGAATTGATTATGAAAATGAATAAATAATAATCAAGCAAATACAATTTTAATTAAAATTAAAAATACTAGTTTCTTGACTGTTAGTAATATATATTTTCTGTGAATATTGATATGCAACAAAACAAATTACATTGTTGTTTTAATATTCACAAATACGATTAATGTATACTTATATATATCGGCGGTTTATTGTAAATATAGAAAGTGCATTTTTCATCTAGGTTAATTTTCAAATATGCTTTTGGTGAATTTCGAATTTATATTTCTATATAAAATCACTGCAAATGTATGAAAATGACACAAATCCGTTTATGTATTTCAAACACAGTTACAAGGTCACAATTTTCTGATTTCATAAAGGGATTAATTATTAAAAGTAAAGAAATATCTTTTTTGCGATAAACCTACTACTTATTAATTAATTAATGGACAATAGGACTGTTGGTTAATAAATATAATATATAACATATTAATATATTCATAAATTAAATAAGGAAATGGATAGACTTTTGTCACTGTCACTGGACCGATAAGGTCCAAGGGAGTGGAACCGGTTGTAGCTGTTCCAAACCCATACTCTGTTACACGTCACTGCTCCACCAGTACCATCACATCCCTAAGTGCTAATACCCCATCCACATAACATAGGTTGCGGTATTTTGCCTCGTTTTGCCTGTAGTGTGGGGCCAGGGTTACATGTTACGTTGAAATTGTTGTAGTTTTATTTAACAGAATATTTTTATAATGACAGAAGAAGATTCGGTGAGTTGTTTTTTTGGAATAATGTGAAATTAAATAGGAAGAGCACATGTTGATCTGTGACATATTTGAAACATTTTCCCCCTATCTAATATTATTTTCGGTTAAGAATCACAATTAAAATTCAGTTTGCTATTTTTCGTGGATTAGTGTAAAGAGCAAGGAGTTTGGTTAACCAAATCTTGTGTTGTAGATATTAGATCCTACCATCAAGAAGAAGAAGAAGAAAAAGAAGGGAAATTTTGATATAGATGCAGTTTTAACAGATGTTGGTGATGGTTCAGAGAAAAAAACTTTTAATCTAGACGAACTAGAGAATGCTTTACCAGATGGAGGAGGTACTGGAAAGTCCAATGCTCCTAATGATGTTGCAGATGAAGGAGGGATTGAGGTTTGTTCTATTACATTCAGTGATTTTACTGTCAAAAATGTGAAGGTGTTTTAGTTGTTTATAATGAACAATTATTCAAGGTAGTTCAAGATAATTGATTAAAATGTTTATGTTCACATTTGGAAGATTCACTCTTCCCTTTGGCCTTTTTAATATTTTTGTAATCGTTCTTAAGTCTATTGATACAAAGTATCTGTGTATCTTAAGCCAGAAATGACCATTTTGATGGTAAATGAAAATGATCACTACTTCAACCTTAATGTATCTCAGATTTCTTCATTTGACTTCAACTATAATTCTGTACTCCAGAGTTAAAGGACACAATGTCCATTTTTTAATTAAATAATTTAATAACTAAGAAACAAATTTAATAGCTCAACGTTATGGAAAATTGGCTTTCCAATCTACAAAAATATGACATAGTGTCCTTTACTTCTGAGATATAGATTTAGTAACTAAAAAAGTAATTCAAATAGCTCAAAGCTATGGAAAATTGGCTTCCCTGAACAAATACATAAACGAGCGTGGTTTTCTTTACCTTTGGGGTACAAAATTGCTATGTATATAAGTAGCAGTTTTATGTTATTAAATTGATGTTCTTCTTATATCTTGTCAACTTCAATCTTGTCAATATGTATTCAATATATCTTGTCAAAGAGCCTATTAAGTAAACAGAGGTTTTTAATGATTAATATTTGCTGTTTAAGTATAAATTGATTTTCCAAAATATTCAGATTATTATCTGGGTGCTATTATTTATAATGCTTTTTTATTAAGCAAATATGTCCATTAACCTTATATTGTTATTCTTTTATGTTATTACGATTTGGTGACAGGTCTTATCTCCTTAATTATTTTGTTAGCTTTTAGTACTCTTTATCTACTTAAGATTTCTGCCTTGGTGCTGAATAATTGTTCTGTGCTTATTACCCTATAATTCTTTCTAAACTTATTTTTAGTCCACCTTATTTTTACGATCTGGTCTTTGTTCAGTTTCCTGTAAATATCTCAAAGCCTTCAAATAATCATTGTTTTCAGTAAGCCTCTCATTGCGCAATTGAAAAATCTTCGTTTTTTAAAATTTCTCTTGTTTTAGGGGTCATTAATTGGTTGAAATTGGTCTCATTGTGACTTTTTAATAATAAATCTTGATATTCTTGTACCCAGAATGATTCCTACAATGGCAACTGGGACTATGTTGTATTAGCTGCTGGTCCTGAGTATTCAGTTTGGTATATTTTCTAATATTCTCTTGTGGATTTCTTGTCAGACGATTCATTATTTGATCTATACATTAATCACTCATCTATTAAATCTTTTTCCTTTTGGAATTATTCGATAGTAAAAACTTGTTAACTTAAAGATTTGATAAAAGTCGGCTTGTAGGCTTCTATGGACTGCTGTCTGCAGTTATCTTGTTATTTATTTCTTATTATACGAGAGTCTAATTTCATATGAAGATAGCGATTATCAGTGTTGAGGTTATAAACATTTAATAATGAGAAATATAAATAACAACAACACTTTAAATAACAAGATAACTGTAGATAGCAGTCCATAGCGTTGCTCACAAGTACCAAAAATAGTACCGAATATATAAATTACTTTATGCTACTCAAAGATGGTGATTGATTTCACAATCTCATTAAGTATACCATAGATAGAATCCTGAAACTGCCCGAGTGTTTCCTAAAGTAGATTTAGGTTATTAACTAGTATGTTATCAATCCTCTACTCTTTCTAGTAAATTAAAACTGAATGTTTATGTCAGATTAGGTCTGCCCTTGTTTTTATTATGTCAACGTCTTGCCATATATAAACAATAGCATCAAAATGTTTGTCAACTGACATCAAAATGTTTGTCAAATTTTTCGCTTCTTTCTAGAAAACAATCTATTGAGTTAGTCCTCAGGAGTAATTGTCGAAATATGAGATTTTTTTTAGATTGTTATGTACCTTATCTTTTATTACTTACAATAGTATAATTTAAAGAATGTTAAAGGTTTCATTTTTTTAACAGTAATATAGATCATAAAAATAAAATGGTTGATAACTGAAACATGGTGTATTTAACTTATATTTTTAAGGTCTAAAATACTAGAAGTATCCAAATAAACATAATTTTTATATTTCCTGACCATGAAAATCATTATCTAGTGGTCAGTATATGAACATGATTGTCAATACTCTACAACTTTAATATTTCTCAGGTTTCTTTTTACCATATGCTCAATATGATCTTGTGGGGTCAGCCTATTCTCAATAAGCCACATGGTTGATATTACAATACAGTAGATTCCCCTTATCGGGCCTCCTTGGATCCGTGACATTGTCGGTTAAGGGCGAAAGCCAGTTAATACAGAAGGTATAAAATAAAATAAAAAACTCCAAAAATATTTCAACTTCTTTATTGTAGAATAATCTTAAACATTTTATCTTTCAATGACTCAACAACTCTTCGTCTTTTTTCACTAATTTTGTCAGGCTAGTTAATTGAACGAAACATGTAACACAATTGAAAAGAAAAACATACACAAACAAAAACCTCTACTAAAACTTTTCCAAGAAAATGTGTGATGTTAAATAGATTTTATTTATTTATTTATTTTTTGCGATATTTATGCAGTATTTCTTTTTTTCGTTTTTCTATGGAATAAATGAATGATAAGGATTTTGTTTGAAGAATCAATTTTACTTCGAATAGATGTGTTTTATCGAGGTTCGGTCAATTGTAAAAAAAAATTATAAACAAAAAATCTTTTTGTCTATATTTCAATCTATTTAAAATCTTTCGAAATGCAACATAACAAAAACTAAATTTATAATCAGTGGTTGATTATCTCACAAAGTTATTAGTGTTTTTAAGGATGTTAAATTTTTTTTCTCTTACCGCTTTTTTCTCTTTACCGCTACCGCAGGTTAATCCAGAGAACCGTTTAAGCGGGAGTCTACTGTAAATATATTTCTTGTGATATACAATGTATTATTTATAATGAATGTATTAGTTCATGGTAAATTTATTGGATATGTAATTTATGTTAAGGATGTACAAAAATAATCTGTAATCATCCGCATGAGTTGTTATAATTTATTAGTCTTTTGGGAAATACTTGACTCTATCTTATTATTAAATTTAGTTTTTGAAGTAACTTACCATTTTAAGAACTCTGGTTGAAAGTTTAAATAAAACTTTTCTTATAGGAATTTAACTTGGACATGGATTTCTCAAAAACAAAAAAGAAAAAGAAAAAAAAGAAAGATATTGATGAGTTAGTTGCAGATGAAGAAAAAGAAAAAGGAGATGAAAAAGACCTTGGTATTTTTTTTTTTTTTTAATATTCTTTGCCTTATTAATATTTTTTTGTTAAAGTTTTCGTTACTAATATTCTTATAAAGTTTTTTATATTATTTTAAACTTAAATAACATTCTTTCCCCAACTCATTGTTAAAACTTATAATTTTTTGTATTTCAAAAATATAGTTTGTTACTAGTTTCATGAATCACCTTACTCCCATTCACTAAGATAACCTACATTTGTTAAGTTTATTTAACAAAAAGGGCTAGTATCACTGCAAAACCACTATATACAGTAAACCCCGCTCATATCTTTAGAATGCCTTCGGGCAGTAAAAGTGATGTAGTCCAAAGTATACAGCTGAGTTTCTGTTTTTTTTTTTTTTCCACCTCTTAGTATTAGGTCTATAAAACTGATATTAGATTAATATTTTTTTTCGATTTAATTTTAATCTTGACCTCCATTATATTAACCTACTTTCTTTCTTTCTTCTTTTCTTTGTTTTTATGTGGCATCATACATAGAGGCCTAATCAGCTCTATTGTGCTCCAGCTACCAACCTATTAAATATGAAATTCATTAATATGCATGCAGCTCCTTAGCTTTAAATATATTTAGATTGTGCTCATGAATTTGAAGTTGTTTCAAGATTCACATAAATAGTACTTATGTAATTGGATTTCTTTTTAAAGTAGCGTTATCTAGGCTTGATTACTTATAATATTTGTTTGTTTATGCTTAACTGAAATTGAGAGGAAACGGGAGCCTGGTAAGGATTTTTTTTTAAGTGTAGAACCACTGCTAATCTGATTACACTAATTTTAAGATATTCCAATCCTCATAAGATAAAAATAATTCGTAACAATTAGGTTTTTCCGCATATTATTTGTAATGATAATTCATGTTCTGTAAATAAATGTTCTTAATAACACATTAATGGTATAAATTACAAAATTTCATGGACTAAAATGCTTAATCTATTGCAATCAATTCTTTGCGATCTTGCGAGTACTAAGTGTATTAATGATATGTGAGCATGTTCTTATATAGATGGAGTTAGTACTAATATAAATAATTATATTGCTTTGATTTATCATTACTAGGCATTGGATTTATATAATAAAATAAAATATGAAGATAAGTAATAATAATCCTGATAATAGATTTTTTTTTTTTTAAAGTCTTAATTCTTAAAAATAAAAAATCTAAAAAGTTTTTCATTGATAAAATAATTCCCACTAATTTAGTCTGTCTTCTTAGTAGTCACTTATTCTTTTAAAAAATTGTTTTCACTTAAAATTAATATTTTAATAAACATTTCTTTTTGCCTTCTAACAGTATTTTCAAAAATGTAATGAAAAAAAAAGAGTTATCACTTTTTGTTAGTAGATGTCTCAATTAAGAAAAAAAATATTCAGAAAACTTGAAAAACAAACAAACAAAAATTGACATCAATTTTAACTGTATTTTAATAACCTAACTTAATATTTTAAAAATATCCAATTTTATTTTATATTTAATCAATGAATTCTTTTTTAATAGAAAACGAGAGCCAGAAATGGTTCGGCACTGACAGGGATTACACTTATGAAGAGCTGTTAACCAGGGTCTTCGATATTATGAGAGACAAAAATCCTGAAATGGTAGCTGGGAAAAAGGCTAAATTTGTTATGCGACCTCCTCAGGTTGTTAGGATTGGTACTAAAAAAACCTCTTTTGCAAACTTTGCAGATATATGTAGAACGTAAGTATTTTCAATCGTAAGTTTATTGTTTAAGATTATAATGTGAGCTGGAGCTGGGCACTAAGAGTTAAATATGTCTTTTATTACAATTACAATAAATTAATTAATTATTATTACATATCACTACTATGAATGCAAAAGGTCGGTCATATGTAAAAATGGACTTTTGTTAAAAACCGATTATTTCTTTGTGATTTATTAAGGTACTATTTTGCTGGTGCGGCCCATGACAGGGACCGCAATTCCACGCTACCAACCGCTCTTGCATAGCTATTTCGCTGAAACTGCTCACAGGGGTTTTTATAACCTTCGAACATTTCGTTCTATCTTCGAAGATAAAAAAATAGACTTACTATCTCTTACTACCACTTTTTTTATTCTTTTATATTTTATATTGTTATTATTTTATTTATTTAATATCATTTGGATTCAGGTATATTTGAATTTCGTTGTAAAATACTGTTGGTGGAATAAATAAATTAATAATCTTGTTACTTCAACCTTAAAAAAATAATTTACTATTGCGTTGTTAAAGTATTAAACAATATTTCTTATAATTTTGCCAGAATTGAAAAAAATATAGGAAATAAAATGTATCAACGCGACTGTTATCATCAAAACAATGCTCTGATATGATAACATAACCTACAACCGCCAAAATCTCCACTGTTTCAGGAGCGGTCAGTTAGGAGTAGCTTAGATATGACGTCATACCTAGACTGCTGAGCAGCGCCAGCGAAATAGGTTCTTTTCTATTACACTAAAGCAGTGGTCAACTGCTGTAGTGGGCAGTGCCAGCGAAATAGTACCTTTAGACTTTTTGCACTAACAGTAGCAATATAATTCAAGCATCAGATATTTAATTCCTAGCCCCGGTTTTTTGTCTTTCTTCATTCATTTTAATTGGGTATGTAGCCTTTTTTAGTGCTATGTCATTGCAGTTATCGATTAAAATTCCTTAATTACTTTTATTTTAATTACTTTTTGCCCACCACTGATGTGTGTGTGTTATTCTAGGTTTGTGTTTGCTTAGTCGGTGAAACTATAAATCACCAGTTTTAATGTGAATCTGCATAATAAAAAAGCTTAGATTTTATATTTGCCTAAATTTTACAATCAATGATTAATTGTTAACCTTTTCTACTCGATGCTACATTACTTGCTAATATATTGAGTGATATGTTGTTGATTTAAATCTCAGTATGATGAAATTTTAAATTTTTTTTTTTTTTTTTTGTGAAAGTTTAGTTAGCTGAAGTCACATTAGTTGTTTTACATTGAAACGCAGTGCTTGCTTGAACCGGCTGCCTTTAAGTTGATTAAGTATTTCTTTGGTTAGTTTGATTAGTTGCTTTGTTTGAATAGCAGTTCCACATTAAAGCATGGTAAACTGGAAAGGTATTTGTGTATTTAACTGTCAGCTTTAATGTAAATCTGTATAATTAAATTTCTCTTTAATATTTGTTAAAGGTTACATAGAGTCCCAAAACATCTCTTAGATTTTTTATTATCTGAATTGGGAACCAGTGGATCTGTTGATATAAATAATCAACTGATTATTAAAGGAAGATTTCAGCAAAAACAAATAGAAAATGTTTTACGAAGATACATAAAAGAGTACGTAACATGTCATACATGTCGATCACCTGATACTATCCTTCAAAAGGATACTCGACTATTCTTTCTACAGTGCGAGACATGTGGTTCTAGGTGCTCTGTAGCCAGTATCAAATCTGGGTTTCAGGTATTTCAATTTTTTATATGTTTAATTATAAAGAAAAATTTATTTCTTAAACTATTTTTGTTTGATAATGAGTGAGGTCGATACCCATAGGAAAATACTTCTATAGTTTTAAATTTAATCTGTCGTTATAGAAATAAAGGCATACCAAAAAAAAAATATATTTTATATAAATTATAATTAAAAATTATTTTCCTAAGTTACTTATTCAGTTAAATATTTTATTATTAAACGTTAATGTAGTTATTTGTCAGTTAAATATTTTATTATTAAACGTTAATGTAGTTATTTGTCAGTTAAATTTAGTGATTATATGGATTAATTATTAATTTTGTAGTCACAATAGCTAAATGTTTTGGGTTTGTATTTTTGCACCTGAAGCAGGTGTTAGTTTATCTGGCTGTTAAAATAACCGTTTCTTCCTTACCTTTGCTAAATATAATTTCATATTCATATAAATAAAGGAAATTATATTTTGCAAATATATATATATATATATATATATATATATATATATATATATATATATATATATATATATATATATTATGACAAATCACATAATAAATTTAAAGTGTACAATGCTATGATGAATACTGACCACCCCCTGAGAAAGAAGTATTGGAAGATTTAAGAGGAAAATCCTCCATACAATAACCGGAACAGTCTAGAATCAGAGTACCTAGTGCATGGAGGAGAAGGATCTATATAGAACTGCTTGGAGAATCTATATCTCGTAATATGAATGCAAGGAGATTAAGATGTGCCAGTGCATGTAGCTTAAAGCAATCCATCAGGAAAACTACACAACAATGGATGCCTCAATAATTGGTATTAAACCATGTAGAAGGCCAAAAATCAGATAGTTAAATCGAATTAACTGAGATACTGCAAAGGTGCAAGATAGCCAGAGGCGTGTGTGTGTGTGTATATATATATATAGGCACACACACATTTCATTTTTATTTTCTAAAATAATTTTTAGTAAGCATAAGTTTATAGTTTTATTCTTTTTGTTTATTATTTAATTTATTTTTATTTTTTCAGGCTGTCACTGGCAAACGTGCTGCCATCAGAGCAAAAACAACCTGAAGCTGTCTTGAAACAAGATCTCTCACTCAGGCTGGTTATTTTGTTAAATTTATACTGAAATGTGCATTAGATATTCGTCTTTTTTCATTAATATACGTGTATTATAATATATTAAGCAATTATATAGTAAATAAATTGTTTACATCCGAATATATATAAATTTGTTATGCTTCCTTATTATTCTGTTATAATATATACTCAATGGTTTTCCATGAAATAATACCACAAAATGCATCTAATTACTGCAAATATTAAATGGAAATTCTAGGGTTCTTTCATAATAAAGTACAGACTAATGTCACTAGTTTTGTAGTATGTACTCGGTACTATTTTGTTCCTAAAAACAAATTACAAAATACAAGTTGTGAAATTGAAAATACAAGCAACGGAATACCACTGTCATGGCTAGTTCATCTGTGGAAGCAAGGTTAACTATACAAAGTTCCTGATAAGTATGAAAACTACTGATAAAGAAATGGTAAAAAGTTATTATTTCAAAGGCAGCTTAGTGTTTAAGGTGTTTTTATAACCTTAATTACAAAAATGAAATTTTTCATTATGAAATCACTAATTACTATCTATGTTACTCTTATATTTTTAGTTTGGTTTTGTTTCCTATTTGTAATGAAACTGAAGTGACATAAAAATTAATGAATAAAAATTATGTGTTGTATTTCATTATAGTGAACAAAAGTGTCTTTTGGATGGAATTATATTATTATTATAATAAGAATAGGCCGTCCATGGAAAAAGATAAATGTCTTAAAGATAAACAGTCCAGAGGAAAAGATAGTGGATGAACCAATGAAAATTCAGCTACTGCAAGATGACAGTAGTAGATAAATGTACCAAAGAAAATTAAATCAAAGCTTAGATGAAACATTTGAAGGGAATTCTACACAGATCGATGAATACCTGAAACAAATACTGCTGAAGTATTAGGGCCAAAAAAAAGATGGGTGTAGGCAGAGTAACAAATGGATGATTAGTAACCTTTTGGAATTGATAAAAAAAGAAGCATATCTCTTTTGGTTAAGTAACAAAAATGATAACACTGTCTATTTATAAAGATATTAAAAAAGAAGTAAGGATCGCTCAAAATGAAGAATGGAACAGACCACAAATATTAACAGCCAAATAGAATATAAAAGGTCAACAAGTGGGGCATGGGCATGGGCGACGCTGAAGAGTATGAGGAGTCAGGCAACACACAAGTCAAACCTTAATTTGATCAATATACTCGAATGGAAAACTATTTTAATGGTCTCATGAATGAAGACGGAGACTCATTCAGAGAAGAGTCCAGCTGGGTGTATGAAGGGACAGATGAGGATCAGGTTGAAAAGGAACTCAAGTTAGGAAAGACTAATAAAGCACCAGGGCCAGGTGGAATTAATTTTGAGATTTTAAAATATGGAGAGAAAAAGGGACAAAACTATTAACTTAACAACTATAATAGAATATTGGGTCGTGACCCAATACCATAAGAAATGAAGCTCAGTTACATCAGCCCAATCTATAAAAAATGGGACAGAAAAAAATGCAAAAACTACAGAGGAATTACTGTGTTAATTAATCCTTTTGTCAAAATATTAGGGAAACGAATTACAACATTAGTTCAGAAGACCAATGTGGATTTAAAGCAGGAAGATGATGCATGGACTATATATTGACGCTGAGACAATTGTTGGAGAAACGTCAAGCTGTTTCCAGAGACATTGAACTAATATTTATTGACCTGGAGAAAACATATGACAGTGTCCCTAAAGACTATTAGGGCAAGCCCTCCAAAATGCAAACATTGATGTAGGTCTGATAGAAATAACAAAGGAAATGCCTGCCAGTTCATAAGAATAAGCAAAGAATTGCTCCCGGGATGTTATGCTTCTCCTCTGTTCAAGATTTATCTTGACATTTGTTTGAAAGCATGGAGAATAAAATGCGAGTCCATGGGGATTCAGTTGAAAGAAAATGTGTTCCTACATAACCTATCCTTCACTGATGACCTGATCATCATTGCACAGCATGCCGAAGATGCTGGATATATGTTAAGAAAATTAAATGAGGAATACCAGCAGTGGAAACTAGTTATTAATGCAGAGAAAACGGATCACATGACATTCAATAATGAGGATATAGAACTAAATCTAGGAGGGGTTCTAAAAGGAGTTAAACATTTTAAATATCTCTGTTCCATAATTGAAATAGATGGTGCATGTGATGTGTAAATAAAAAGAAAAATTTCAGATGGCAAAAAGACCATCTCAATGCTTAACTCTGTATTATGGAACTATGACATTATCGCTAAAACAAAAAAAAATATATATATCTATAATAGTATAGTACTGAGCATTATGACATATGGGTCAGAAACTTGGATCTTAAAAAGCAACCTCAGAAATAAACTCCTAGTCACAGAAATGGAATACTGGAGACGAGCGGCAGGAATATCCAGAATGGATAGTGAGAAATACGACCATCAGAGATAAGATGAAGGCTAGGAGGACATTTGAAAAGAATGCCTGGAGGAAGTCTATCCAAAGAAGTCCACTTATGGAAAACTAGGGGAAGAAGAAGACGAGAAAGACCTGGGATAATGAAGTGGAGAAATCTATAATGGGTCATGATCTACAGGAAGAATGGACCTTAGATAGGACATAATGGAAAGAAGCCAACCAAGCACGCCAGGTTAAGGAAACCCACTATTAGTGGAAATTCCCAAAAAGAAAAATTAATGGTTTACTGACAAAAGATTTCCATCCAACCAAGAAATATGAATAACATTTGTTGATTCTCATTTCTTTTTCCATATATGAAGTCTTTTCTAATATGGAAAATTGATAATTATGTTGAGATATGTATATATATTTTTTTAAAATAGTATATTATTATTTTGCAGGTTATAAAATGTATTGCTTGAACTAGTATTATGTTTTAATTAACCAAGGTATCATATGGTGCTAACCAAATAGAAAAGTTTAATTTGAATTTGCTCTAAATATTTTCATAAATAACTTTGAGTTCAGAAGTTATTCTTTTGAAAGTAACTAGACAGACCAATCCAAACGTTGACGGATAAGTTTGGAGTAGAACCTATGAGTGAGGCGGAATTAGCCGCTGCTATGAATGCACCCCAATGAATCAACCCAATCCGAGGCTGGTTTTATGGACTGCAATGACAATTCTCAGCGCACGAACAATGAAAGTGGTGCCTGGGAATTGGTAACGGGCAGAAAAAGAAACATCGTTGAAGACAGGAACCCAAGAAAACAGAAAAGGTCCGAATCTGAGGTAACTATCAGTAAAAGTTCCAAGTCCTTACTGATAATAATGAACAATGCCAAACTCCACCTACTAATGTTATATCTAACAACACCTCAAATCTTCATCAGAGGCGTAGAAAACTATGCTGGGTTAGTCTGTTATCTGCAAGCAAACATAGACCCAAACTCATTTCTGCCAAGATCAACATCCAAGGGAGTGACTGTTTACCCTGAGACCCCAAACAACTACCGAAAACTAGTTAGTTGTCTAAGAAACAGCGGTGCGGAATTTCATACCTATTAACTCTCTGAATATAGAAATCCTAGAGTTGTAGTTAAAGACTTACACGACAACACCCCAATGGAACAGATCAAAAGAGACTTGGAAAATTACGGATACCAGGTCTTTGTTATTACTAATGTAATATCTAGATTCAAGCGGTCATTGTTTTTCGTTGAAATAAAAAAGTCCACGTATAATGATAAAATTTTTGAAATTAACAAAATATTTTACACTAAGGTTACGATAGAGGAACCTCGAAAGAAGAAAATTATCCCACAATGCGTTAGGTGCCAACAGTACGCCCAACACGATACAACAAAACATTGGGGACCCCGGCAAAATGCGTAAATTGCCTAGGCGAGTATCCAGCTAACTACTGTGGGTGCCAAACTCTTCAAGATTTAAGAGTGCAGAAGACTAAGAGACATCATATTCACCAGAGGTCATCTCCTCCTTCAGATAACCTTCAAAATTTACTGAGTCTTCCACAACCTTCTAGAGATGTACATCAAGTACAGAAGCAGAAGCTTTCTCAGCAGCAATTCCCAACGCAGCAGCAGCATTGCCAACATAGCATTGCACAGCCGCAACCAAGAGCTCAGAAACAGTACCGCCAAACATTCAACCTTCGGCAGCCATGATGAACAACCACTCCTCCGACCTCATGCCTGAAATTTTGAGGTAGGGAGTAATTAAGGTAAATTGACAATTTGGAATTAATAGGTTTTTCCACTTCAGCAATCATCCATGCCTCTAAGTGCATCGATCTCACAGAGTGGCGCAATCGGTCCAGTAGCCGGTAAGTGTGTCGGAGCACCTGCCAAAAAGACTATCTGGTGCTCTGCGCAAACCTGGGTGCACATCTGCACCTCGAGTGCGGCTTTGAAGCGGGAGACGCTGGGCCAGATCCAGCTGAAAATATCCTGTGGTAGTGGCGATAGTTGCCACTAAAGTCCGCATGTGGTGGACGAGGCGCTGCAGACAGGACAGATTTGTCTGTAGTGTCCACCGCTAAAACCATGGGAGTCATGGTCGGGTTTTATAATACGACATGGTTGCCATACATTTTTTTTAGTTGTTCTTGAGATGTGGTGAGGTGTAGATGGTGCTCCATATTACTTCGCATTTTACATGGTATATTTTAACTTTTTTTTTTTTAATATTTTTGGTTTGTTGGATTTATTTAGAGTTTTTGTTTCTAATTTGAGTTAGGAGGGGAGTTAGGGTGTGTAAATTTTTGTTATTCTCGGCTGGAATTTTTTTTTTTTAAGATTTTTTTATGTTTAGTGAGCCTGGGGTGTAAGACGGACTCTAGCTTGGTCTGGTTTGTATAGATGTAATGGGGAAAGACTTATAAGGAGTTTAGCTTCGGAAGTGGGGAGAAATTAAAGAGTTTTTTATTTTTTATGGTAGAAGAAAGAATGACTTTTGAAATTTTTGGGGGAAATTATATCAGGAGTGAAAAGTGTTAGATAATTGTTAGTGTGGAATAAAAAGGGTGGGAAAATAAAAAGAGAATAAGCGACTCTGTATCGCCACGTGGTCCGGCCATTGGACGGTGAACTGAGTGGACTTAGGAGTAGGAAGGTGGTATTGAATCCGTGCGGGGTTTTTCCTTACTGCGTAGTAGTGACTGGCTAATCATGATCGAGGGGTATTGGCTAGGGTCCATTTTATCCTCCATTGTTCCTCGGGCCTTTGTTTAAATTTAGAGGGCGAAGATATAAGAGACTACCCCGTAGAAAAATACGATTTGAGGACCCCTTGGTACCTGTGGCTCCTGGATTGGGAGGTAGAGGTCCAGATTAACACTCATTAACCCAGCATCATACGCAATGGCGGCCGGCTCTGCCCAGACGTCCAAGGCTGGTGCCACCATTGTGGTGGTTAAAGCAAAGGGAGGGACAAGTGTTAATACGGCCGAAGAAATGCAGGTCAAGCTGAAGGATGCAATAAAGCCTAGTGATAACATGTGGCAAATACAGGGGGTTAGGAAGAAAGAAAAGGATTTTTGATAGAGATGCCGGACCAGGTGTCCTGAGACAGGGATTTAGGCGATAAGAACCTAGAAAAGGCTGGGGTTGTGACGAAATGTGTGGGGGAGGAGCAAGCCTAAGATGATAAAGTCCTATGAGGAGTTGGTTGTTCTGGCTTCTCTCGAGCACGAAATGAGGGCTCGGGGATACCAGGGCAACATCAACGAGGCGGTGGCCGACCTCATGTCCTCTCGAACGCCCAACACAGTCAAGGGAGCGAGGTCCAGAATGGTGTATAGGGGAATATTAGATATCTGGGAAGAGAGGGGGGGACCAGAGTAATAGCCATATTACTGACCGAAGGGATGGGGTGCAGGAGGGGATGTTGTCCGCGGCGATCCGGGGGTTAGTGAGGGAGACTAATTCTCCCTCGCTGCCTCGGGTTCTACATGGGTTATCTCTCTCGCCGAGGAGGCCCTAGCCGGCGTTCCTGTGGTTGACTGATTGGCGGTGCTGAACGGTGATTTCTTGCAGTTCGGGAGCCAGAAGACGCACGTGCGGTGGTCTATGGAGGACACTGAACGTAAGAGAAAGAGTAGTTGGCCCCGAGATCAGTAGGAGGTAGTATGCGCAAATTTAGGAGTTCTGGAAAAAGGACAAGAGAGCGGCCGCTCTGGAGGTCCTGGGTTCTGGTAGAAGGTCGCCCCTCCACACCCCTGAAGCATTGCGGGAATACTGGGCCCCTATTATTGAAGAACCCTCTAGGCCCTGGGATGGTGGGGGAGTCTTCTCATATCCTGGTAGCAGCTGATGGTAGAGGTTGTCGCTCTGCTCTTCGATAATCCTTTCAGTTTAGTGCCATTAAATTAAGTATGGTGCTCGGGCAAGCCGCTTTTCCTTTTTTTTCTGACCACGCCCCTTTTTTCGATCATTTACATTCTTGTCCTTGACGGTGCTGACGTGTTTTTTAACGCTGTACCGTGCCCTTTTTTCCTGCTTCCCTGAGGAGGTGTGCCGACACTGTTACTCTTGTTGTGTTGGGGAAGTGCGCAGGCACCGCTAATATTCATTTCGTTTATTATTATTTTATTGTTGTTGACTACTTTCCTTCTTTCTTTTTTTCTTTCTCTTGTTGTTCTAAAGATGAGAAAAACGACTCGATCGTCTAAAGCGAAAGCCCGCATTAGATCGGTGCGGAAGATATCGTTACCATCAGAGGGATTATTATCGAAAGCATCTCAAAGAGCGACAGAATGAGTACGGTGATCATGGCCGAATTTCTCAAGTCGAAAAGTTTACGTCCCTGTGTATGAGCATGTTGGCGGTGATAGTTAAGCTCTATCGTAAGAATGCGGAGTTGGAGACGGCTTTGGGGGCGGTACACGTTATCTCAACAATAGATGAGGTTAAGAAGGAGGTAGGGGCTTTGAGGGTGGATGTTGCAAAATTATCGACGAGGCCTACTGTTGTTGGTGCTTGGTATGTCCCTCCTCTTCAGAGGGCGCTCTCACGTGGAACATACTCGGAGACCCTTACCCAGTCCCTCCAAGGATGTTACTGTGATAGAGGTTGGGCCTGTTCCTGGTGCGGATACCGTTAAGCCAGCGGAGTTGGGCTGGCAGGTGGTGAGTGTTAGGGCCAGGGACAAAGTTGTTAGGTTGAGCTTGGGCTCTGGTGACGTGGCTAAGCAGGTGGTAGATTCTAAGCTTCTTGTTCTCCCCCTCTCCCCCCCCCTGTCGCTTTGCGGGGCTGACTCATGATCACTCCATTAATGATTTGGCCGACTGTCCGTCATATTAAAGGATGTTCAAAATGGCAGTGGCTAGGACGGATTATCATGGCTGAGTCTTCCGGCTTAGATTGTCGGTTCTGCGATCGTTCATTTTCCTCGGGCCGCGGGCTGGGTCAATATTTTAAGCCCATCTTTTCGAGCGGAATGAACTGGTCGGGGCTCCCTCTTCTAAAGGTTGGTGGGATCCTGAAGTCTATCGTGGGTGTTGAAGAGCTAAAGTTACAGGGTGCCGGATTTTCAGGTAATTTTAACAAGCAACTTAGCCAGATTTTTCCGGGGAGGTCCATCGATGCCATTGAGGGGGTAGGGACAAGGCTTGTATACATTATCAGGAGCAACTTGCGGAGTTGCGTCTGTCTGCTGGCGAGTTTCCTCCTCCTCCTGTGCCCTCTACATCATCTGGTGACGATAGGTCTTTAGAGCACGATGTCCTTTTGGCTGCTCTGGGGTCTCTTTGGAGTGAAATTCTCGAGAGTGCCACCACGCTGTTTACTGATAGAA
This sequence comes from Nezara viridula, assembly GCA_928085145.1. Lineage (NCBI taxonomy): Eukaryota > Metazoa > Arthropoda > Insecta > Hemiptera > Pentatomidae > Nezara > Nezara viridula. The sequence continues at coordinate 87,521,950 of OV725082.1, forward strand.
TGATTTCTATTGTTGATGATTCTCTTTCTGGTCGGGCGGTCGGCGCTCCGTTAGCAAGCTGGGTCTCCACCCACCTTGCTTCCGGCGCGACTTCAGGCCGGGCAGACAATCCGGATACGCGCGTATGAACATATGCGAATTGGCATAGGGTGATAGATCTCGCATACCAAAGGGTAGACATGTACTGTGGTAGGAAATTATGTACATAACTGACAAAAAGAGATTTAGCATTATATAGAATCATATAGTATTATAAATACAGAACCAAACTTTCATTATATAGAATCATATATCGAACAGAGAACAAAAGTAGCATTGTATAGAATCATATTCTCAAAGAGAGAACTAAAGTAGCATTGTATAGAATCATATCCACAAAAATAGTATTGTAATCACATTACAAGTATGTATGGACAGTGTCCCTCGAAACTTCTCTAAAAGTAGCTGTGCAATTCTTATTACTACTTAAACCATAGACGCAGTAAAGAATGTTTATAAAGTGAAAATTGTAAATTAACTCAGGTGAAATTACAACAATCAGGTCCGAAATTTAAACTAAGTGTAAATAGTAATTAAAGTCGCGAATCTCCTCCCCCGAGGTGCGACCAGAGTTATGGGAGAAATCCCGAGTTACTCCAGGGCAATCTTGCCGTTTGTATGAGGTTATGACGTATTGTATTGTATACATTATTTTTGCTGACGTATGGAAAGTTATATTTTTATGAATGAAGTTTAGATTTGCTTTACAATTATTCTTACTGTATTATTATTGATGTTAATATGTAATACTCATCTTCTGTTGCTTTATGGACAAATAAATTGCAATTATATCTTATCTAATAGAGTATGATCATTAGTTCCTTCATAAAACCGTGATTGTATTTATATGTTTTTTTTTTTTAATTTTCTAGAAAACAAAATTAAGAAAAAAATAAAATTGTTACCGTCATTTTAAAAAAATATTTACGATTTTTATGGAGTATAAAATAAAATATAAGAAAGTACCTACATCCATTATTTCCTTCATAAAACTACGATTATTACATAATTCATTTAAATAGTTCCAAGTAAGCGAAATAAAAATTTAATAATAAAAAATTAATATTTATTAACTTCAACTATGTTACTCCTAGTTTCGAATTTCGATGTAGTCATAATAATGTGTTTTCCCTTTATTTTTAAAAATGACAGGAATATTGTATCCTTTAAAAAGTTTATTTTATTATTTCAATTTTTATAGAAAGTTTTCCAATTGTTTCTAAAAATATATGCACTTTATTTATAAATTTAATATTCTTTGAAAAATTAATGTAAATTTAATAAAAATAAATTATTTAATGTAAACTTAATAAATATAATTTATTTATTTCTACTTTGTTACTTGTGAATTAACACCACAACTAGTGTTGGCCAAATGCGTGACCATGACGGGTCTTAGTCTTGCGCAAGTCTTCCAGTCACTAGCGGATCCAGGCGGGGGCGCGCCCCCTCTTTCCCCCTGGAGGCTGGAAAAATGTTCCAAAAAACAGCTATTTAAAGAAAAGAGAAATAAAGAGAAAATTCATCCTCATAGACGATGAATTTCCTAATATAATATCAGTCTATCTTTCTCAGATTTTGACAATATTGGTGAAAAAACGTTCATTGACCGTGGTTATCGACCATATCACTTAATCAAATTATTAACTTTAGGTACTCGTTCAACGGACAATTTTACGTTTTTTAATTTCTTAAAGAATACGTTTTTCGGTTTGATGCACTGTTTAGCAGTAATACATGACGAAATAAAGATCAGATAAATCTGGAATTTTCGGCTGTAAAAAGTTTTCTTTTGTTGACCTGTGTTAGCAATTTAGTTTTTTTAATATCTAAACCCTTACACACGATGTCTCGTAAGTAGAGGGAAATATTTAAAGGAACGATAGCTGAACTCAATAAATACAAAAAAGTTTATATAAATAATGGTTCGATTTTTAGCAGGAAAGTAGGGATTTAAAGTTTTGTGATTTCTCACGTTTTTTTTTTTTTTTTTTTTGAATAGGAAGTAATAAAAAAAAAATTAATTTAAGTAATTAATGATAGCTTCACTGAAAACTAGTTTATATTTACTCTAAATAAAAATAGAGGTCGCTTTTGTTAAAACCATTTAAAGAGGACTTTTGAGCGGCTAAACTCAGCAAGGAGTGGGGGGAAATGGGTACTGGTGGGGGATCAGGTAGGGGTGGGAGGTACAGGGGGTGCATTATCTATTAACTGTAATTTTTCAGATATGGGAAACCTAAGCCCAAATGAAAAACTGAGAGTTAAATTCCAAAGGATATTGGTAATACCAATTCTTCACATATGATAACTAAAGTTTTCAAGTTTTAGTGACTATTTTAACTTAATTTTTATTAACAAAAAGGATATTTTTACCAGTCTTGCAATAGTTAGGAAGCTTTAGTCTTGGTCTTGCAAAATGCATGACCAAGACAGACTTTGGACAATACTAACTATTATAAATCCACTATTATTACAAATTTTAATAGTTCAAAATTTGATCTTCGACCAATAGATTCATTTCTGATCAGTGATATAAAATATTTTTTATGAAATGGTTTACCTCTTACCATTATGTAGATATTGTATATTGCATCTAAAGTAGAAAAAAAATTGATCATTTTACTTTTTTAGTCTGTTAAAGGTGGTAGGAGAGTAATTGTTTCCGAGTGGTATAACCTAATTTTTGTATAATTTGAAATTTTCTATTTACCAATCAATATCAATTTACCTGTTATCAGTATAATGGATTAATAATCATAATATGATAAATTGTAATAATGTTCGTCACACCTTAATTTTCCATTAGTCCATATATAGAATATAAGCTTTTCCTTGTTTTATTTATTTTTCATTATTTTTTTGGGAAACTAGCTGACCCGTGCGAATACTTCACACAAATCTTATATTTGTATCAGATTTCAATACATTAAGGGCTCAGCATAAGTTCCTTTTAGTATTGTTTCTAAGCAAAGGTTTAATACTTTTATTTAGCAAGTTATCAGTTTATAAACATTATGATCTATACCCATCCATAATTTAACCCTTGCTAGTTTAATTTGAATATATAATTATAATATTATATTTGTCTTAAGTTTACAAAAGCTTCTAAACATTTCCTTTAAATATCCAACGAAGCCTAAATACTTAGGATTTAGTTCTCTGAAAGGAATGGTTTGATCTAGCAGGCTGTATACACAGAAAGAAAAAAAAAAGAGAGATGTTTCTTTTGTCATTAAAAATAATGACAGCTTCCAAAACATAATGATAAGAAAATGCATGAAGTTAAATAATGGGAAAAATATGAAGTTGCATCATTAGAATATTTCAATCATTATACACACTTAAATTTCTGTTTACTTTACTTTCTGAAAGGTTTATTTCAAAACTGAGATTACTCATAAACCGATATTGTCCATCGAGACCACTAATAAAAGAACATTTTTAAAATGTAAAAAGATGGACATAATACTAACCAGAAAGGACAGTTCAAACCAAACGACTATTTGTAAATTATGTTTGACAAACCACAAAAAAAAAAAAAAAAAAAAAAAAAAAAAAAAGATCAAAGGATTTTCTTAGTGACAAAATTTATAATCTCCCAAATCCCTTCAATAATCAATAGGTACTAGTTCACATGAGTTATAATTGTTCTGTTACAAACTATCGTTCCATTACAATATAATACGATATTGGAGTATAACAGAAAATTACATCTGATTTATTTATTTTTTTTTTTTTTTCCAAAATTTATATCAACTATTAAACAAAAGAAAGTAATTCAGTGCTCTATCAATAAAATAAATATTAAGAAACTGTCACAGTAAGTACATAATTTGAAAATCAATCTTCAGGAATTTTACGACAAACCTCTTCAAATGATTTGAAAATAAAACTTTTTTTCCTAATCCAAATTATAAAATAATTTATATCTCTAAATAATAATAAATAAATTATCTATTAAATAAATAAATTTCAATAAATCATATTATGCAGTAAAAGTATATATTGTTATTTATTAATATTGTTTTATATTTCATTACATCTTAAGTTTATTACTTATAAAGAAAATGAGAAAAAAAGAGAAATATTCTGCAAATCAACCATAAAGTGAATCTTAATCTCCAAAGGTGGGAATTGAACCTATACTGCATTCTATGGAATACTTCCATTCAAAATAATAAATTTTTGCAGCAAATGAGAATAAGCTGTTCAAATAATAGATAATATAAATTGTTGCTTTACTTATAATGTTCAATTAATCCAGCACATAGCACTGTCCTGGTTTGAATAGTAAATATATCTAACAGATATAAAACATTAATGTTAGATTAAGTAGAAGAGTAATATTGTATTTCTATAATATTGCAAAAATATATTATATATCTTCCTAAAGTATTATAGTATTAAATTTAAAGAAGGTAGAAACATCATTTATTCATTTTTATTGATTATGAGGATGCTTTTGTAAAAGTATATTACCATAAAATATCCTAATAGATCTCACTTAGTATTTTTCTTAAATATTCTGTTCGATTAAATGGCAATTGAATCCAAAAATTCCAGATTTGCTTAATATTAATGGATATATATATAAGAATAAATGGTAAAAGAAAAAAAAACGTTAATGCTAAGTTGATATAAGTATATATATTTTTTTTATACCGTGCCCTGTATTTTATATTTCCTTGTGATCCATACTAATTATAAATTTTTTTCTAACTTATTCCCTCTCATTTAAGCCATTAATTACATAATTCGGAAACACAATATTTGTAGCTATGTACACAGATTATGTAGCTGTTCAATATTTTAATATGTAAAGAGGATCTGTAGGTAGATAAAATTATTTTTGTAAAGAAAAACAAATCTTTAGTTACGATGTATATAAGTTGAGCATACTTTATCATCTGGGGCCAGCAGAATATTGAGTTTATACTAGATGGACAGTATTTTCTACACTAAAATATAAAAATGTATTTCATTTTGAAATTTAAATATACAAAATAATTTATTGAATTGAGCAGGTTCCTTTTCAAGTGTTGTACCAAAACTGATCATTTGTCTAAGAATTATCCTGTGAAAATCAAGCTTAGAAATTTTATATGGTCGATTGTATTAAATTTGCAATAAAATTATTTTTGGTCATAAATTGATTAGCCTTAAAATAAGTATGCAGGACTCCTTGTCTTATCATAAGAACTGGTAGAACAGCATATTCTGTTAAATAAACTACTGAAGGTGGACCAGTAGATGTTCACATAAAAAAAAAAGCATTTTTTTTCTTTAATAATATTTTCAAGTACTTTTTAGCAAAGAAAAAAATAAGAATTCAATTTATTTAATACCTTAAAAACTATTTAAAAGAAAATAATTTGATGAATCATCACTTTTATTACACATTATTCAGAAATAACATTAATTGATTAAAATAATTTATTTAAATTTTTTTAATGTATATCAACTGTTTCTACTCTCATAACTTCTTTCCTTGCCAAAATAAACCTATTTTTTAAGAAATTCATCATAAATCACCATTTCATGGTGCATAAGTTTTTTTTTTTTTTTTTTAATTAATCAGAAAATAATTTTGGTATATAAAATTATGGTAATTGAAGAAATGACAAAAATATATATTAATAGGATCTGGAAAACAACTCAGTTATGTTCTTAAAAAATAATATGTTTAATTATTATTTTAAGATCAATGTATATAAAGACGGATATAACTCTATATTTAACAGAGTTGGCTTCATTTCATGTTTTATTCTGTTAGATGGGAAATAATATTAATAACTTTATGACACAATGTTACATTGCGATTAAATATTCTCATGCAAATAGTGAGGAAATAAAAAAAATATATAAGGATGCCAAATATTTCAGAGCACTAATTTAATTATTCAGTGTTTCATTAAAAAAAAATACATAATTTTAGATTACATATGCCCATAAAGCTGAATCAGATTGGTAATATTCATTTATACACTGTTGTTTTTTCACTTTTAGATATTACAATATTATTGATGATATATATACTTATTTGTAACCTATATTTCCTTCAGGAAACAAGGAATTTTACTATTTCAGTTTTAACTGAAAATTACTTTAAAATTGACAGTATTTTTTATTTAAAAGAGGGCTATGGTAGATCTTGAGACAGCTTTATGAAAACAAGAGAACAAATAACTTTTGAAATATTAAAAAATCTTAAAATTATCTATGAGTTTGGTCTCATATTAAATATCAGGTACAACATAACATAAGCATCATAAATATTAATTTATACTTGTTTCAATTGATTCTGAATTAATAAAATTAAAAAAATATTTAATAAAAAGTTAAATAAATTAATTATATTTTAATATTTCAAAAAATCAGGAATTATACGTTTATTTTAAACTTATATTGACTGATTCATAATAACTTATATAATCCATTTTGATAGAAAATAATATCTATTGCCTATAGATAACAACAAATAATGATAAGTACATTAAAATACTTTTTTGATTGTAAAAATATTTTGTTTTATAGATGATTTTTTTTTTATTTATCAAAAGCCATAAAGATCGGCTTTTTTTTTTTTAGAGACGATTAATCCTAGAAGACTTTAAGTAACCAAAATATATACATATTAAGAAATGAATCATTTAACAAGTCAATTAATGAAATAACAAAAAACACAAGTAAATGTCCAAAATTTATATTTGTACAAAAAGCATTCAAAGTATGAAGTTTACATAAATAAACTAATAATAAATAAATTTTTACAAAGAAATCTGTGAAACAATAATAAGTACACAATTATTTTAAATAATATAATTTTAACAAATCTTAAAGCAATAAACTTAATCAAATCACTGAATAAAAATAATATATAAATCCAACCAAGGACTAGAGGATCTAGGATCCAATTTTGTGAGGAGGGGGCTTCAGCCCGAAAGCTTTTTTTTCATATATATAACGATAATTATTTTATTTTTTTTAAATGAAAAAAATTAACTACCTATATGAAATAGTCTTTAAGTGATTCTTGAAGTTCTATTAAATGTAATTACACAAACAATAATACATTAAGAGATAATTTTTTCTATAAAACATGTTTACATTTTACCAGTTAAGGGGGGAGAGAGGGGAGGGAGGGCTTCAGCCCGAAAGCCTCCCTTAGATCCATCTGTGCAACCAAGAAAGAGGAACACGGCATAAATAAACAATATTATTATTTAATTTTAATTAAAGCTTTAATTAATAAATAAAATTGATATCTCAAATAAAAATGTATAATTAAAATATCTTTTACTATTAAATAAATTATTTGGTTAAATCACAGTTAGCAGTCTATGTGCTTTCATCTATCACAAGTAGAATAATACTAGAGTGTTAACTCATATTATTCAACATTCCTATTAACTAATGGAAATTTTAAATTAACTTAAAAGTTATTTATTTTTTCAATAATTCAATTACAAGTAATTCTTATTAAGTTTCTAAATGTTCTAACAATCCGTTACAGGCTTATATTGATTACTAAAATTATTCAACTTCTTCTATTGTTGGACCAGAGTCATCTTCTCCATAATTCCTGGACCCCCTTCCATGTAGCTTGGACATAAAAGGTGTACATTCCCTTTGTAGTTGAAGATATTTTTCTTGATATTCATCTTTGTCAGCTAGGGTATTATTTTCTAACCATTTTAGACCTTCTTGACATTTCTTGAGTATTTTCTGCTTTTCAGAATCATTTAGTTTTCTTCCTGACTCTTCTGTCGCCTGTTTTACACTATATACATAATTTTCAAATTTGTTTCGGGCAGCAATCCTTTCTCGTTGAATATCATCTTCTGCTTTGTACTTTTCTGCATCCTGTACCATTCGATCAATTTCAGACTTTGATAGACGACCTTTATTATTTTCAATTTTTATGTTTCTAGATTTCCCAGTGCTCTTGTCTTTAGCAGAAACATTAAGTATTCCATTAGCATCTATATCAAATGTGACTTCAATTTGAGGAACTCCTCTAGGAGCTGGAGGAATTCCCGATAAATCAAATGTTCCTAAAAGATTGTTATCTTTGGTCAATACCCTTTCACCTTCAAAAACCTGAACAGTTACAGCTGGCTGATTATCAGAATATGTAGTGAACATTTGAGTTTGTGTGCAAGGTATACGGGTATTTCTTTCTACAATCTTAGCCATTACTCCACCAGCCGTTTCAATTCCAAGAGAAAGAGGAGCAACATCAACTAATAATATATCTTGTATTTTGGAACTACTGTCACCACTGAGTATAGCACCTTGAACTGCAGCACCATAAGCAACAGCTTCATCAGGATTAATAGACATGTTTAATGCTTTTCCATTAAAAAAATTTTGCAGAAGATGCTGTATTTTAGGAATACGAGTTGACCCACCAACTAATACCACATCATGAATTGAAGCTTTGTCTAGCTTAGCATCTTGTAGAGCTTTCTCTACAGGATTGATGGTCGACCTGAATAAATCGGAACAAAGCTCTTCGAACCGTGCTCGACTTATTTTAGTGTAAAAATCAACACCATCAAAAAGAGCATCAATTTCTATTGAAGCTTCTGTACTTGATGAAAGGGTTCGTTTAGCACGTTCAGCTGCAGTTCTCAGTCTACGAAGAGACCGAGCATTATTTTTCAAATCTTTTTTGTACTTCCTTTTAAATTCTTCAGCAAGATGATTAACGAGCCTACTATCAAAATCTTCACCACCTAAATGAGTATCACCTGCAGTTGCTTTCACTTCGAACAATGAACCCTCATCGATGGCCAGTAATGAAACATCAAATGTACCTCCACCAAGGTCAAATATCAATACATTTCTTTCGCCTTTAAGATTTTTATCAAGTCCATATGCCAGAGCAGCTGCAGTAGGTTCATTTATAATTCTCATGACATTCAAGCCTGCTATGGCTCCAGCATCTTTAGTTGCCTGCCTTTGTGAATCATTAAAATAAGCAGGAACAGTTATCACAGCATTTTTTACTTTAGAACCTAGGTATGCCTCAGCAGTTTCTTTCATTTTTGTTAAAACCATGGAGCTGATTTCTTCAGGTGTAAAACGCTTAATTTCCCCTTTATATTCCACTTGAATTTTAGGTTTAGATTTATCATTTACTACTTTAAAAGGCCAATGTTTTAAATCACCTTGTATTTTAGGATCATCATATTTGCGGCCTATTAACCTCTTAGCATCAAAAACAGTGTTTTGAGGATTCATGGCCACTTGATTTTTAGCAGCATTTCCAATCAATCTTTCAGTATCAGTGAATGCAACATAACTTGGTGTAGTTCTATTACCTTGATCATTAGCAATTATTTCTACTTTCCCATGCTGCCAAACACCAACACAGGAATATGTAGTTCCCAAGTCAATTCCGACTGCTACCATTATTAAAGTTAAAGTAAATCAATCAACAATATTAAGTAGGAAATTGCAACGAGAAGCGACTTCGATCAAACGAGGAGTGTTACTGCGCGTAACCAAGTGACCTTAAATTTAAATATACTCTCCCACGGTCTGGAAGTTTCTAGACAATAATAGCCCACACCCATTGGCCAGTAATCAGCAAAGTTGCCTGTACATCACGGCAATGAGAACAGCCTAGTACCATCTTAAAATTTGTATATATTAAAATATTTAGAAACATTTTATCAATCCTTGACTTCTTTTCTACGAACCACCTTTAAGGAAAATTATTAAGTTCTGAACATATCAATGGAACTTTATTTAAATCACTTTCAATTTTCTCTAATAGAATAAATGTTCCTATTCACAAAAAAACAAAACCAGGAGGAAACTAAAATTCCATCAGTTCTATTTCTTGCTATCAATTCCTCTTAGCAATGTTATTTACATTAAAAAAAAAATAAAAATATTTTACGCGTATATTTCTTTATAAAAAACGAAAATAAAATATGAAAGCAATTCTGGATTATTTTAATGAAACGTCAAATTAATTGAACGATTGACCTGTTCTTCAATGATTAAATAAAATTAAAATATGAAAACTAGTTTCATAACACGAAAGCTGAAAATTTAATTTTTAATAAAAGAATTTTTAAATATTTTTATTAGAAGATATTTTCATATTTTTTCTTTGTTTCTTCTATCGATTCAATATAATAATCGATTGAACCATTTTTGGCACAAAACGTGTTGAGGTTTTGGTTTACGGGAAGGTAATCCTATAAACAGTGCATTGTGTCAAAACTTCTTTTCTTATTTTTTAATACCTACTGTGATAATGTTAGTTTAAACACCATCATGTCTATATTTAAAAAAACTAATGTGAAGATCTTCGCTAAACCTACTCAGAAAACAACACCAGATACTTTATATTGGAGAAAACTTGGGGTAAGCATGAAGTGCAATTTGTTCTACAAATTACACATTCGCTTTAAAAAATTACAACTTTATTATTTTTAGGCTCCAGTTTTGCTGAAAGAATTTGGCCCTATTGATTATATAGATTTTTCTCCCGTTGAACCACATTTTTTTGCAGTTTCAAGTTCAGCCAAGGTAAGCTACCTGTATTCATGGATAGAAAACATTTCTCAAAATAGTATTCTACTTAAATTTCTGTGTTTCAGGTTCAAATTTATAATCCTGTCACTAAACTTGTTCATAAAACATTGAGTAAATTTGTAGAAAATGCATACGGTGGTTCATACAGGTCTGATGGTCAGTTATTATGTGCAGGAAGTGAAGATAGCAATGTAAAAATATTTGATGTCAACACTAAATCATTGTTAAGGGTATTTAAAGGGCATAAAAGGTACTATATGTTTATTAATTTACTTTATAGTCTATATTTGTGTATTTAAAAACAAATCTAAGAATTTATTTTAATATTTAGGAGATTTCTAAGGACTCTTTATTATGACTTTTTGATATTAATTATTTTAAATTTTCTAGTGGTGTTCATCGATCATATTTTACATCTGATAACAAAAGTATTGCAAGTTTCTCAGATGACAAAACTGTTAAAATTTGGGATGTTGCATCCGAATCTGAAACAATTGAATTTTCATCTCATGAGGTAATCTTAGTATTATTTATTTCGTAAATAGCTATTGAATGTCGTTGTATATTTTTTTTTTACTCGCAGGATTATGTGAGGGCTGGTGCTGTATCTCCAGTTTCACCAACCATTGTATTGTCTGGTTCGTACGACCGAAAAGTTAGGCTTTTCGATTCTCGTACTAATGCAGAAGCTGTTTTTACCTTAGATCATGGATATCCTGTTGAAAGTGTTCTTTTCCTTCCATCTGGTGGAATATTACTGTCTGCAGGTGAAAATTACTTTTATTTCATTATACATAATGCACTCTTGTTTGTTAATCTGTAAATTTTAGATTTAGTTTACCATGAATCTAACCTCAAATTTTACTTGAAATTAAAATATATATATATATATATATTTATTCAGAACCAATCTTGCAGAGGAACTTCTAGCAATGATAATTTTATATAAAGATCTGTTGATTATCAAACTCAATCAATTATATTCAATATTAGCTCTTGGAATAACAGTGAAAATTTTATCATTTTTTGTTGTTCCATAAGTACTGTAGAAGATAGGTTTTATTAATATTTCATAGATAGACTAATTAATTGTTAGTTAGATAGTTATAAGATTTTTAAAGTAGGTTAAGATGAAGACTAAGAGTCACTTTGCAAATTGTAAAGTCAAAATAGAATTATGTCACATAATGAATACCCCGTGTACTTATTATATACTACCACTTGTTATTATAAATTTTTTTATGTGATAAGTAACATAACCACCAAAAGAAAGCTATGTAGATTTTGAAAGTTAAGTTTTCTTTATATTTTTTTCTTTTTGTCCATCTTTAGTGATTTTCAGTGTAGAGAAAACCCTTTTAATCATGAGTAAATATTCTGAGGCGTTTAAGTAAATGTACCTGTAATAGACACTTTCAGAGACATTTTCAACATTAATGTGAACCACAGCTTAAGTTGTTGGATTTTTGCAAATGGGTTTAATTTAATTTATTTATTCTTCCCTGCCTTGCCTTTCGGATACACGGGTTTTGCAGAGATGGTATATCACACAACTATGTGTATGCCATCCCTGCTATTAAACATACAAGACTTGAAACAATAACATTCTTTTATCAATTTTGTTGTTTCTGTATAGACAATTAGTTTATTATTCATGAAAAACTTAGGTAATTCTGACACCAAGTATTGCACCCGTAATAGACAGCCAGGTTTTGGGATCAACAGTTTTTTTAATAATTATAAAATAATAATAACTTATGCTGTTTTAAACTAAGAAATGGCAAGGTACAAATGAATTTATCAAAATTTCAAACCTATTTCCTATAGAAAAGTGATAAGGAAACCTTCCTGAAACAAATATCACCTGAAATCAACTATTGTGCCCACACTCCTAAGTGTTCTAGCTGCAAACCTTTGTTTTGCAGTCAAAATATTTGCTCTATTACTCAGATGTATAAATCTTATTATTTGTCAATGAGCTGAAAACTGTTACTGGTACATTTACTATATATTTCTTTAAATCAGTTTTATTCCATAATGAGTTAGTCCAACATGTCTGGACTGTATGAGCGACATTATATTCCTTGGTTCTTTAAAGAATACATGTGCTTTGTTCTGAGTCCTTGTAATCATTAATCTTACCAGGTTTAAATAGCTGTTGTCCCAATTATTTTTTAAAATTTAATATAAACACAGGTAATTAACTGAATATAGGTTAATAATTTATATTGCAATACAACTGTCTTTTTTTTTGTTATTTTAATTCTAGAACACTAGAAATTATGCCTGCAGGCCACCAATTTGGTTTGCTTATTATAAACATTCAGATCACTCAAACAACTTTGATACAATCTCAAACAGTCACAAATCTTGAATAATATAAAAGCTTTATTGTTTTAAAACTAATTTCTTACTTGTGAAAATTAATTTCAGGTGGAACAGAAATAAGAGTATGGGATGCTCTTGCTGGAGGAAGATTGTTAGCTAGAGTTTCTCAACATCATAAAACTATCACATGCCTTGGCTTAGCTTCAAGCGGGAGTCGCCTTGTTTCTGGTTCCTTGGACAGGCATGTAAAAATATACGATGTTTCGACGTATAAAGCTGTTTATAACTTGGACTATCCAAATGCTATCCTTAGCCTGGGTGTCAGTGTAAGTGTGTTAAAAAAAAAACAAATTTGTATTTTGCATTATGTCCATTAATCAGAGATGGGCAAAATCGGAATCAATGATTACAACTCCAGGTTTTTTTTTTAAATTTAAGTATTGCCAGTAACTTTTAATAAAAGTTATTTCTAGTAAAATAACAGTTATTATTAGAAGTCATATGTCATAAAAGAATAAATTTTTTGTTTGAGTGTTTCAACTGCCTCCCGCAGTGCTACATCCTACGCCCTGAAGACGACCTACAAAGCGGATCGAAACGTCGGCAAAATTAAAATAATTACTATGTTTTAATTTAGTATTTATTTGACCGCACCCCCGACTAACTCCTTCTCATATTATATCAACAGTCAACCATCTCTGCATCATTATGAATACATTTTTTATTGAAAATTAATATTAAATAATAGATAAACATAAAATAGGTTAACTTTAAGAATAACAAATATTTAACAGTATTAATCTTCATGGGGCCAAAGGTTTCTCACTCCCTCTAATATATTATCAAATAAATAGAAACCTTCAAATTTTCTCCAAACAATAAATATATGAGTCAAGCATACTTCTTCTTATTCCACACTCTATTTAATTGTGTCTTTAACACTTGACCTTAAGTATTCCACTGTTTGTGTGTATTTAATTTTAAGAAGTTCATTATTTTTTTTTTTTTTTTAATTTCACACTCAATAAAACAAGACATACCTTCATGATTCAGGTTATAACCTCATTAGTTCAATCATAATAATTTATTAAACTATTTGGCCCATGCGAATAATTCGTAAAATATATTGTCTAGTGAAGGAATAGCAAAATAATATAGAAATAAGTAGATCTTATGTATTATGTGAGAAAGGAATTAATTATATTTTTCTTGGTCAATATTTCATTTAACATAACAGATCAAAATATTTGTACAAACTACTTTTCTGAGGGATATTTTAAATTATTAAAGAATTAAAAATGTTCCAACAAACAAATGCCTTTAAGAAATAATAAAGTATATATCAGAAAGGAAAACAGTGGTGGCAGAATAGAAAATGCAGTTTATTTGAATAAGAAGATATAATAATGTATAATGCAAAGATGTCATATGATTACAAACGCAATCATTGATTGTGATTATGCCCATCTATTAATCCATTTATTTAAAATATCTAGACAAATACGAAACTATTTATTTTTAATGCAGTATAAGTCTAACCTAACAGTTTGAAGTTTATAATAGATATGTCAACTGTTTATTACGAAAAGTTACTGAGTACATTTTTGATGGAGCTAAACTTTTAAGTAGATTTTTATGAACTTTGATGTCATTTGTCAATGCAAAAACGCATTAAGTATACAAACCCTTTTATTTATCTAAAATTGTTACTTTAAGTGCAAAACGTTCTCGTTTAACAGAGATAAAATTCATCAAAGTATTTAGTGATTCAATTCTATAAAATGTTAAAGCTTTTGCAATAAACCCACGACATTATTTTCTTAACTATTTTTTAAATTTGAAGTTTAAAATAAATGTTTTGATTTTATTCAACTTTTCTGTACTAATGAATTTTGTTCTCTATGAATTATGTGTGTCTATATTATGTTCTCTACAATTAAGGTGAAAGATTTATATGTTGTTTATCTGACTTTTATCATTAAGTCATTTGTTTTTGAGTATTGAATGTCATTAAGTACTCAAATTAGAATAGGAAGCATCAGATATCTACAGGTTTCCTAATCTATCCATTGTGAGATGGTCGAGCGTGTTAAAGCATTGCTAGCATCTATATCCCAGTTTGTCAGAAATAGTCACTAATTCGTTATATATTATAGTTGCTATGATTCATTCTGTGGGTGTACTGTTTATGACTTGAGATTGCTTAGGTGTTACCTTTACACACACAATGGCCTCTAATCAAATCATTTAATTTTGCAGCTAAAACATTTTTTTTTTCTTATTACTAAAAGGTTTTAATTTTCTTTTTCTTTCTAGCCTGATGATGAAACAGTTGCTGTAGGGACTGTCGATGGTATTGTTTCTGTGAAAAGGAGAGAGATAGAAAACGTTGAGAATGAAGAAGTCAAACCAAAGAAAAAAAGTAAAGGTTCTTATCGTTACTTCAGTGATAAATTCACTCCTGCACAGAATGTGGACATTGTGATTAAAAAAGATTCAAAACAAGTGCAGTCAAGATACGATAAATGTCTTAGAAAGTTTCAGTATTCCAAAGCATTGGATTCTGTGCTTGCACCATATGTAATGAACAAAACGCCTCACGTTACAGTATCCTTATTACAAGAATTGATCAGGTAATTTCTCTATATATACTTCCTTCTTAAATTTTCCAAATACTTATTCTTATATATTTAAAATCTATCTCTACCATTTATGATTGGTTCTGAATGTCTTAATATATTTTCGGTTGCCTAAATCAACCTGAACCTTTGTAAATATATATAGCTCAGGATATTGCGGCAGGTAGCTTTGTCCTGATGTTTTGTCAAATTTGTGATAATAATAATAATACGCCAGAAGGTGAAGTTAATGTATTTTAATTACTGACAAAAAGTGACTTTTCAAAAATGTCCACTTTTATGATCGAGGACTTTTTTTTCTTATTAACCACATAATGATCTGCATTAATGAGCAGTCATTTTATTGAGTTCAGTATAGTAAAAAATCTTAAAATGGAGCTGTAAAAGTTAAGAGTTAAGAAAAACTATAATCTTCAACTTATATTTTTCATAAGTTGTCTTCACTTTTTTCTTTGAACTCTCAGCCGTATAATTATCAATGTCTAGTTCTGATTCAACATACAAAATATACAGCTTTAAGGCAATGAGAGAGGCCTATAGATTTTTTTTTTTAATCTCAGGCGTACAAATTTTAAAAAAATATGTGATGGGTCATTTATAATACAAAAGAAAAACAAACTAAAATGAAGTTGCAGATAAAAGAGATATATTGTCTTTTCCCCTTTTTATTAATTTCATAAAAAATAAAAATGTATTGAAATTCTTTAAATTTCTACAAAAAACTATTTTAATATTCTCAAGCATAGTTAATTTGAAAAAAAATAAAATAAAAAATATGGATGGCCTACCAAAGCCGTTGTCAAAATTGGTGGGTAAGGTTCTGAAGTAGGAAGTAATACCACTTAAGCTGCACAAGGGCATGGATCATATATTTCCAGAAGTTCTGAGCAAAGTGAGGAAAAAATAATGAAGAAACCGTTCACAAAAAAATTCTCTCAATTTATTATTAATATTAATTAGTGTGCATTAAATATAAGAATTTTATTTGTGAAAGTTATAAGGCTGTTCTTTTTTTAATGATTCTAAATTAATACTACATTTGTGAGGTTTTATTTTGCATTGTAATCATGTAACTTCTAATTTAAATGATTTTGCTCAACAGGAGAAAAGGGCTTGAGAATGCACTTGTATCCAGAGAAGACAAGAGTATCGGTGTTCTCATACGTTTCTTGTTAAGGCATATCGGTGATTACAGATTTACAGCTACTCTTATTGATGTGTCCAACATTTTATTAGGTATTTATTTCACTTTTTGCTGTAAAATTTTCATCATTTTATATAGTACTCATTGTTAATCTATATTATTTTTAAATGCAAATTTATTCTTGCTATATTACGTATTAGCAATTTAAGTAATTAAAATGTCTTCACCATTAGAAAGATAGTTACACTGTGTTGGTTATGTTGCAAATATAATTTTTATTTTATTATTTTTTTAGATGTTTATGAAAAAAGATTAGATAGTGCATCCATAGAAGTTCTGGAACTTATGAAAAAGTTAGCCAAAAGAATAAAAGAAGAAGAAGAACTTACTCTAGAGTTAGTCAGTCTTGGTGGTGCAATAAGAATGATATTAGCCGCCTCAAATGTCGGTGAAAAACATGAAAAATCTTCTTTACCAGCTCTAACGCCTTCTAATTCAGCACAAAAAAATATTGTTGTAAATGTTTCTTGAAATATATAATTTTTATTATTTGTTTATTTTATTAAATTTGTATATTTTTTTTTCTTATAAAAAATAATCCAGTTTTGTATGAAACTTGGTCAGGATTCATGGTAATTGTTATCTTCTACACTGGCAAATAATTCATATTAAGTAATATGAGTAAGGGAAGAAAGGCTAAATCTAAATTTAATGATCAACTCTGGGATCAGGAAACTGGAGTACACTCACCCTCAATTAAACAATCAATTTAGGGGGGGAGAGCTATTAAATTTACCATGATCCCAGCCTGATCACCTCACTGTACAATCTTTGACCTTGAAACAGTACTTCCTTACTAATTACTGAACCTAAGACTCTTCAGAGATAATCGTGGTTCACGTTTTTTTTTTTAAATATATAAAACCCTAAATAATATGTGATAAGTATCGCATGTCAAGTAGGAAGAATCATTATTATGATGGCCCGTGTATTATCTTGAAAACACTAAATTTTTGAGCTTTAAAATACTGGAATTGAATCTTGATGTCTGCTTAAAAATCTTAGTTAGAGTAAAGACAATTTAATGGAGAAATGACTAATTCCATGGTATAAATCTTTATATCATTTACATTTTTCAAAAACTTATATTTATTTCACTTGTTGTAAAAAGGATCAAAATTGGAATCAGTCATTTCACCATTAAATTGTCTTTACTCTGACACCTCATTTGTCAAAAACCAGTAATTCTAAGAGCTAGGAAAATGTATCTATAAAACAAAATTACATATAGTTGATTAAAAACCTAACTTTTGTTGAGGGTGCAAATAATTCTTAGTAGCTAATGTTCTGGAATAAAACTAATTCACTGAACTATATTGATTTGTTACTATTGTAAGATTCTGTACTTTAATACAAACTATTGAAGGTAAGATTGTAATAAACATGTTTATTACTGAACACTACATTCCTAAATGAAGAGACATCCACCATCTGTACCAGTTACTAGATGGAATATTGGAAAAAGTTGTAATTTAATGAATTGCCTTAATTCTGTTTGTATTGAGCAATAAAATTTAAATTACAGCAAAAACTTAAATGAGGGAAGAATAAAAAAAAGACGTTCAGTAAAAACTTTATTTCATGTCCTAGGAAAAAAAAGAAATCAATTTGGTCAAGGAAGCTGAAATAAAAACCAGCATTTGGTAATATATTTTGTTGCCAAAAGAAATTATTCCTATTTATTATTCACTGGTAGAATTTATTAATAAAATAAATACTGTTACATATTCATTATTAATTTACATTTGTTAATTGAGGTAATAAATTTTATGGAAAGATATATAATTATAGCTATGTTCTTTATTGTTTTCTTCTGTAAATTTTGGTTATACTCATTACCTTAATGCCCAAATCTTTAATTAATTATAATATTCAGGATCTAATTACAATATATTCAATAAAAATATTTCTTTTATCCAGATTTACTTTAAAATAATTTTTATATTTTTGCATCCTATGAAATCTATAGAATTTGATAAATAATTTAGTTTTTTTTTATCTTGAATTGGCAGTTTTTAGTTATTTTTGTATATATACATCGCAATAATATACTCATGAAATTCTCTTATTTTCAGGCTTAATATTGTTTCATAGACTTTCTTCCCTCCCCCATATTTTGTTTATTAAAATAATATTTTAATTTTTCTTCTCCTTTTTCATCCTTATGTTCAATATCAAAATATCCATAACATTGGTACCTGTGTGTCCAATTGTTATCAAATCATCTCCGTTATTAAATTTTTTAAAAAAATTGTAAGAATCATTATCAGAAAGAATTTCAGATATATTAAAACCCTGATCTTTAGCAGTACTAAATTGTCCCTGATATGAAATGGCACCTGCAGAATCAGTTGGGCCATCTATCCCATCAGTCCCTCCACTGAGAAAGGTAATTTCAAAGTCTCTTAATCCATATTCTTCAATTAATTCTTGAATTTGTTCAGAGTATCGCAGTGCAAGCTCCATATTTCTTCCTCCTTTCCCTTTTCCAGTCACATTAACTGTTGTTTCACCTCCGAGGAGCAAAAAAATCTCATCATTTGATGATAAAGCTGCAACAAGGCTTTCAACAGTTTCATTTGAAATCATTAATCCACTTAAATTTTCGATTTCTTGAGCAAATTTGTTTTGGTCAATTTTATTTTGCCATAGCAAACAAACATTCTTTGTTAACGAAGTTAAAGTATCAGCAACATTGACGACAAGCCCCTGAAGCTCACTTGTCAAAATCAAGCTACACTTATTGTTTGATTTAAGGAATTCATGTCCAGAAGCAAGTGCTTTGCTGTTGTTTCCAATTATATATACATGTGAGTTTTGAAATGTCTCAGCTTTTTGTTCATTTTTGTAGTTATTGAGAGCAATACATACATTATCGGATACTTTACTAGATGAAGAATATTTTTCAAGGATCCTCAAGCCTGAACCTGAAGTATCCTCATTTTGTACAGTTGGGCCGCTGGCAATTGTGGCAAGGTCGTCACCAACAACATCTGAAAGAATTAGTGAAATCAGTTTGCATGGATATGCCACTTCAGCTAATCTTCCACCTTTGACCTGAGAGAGCTGCTTTCTTACAGTATTCATTTCATTTATTGAGGCACCTCCACGTGATAGCAACTTAGTTACAGCTATTTTCTCCTCAAGTGTAACGGGAGGAGTAGGATAGGTCAGTAAGGCTGATCCTCCGCCTGATATCAAAACTAACATTACATCATTAGCAGTAAGATTTTTTGCCAATTCAAAAATCTCTTTAGCAGCATTGTAGCTATTTTCATCAGGAATATTATCCTTTGCTCCTTGAAATATCTTGAAAACTTTGCTGTTCAAAGTGCTACACTTTAATGGGTCAAGACTGCCTTTCGGTATGCTTATAACGCCCTTTTGAATATGATTTCCTAAAATTGAATCAATTTCACATGCCATGTCAAAGACAGCCTTTCCAAAACCAATGACATAGCAGTTCTTTGCTAATGTATAAGAATTGGAACCAATCTTAAGTTTATTATCTTCCAGTTTTAGCTGCAATTGCAGTAATTTTCTGGGTTTCACTGAGTCAACAATATGTTTGAAAACTAACCTTAAAAACAGTTTTGCTTGCTCATTGACCATTCTTAACTAGAAATAAAATTATTAGCAATTTTTTTTAAGTATAAAACAATTAAGATGTATAAACATAAAATAACGTAATAGTTATTGTATTAAGGAGTCCCAGTGTTTTTAAAAAATAAGTTTATCCTGAGACAAAATAATCATAAAATGTTGAACCACTTAACAATGATTATATCAAATTTCAATTCGGTCAATGAAGATTAAATCAATTGTTATCTTTTTACTATTATTAGTTAAAACTAAAAATTGTTTTAACTCAAAAGTCGTCATGGATAGTCCGACAGTTGCTGAAGTCCCAGATTCTGTCGATTAGTTCGTTTTTGTTTTTATTTTTATTCTTTTGTAAGACTAATTAAATTAAAATTTATACCCGCTCTGAGGATTCCATACAACTTTTGATTATCAAATTTCAAGTAATTAACTATTTAACTTAAAGTCGTATAACCTATTAATACGATTTAAGTATTAGCTCTATTCACATAATTTAATTACTTCAGCTTACATACAGAGAATATTCCATTTACCTAAACTCATTTCTATTATAATGAAATGGGCATACACGTAATCATAAATATAATTTTGAATATACTCAACTAATAACTTTTTTTTTACGCAAAGTGCAAGAACACGATCGTGTGAATATGAAATACATTACTATTCAAAAAACGTGAACATGAATATTGAAATATATTTATATTTACAACGCTACTAAAATTTACAGCTATAAATACAATACTCATATTCATAGGCGCAAATATCAAAATGTTTGTATTCATATTCATTAAAAAATTGTATATGTTCGTCTACATATTAATGATTACGAACAAGCCCATCTATGCTTTTAAATAAATTCAAATAATTTGTAAAGACTGTAATTCTCAATGAAAATAATGTTAATATCAATCAATCTATAAAACCAGTATTATATTTTATTTATTACTTAGGTCAACTCAAGCCTGAGGTGAGCCCCATCACCTTTATATTACAGATGAAGAACGAAATACTGAGAAACGACAAAAAATAAACCTTAAAATGCTTTTAAGCAGTAAAAGGACTATTATTAAGACAATCCAAGGATTAAAGACAAAAATAAATAGAAAGGGGGTATGAAAAAAAAAGACTAATTACTTAATAAAAATGACTTTAAATTATAACTAAAGAACTGCTGTGGCCCACAGGAGGAGAAAGGGACAATTTTCACTCCTAAAATAACTATTGAGGGAAAAAAAGGGTTTTTTAAATATATTTACCAGTGCCTGTACCCGTTAATAACTAATTATTACTCATTAGGCAGGAGTATTATCGTTTAATAAAAATTTCGCCTAAAGACAATATACCTCACAAATATACAGTGGTCAGGGGTGTATCCCCCCAAGGTCGATGGCGCAAGAAACTATCTCCCCACTCCCAAGATATTTCATTGCTCACTTTTTCTTAAAAACAGAGCAAGCGAAGATAGAATTCGAAAAATCGTAGGTCATACGCAATTGCACTTGCTGCGGTCTGTTCCATATTTTTCCTTTGTCCCTTAGTAAGAAACTTTTCATTTCGAAAATTCATAACCCCGCTGAAATGTGGCTCCCTCAAAAATAAAAAAAATGCTAAAATATGTCCCCCTCAAACTCTCTAATGGGTACCCCTGACAGTGGAAACCATTACAGTTCCCCTCCCCAAAACTATTAGGACCCGTTTCTGCAAAACATAAGACAAACCTCTTTATTTGCCCCTTTGTCCGTAACTTTTTTTTTTTTTTTTCCTAACAAGATTGTTAGCAGATTAGAGCATGGCGCAAGATATGCTCCCTCAAAAATTTTTATAGCACATTTGCACTATGAAACCCCCTTGGGCACCTCTGAGTTAAGTGGTCGCCAAACATTTTGTGACCTCGACTAAGTTCCGCGAGCCATTTTAAGACCTTCACCCAAGTCCCGCTGGTCACGCTTTGTGATGAAAAAAAAATCTTGTTCAATAAACGATACTTCAGCTGTGAAATGAGCTTTCTAAGAGAGAGAAAAAAAAACATACAATAAATATT
This sequence comes from Nezara viridula, assembly GCA_928085145.1. NCBI lineage: Eukaryota > Metazoa > Arthropoda > Insecta > Hemiptera > Pentatomidae > Nezara > Nezara viridula. The sequence goes on from OV725082.1 coordinate 87,544,364, forward strand.
GTAGCAATCTGTGTAAGTAATTGGTCGAATTTCATATATTAAAACGTTTTTAAAACTTTACTGGGGTAATGAAAGAAAACCTCCGCGGTTCGGATTGAAGGTGCTTGCGGGCCGTAGTCTGGAGACTCCTGCTCTAATTCATTTCCCAGCAATCGTTTAATAATCTAGACTTCCGTGCTCAGTAAACATTCAATCATTCAGCAAAAATACGCTGAACAATTTGAAGCTGAACAAGGCCACCGCAACATGAGAGCTCAATGAAAGTTGTGGCGAGATAATGCTTTTGAAAATTGAGTTAATCACAGGATTTGATGTTCGAAAACAGCGAATCCTCTCTTCCTCAAGGACAAGGAAGGCTTCTTCTACTACAGCTTTTCATCTCCCAACGATTTCATTAGCATGAATCAGTATTTGCTCTATAAATTTATTGATCGTTCTACTGGCCTATATCATTCATTCTTTGGTCCTTTACTTTATACCAATTTGGAAGAGAAGATAGACAAGGGAACATCGTTATCAAAGGCTAGACTTTCACTAGATCCATTTTAACACGCACTAAACCGAATATTGCTCATCGTAAGTTTTACTATGTGGATAATTTTAATAAGCCTTTCATTTCTTGATAAAGAGGCTTACGTTTAATGCTGTGGTAAGCGGACCTGAAATAAACTAATAAATAGTGTGTTTGGATTTGGTATGGCCAACGTAATGCTGGTCTTCCCCGCCCCTATAGGGAGAATATTTGGCCAGTTGTACTTTCAGAGTTAACTTTACAAAAGCCACTTTAATATTTTTCCAGAAGTCTCTCAATATGAGAATGCAATCGTTAGTGAAATATATTTTAAAATATCGATACGGATACACTGGCCGCATACTACTAAATTAGTCAAGTGTAGCACCTACACAACCCATCCAAATAGAGCAATTGGAAAATTTGGCAAATGTTTATCATAAGAGTGACCATTATACACTTATACCGTATTACAGGCGCATGGTAGAAGAAATATGCTCCCTTAACTATTGCAACTAAGTTTTATTTTTTTTAGAATAGTACACAAAGTAATTCTCTTTCCATTTTCCTCAGTCGAGATCTCTACGAAAAAATTGTGTAACATTGGGGAAAGCTGATATTAACTCTGCCCACGGGCGGATCTACGGAGGGGGGAGAGAACTTTCGGGCTGAAGTCCTCCCCCTTCCTCCCCCCCCTCCCAAAATGGTAAAATATAACCACGTTTTATCGACAAAAATATTAAAAAAGTATCTCTGTAAGTATTGTTGTTCGTGTAATTACATTTAAAAGGGCTTTAGGAATCACTTAAACACCATTTCATACAGGTAGTTAGTTTCTTTCTTTTTTTCCAAAACAATTATCGTTATTTTTATGAAAAAAAGAACTTTCGGACTGAACCCCCTCCCCCCCCCCAAATATGGCTTTATTGAAACATGAATTGATAACTCTCATTCTTCCTAATGATGGCGTGGCTACACACCACGTCGAACTACAGCTACAGATCTTTCCCCCGGCTGGTTGTGGCTAATAAATTCCTTTCCAATGTCAAGGATAGTTTTCTCATTGGACAACCACATCTCTGTCTTCTGCAAGTAGCGCATCAGAGAGGTTTTAATCAATTTTCTGTATACATGCTTAACCAACCTCTGGTTCCTTAAACTTTATTAAGTTGAACTTCTTACAGTTTTATCCTCACCTGTTGTTGACTATTCATATTTTAGAGCTGACTTATAAAATTGTTGGAATCCATATTAGTACTTGTAAAGTTCTGACGTCGAGAATATTTTAAATCCATGCATTTCTGACGCAAACGTTTGTTAGAAAGTATTCAATTTCGTTAATTGTGTTTCCATCGAGAGATTGCCACATGCTCTGATAGATTCTTTTGCAGGAATATACTGCGGTCAACTAAATGATTTTGTGATGCACAGAAGTAAACAAGACTTTTTTTGACATAGACGTAATATATGTTTACCGATGGTTAACAAATAGATCGCATCGCTACCAACAATCACATTACATCAAGTTTGAATGACGAAATGCTTTAATAGTCTTTTCTAACAATTCATAGTACTTTTCTTTCTTTGCCATTGTAATCTAATGTTTCAGTCCGGCTATGGTAGCAGGAAAAAAAAAACATACTCTTATACACTTCTTAAAGGGCTTATAGGATTGATATCAGATGACTTTTAGTTTCCTGAAACGAACCCGGTTACAGATATGAAAATTATGAAATTTACACTTCTAAAATTGCGACTAAATTTATGGTCAACAGACTAATAGATCAAGGGACCCAGATTGATTCATTCACCTTCAAAAAAGTTAATGAATTAACTTATCTTCATTTACACATAGCTGTATAAGAAATGATAAACCCATTGTAATATAAGCCAGAAGTCAATGACCAATTCATGAGGCTTATAAATAGGATCTTGAAATTGATTTAGCAGGTTATGGATTCTTATAGGCATGAATCCTTGGTCTACCTGGTCTTGATTCAAGGAGCTAAGGTATTAAACATTGATGGAAGCTGATTATTAAGATGTAGTCAACAGAATGAAAATCCAATAATGTAGATATGGAGGACAAATATAAAACTGCACAGCCTGTAGAAGGAATCAGCTTAGTTTTGGGGGCAGGAAAGCATTTTGAACAGTAATAACTAGAGAAACATATAATGGTCCATATTTGGAAATTCAATAAGCCACTCTGTCACAGGGTTCACTATGAGAAATAAGGAGAAAAACTACTAGATAAATAATACTAGAGATAAGAAAATACTGGACACGGTAATATTCAATTTACAAAATAATCTTTTTATTCAATTATCCTATACTTATGTCTGGCATACGAGTTGTTAACAAATCTATTGTAATTAGAGTAGGAAGATAAACAATCAGTCGAGGGATCCACCATAAAATAAATTCCAGCCCGCTCAGGCTAGTTCCCAACCGTTGTCACTAGACTCCAGAATGTTAAAGCTTAAGCTTCAACTTGTCCATCACAATCTTATTATTCCATCGCCTATTGCTCCTTATTCCGGCCTATATTCTACTAGTTAACATCATTTTTGTTTTGTTTTAAAAATAATTACTTGAAAAATAGCCCACTTTTTGTTTATGTCAAAAATTTTATTTTTCTCTAAAGGATTAAATTGATTACTATTACTTGTTGGTTATCATCACTGGAAGAGTATGTTTAATGTTAGATGTTGATATTAATTAATCATCTTTAACAAAGCCACATTTTCATTAGTTCTGTTATAACTTATATACCTGCACAAAAAAATTACAAGGACCAATAAAAATGAAGTATGAAAACAACTGTCATTTCTTGTTTGGCTCAAGATTAATATATTCTATACTACTAGACTATATTTTGTAGTACTGGTACTGGAAAATGGAACTAGTGCAGCAAGTCTCTTTTGTATTCACAATTATTCAATTGAGTCAGGGTTCTTTACAATAACTTTATATATATATATATATATATATATATATATATATATATATATATATATATATATATATATATATATATATATGGTTATTTAAATTATTTAATATTTTTTCTTCAGTTTCTAGGGAGATTGACACATTAAGATTGATAAAGGTAAATGGAGCCAACAAACACATCAAACATTATCTGATGGAATACAGAATTAATAACTTTAGGTTGAAGAAAATGCTTGAAGAGACCAAATTCCACAAATAGCATATAAAACCATGAATACAGACAGAAACAACTGTGTATATTATGTCATGTTCTGACATAAATACTTTATAAGGCATTTTTTTCTCTGTTATATAAATATAAAATTTAAAAAAAAAGAAAAGAATTTTTATGAAAAATTAATATTATCATTTATTAAATAATAATAAAAATAAAGTTATAAATTCTTAAATTTATGTACAGAGAAGGTAGTAGATCCACTACAAATTTATAAACACACCACAAATTTTAGTCTTAATCTCTTCTAACGCTTTACATTTGGTAGTATATTACAAACATAGAAAAAGATTCATGTTTTATTAAAATATTTTCAACAAGTATTTAACTTAATGCAACATTAGCATTCAATTTTATGTTTTTAATAATTATTACTACAACATAATAATTAATTACAATTATATCCATAATAAACAAATAAAAAGTATTGAGCAACAAGCACTGAAAATAACATTAATTCAGTAGTGATAACAATTCAAAAAATGTTTCATTTGTTCTAAACTGTTCACAGTAACTTTCAAAGCTTGCAAAAGTTTTTTGGTAGGCTAAAATATACCTGACTTTTTTTTATAATAGTATAAAACTAAGTTACTTAATTTTAGTATTTCTACTAAATAGGCCAAGAAATATGCAAAAGTAAAATCTTAATGTCATAAATCTCAATTATAACCAAATTTATACATATAATAGTAAAGCCTGTACAACTATGATACAATTATAAAACAACTAATAGGATTCAAACTTCAGTAAAATCAACTATAATAAATATTACTTTCCTATATATACAATGATCCATCTGCTGGTCCCAGGTATTGAATAGCAATTAAAATGAAGTCAATGATTGTCCAAACACCTAAACCACCAAAACTAAACAATTTTCCGATTCCTTCTTGCCAGTATCCAAGATAAAACCTAAAACATATAAATCATAATACAATGCTACGCAATTATATACATACAAAAAAAGTTTATTAAGATCTTGCAAAAATAAATCATAAAATTCAAGAAAAACATGTTAAAAAATGTAAGCAGTGGCTGAAAAAATAAGTGTCTGTATTATTTTAGAAATACTGACAGAATTATTCAAAAGCATTACTTGTAATTAAATTGTATTTACTGAATATATATACATAGAAAATAATAATTTAATCAATGACCTAGTGATATTCAAGAAATTTTGAATACTGAATGCTTAGCAAGTTTACTTCCCCGAAAAATATCTTACGCCAAAACAGTTTTATCTACTTTATCAAAACATTACATATTATTTAAATATAGCAGAACTCCGCTTAACCAACCCTTCAGGTTAACCATTGGTAAAAAGGAAAAAAAAATTTAACAATGTTTTCACTGAGTTAATTAGTTTCAGAATTGATGCTATTATAATTTAGTTTGATGATAACTAAACTATTCAAAATAACAGGCCATTAACATAAATAAGAGCAGTGTTTTTAAAATAGTAAATCTTTACCACCAGACAAAAGAGGATTGACAGGATAACAAATTAATGATGAAATAGATAAATAAAAAAAGGGATTAAGAATGTTAATATGATATGTCTTTATAGAAATAGAAAAATAACTTTATTCTGGGATGAAGTCCCCTAAGAATAACAAAAGTTTGCAGAACAAAAGAAATAGTTCTGGCCAGTAGAACTAAATTAAATAAAAAGAGTTACATTAAATAAATTTAAAAAAACTTATGAAACTAACAAAATATACAAAACTGTACTGAAGAAACTATATACAAAATAACTATAACTAAACATAATACAAATAAGAAATTAAACAAAATAATCGCTGCTAAGCTAAAAAATAAATAAAAAGGATTTTAAAAAAATAGGAAGAAAAGCTAAAAGATAAAAAATAAATTCCTCTAATAGATGAGCACCAAGTAAATAAAATAAAATAAATAAAGTAGAGTAAAATATAAAGAAATAAACATTTATGTATTCTATCTTAGAACATATTAAAACATTTATAAATTAAAACAATAAATAAATAAGAAAATAAATAAATTAAGCAACTTTATGAGTAAAACATTCTTGTAGAACAGAAAGGACAAGATATGAAAAACATATATACAAGCTCATAAGTTTATGAGAAGAAGAAATAAAAAAAAAAATATACAAAAAAAGCATTAATTTTTAAACAAGGTACTGACACTTAACATTTAATAGGTGGTTGGCCAATTTCTGACTGTTTTGTAAATAGGTATTGGAATAATAGGGTTTTAAAAGTGGATAAGGAAGGGGCATGATGGATTTTTGTAGGGAAAGAATTCCAGAAGATGTTTTATATAGGCACTAAAAATAAGAGAAGATATGCTGCTTGGGAACGTTGAGATAGGAAAGATAAAAACCATGAGATGGAACTGTTGGAGAAGGATAATGATTTTAATTTTGGGAAGCCGCGGTGATTCGAGGAGCCCAGAAGTGGATCTCTACCGAGAGCCAAGTCATCGGGAAGTTCCGCTTTAAATGGTTGTTGATGATTTTATTCAGACAGATTGTTATAATACTCAATAAAGAAATTTAAAAAAAAAAAAAAAAAAAAAAAAAAATTGGAAAGAGGATTGAATGGTTGATGGAGTCCAAGGGTTTGGAGAATTCAAGGAGGAAAAGGGCAGTTAATTTTTCAACTTTCAACTTCAATAGCAGCCTGGATATCACTGATAATTTTAATTAGGACTGAATTCACGGATTAACTGGGCAGTAACCAGATTGGAGAGGATCAAGTTTAATGGATTCTTCAAGAAAGATGGAGAAATCTTTGGCAGAGGATGGATCAGAGTTTTTATTTAAAGGAAGGACAATGGTTTTTTTTCCAAGGGTAGGAATACAGAGTTCTATAAAGAGAAATTGTAGATGAAAAGGAGAACTGCAAGGATTTCAGGAAGACATAATTTTACAGGAATACCATCTGGGTTGGGGGCGGGGTGGCCGAATGGGCTAATGGCGTGTGCACAGCACTGCTAGTTGGCTGGCAACGGGATAACAGAGATTTGAGATGATTTAAAAAGTACGAGTTTGCGTCCCGGTGCCGGAGGGGATTTTAAATTCCCCGCCCTCACCCCCCAGCCCGGGAAAATCCCGTATAGCCTAAATAAAAGGCATGGTAGGGAAGAACAAATAAAAAAAAAAAGGAATACCATCTGGACCTGCAGGATTCCATTAAAGTGAAATGGATAGGATACTGCATACTTAGAAAGATGGTTATGTCGATGCCTTCATATAATAAATTTGTTTTCACAATTTGAATAAAAACCTCTTATATTATAGCTTGGTGCCTTAAATTGATGTTTAACGTATTTAGAAATAAATTTCTAAGAATTTATATCCTAGAGCAATCAGATTAGAGACTTTTATTCAAATTGGAAAAAAAAAATTATGGCAGAAATATCAGTTACAAGGTTATTAGTGAGAACATCGATATAAACTATAATTATTTTAGGACAAAAATAAATGATGAATGATAATTTACAGTACACAGGTTAGATATCAATCATTTCTAGTAACATTTGCCTTGTACTTTCTAACAGTTTTCAAGATTAAGAAAACATAATACTATACTGTTCATTAATTGCTTAATTTTTTCAAATTCGAAACACAAGGTTTAAAGAACACATGATTTTCACAAGAAAATAGCTTACCTATCTGCTCCAAATCCTCCTAACGTGATGCTGAGAAAAAGTGCCGTTGACCAACGATGGCCACCAGTCCAGTTGCAAGGAATATTACGCGCAAATGTTCTTCTTCCAAGACAAAGGACATCATCATGAACTGTACAGTTTGTTCTATAACAATAAAAGTTAAAGTTTTATAATTTTTAAAAACAATGAAACTTAATTGTATATCATCTATTTATTTTATTCTTTTACATTTCCAACTGATTAGTTTCTGTGATTAAATATTGTAATTAAAACCATAAAATGGATTTTTATTAGGCATGAAAGTTATTACTTTGATTTCACTAGTCTCCTCATTCAACAGAAACAGTTATTAAAATAGATTTCCAGATAATAACAGTTATATTAAATTTCTAGAATTTTTATTTTCACTATAAAATTTCCAAAGAGTAGATATATACATAGAACAGATAGGATTTAATAACCTATAATAAGCTTTTGGTGAAGCAACTGAGTCACAGCTTCCTTTTTCAACACATTTGTGTTCCCATCTCTCTGTCTGATAACAAAATCTGCATATGTACTTCCTTTCAAATTTAGGTATGCCCTGAAATAAATTTTCGAATCAAAATTGAGATTTGACATCTCATAAATCAAAAGTTATTCTTTGTATGAAATTACCTTGCACTTCATACGGGCATTGCATTTGGCGGTAGTAATATTTCCATACACACAAGTTTCATTGAAAAGACATGTTATGCAAGGGTATTTCAATTCTTCACAGGGTGTCATAGGAGGACAATCTTCTTCTGACTAAAATTTTTAATAAATCTTAAAATTCGACAGACAAATCTTTAAAGGTTGGAATTAAAAAAAAAAAAAAATGAAATTTACCAAACTAAGACCACTAGTAACTGCGCTTCCACCTTTAAGTTTTTCGCCTAACCGATCATTCATGAAGTCTCCTTTTAAACAATAAGATTAACAATTAAGAAAATGGTAATCAATAATAACAACGTAGGGGAAAACACAAAAATATTTACCATTATGTGAACAATGACTAAGGACTAGAAATATCGATAAAAAGATGTATTTTAAAACCATATTTAAAACAAAACCTGTCAAACATATTTACATTTTCTAACTGTTGTAACAATGCTAGAGGTTACATTTTGGCATTCTCTCTCAATTCCTCTATCGCTATCACTAGTATATCGAGTTATTGTAATCGAACAATCTTTACTAAAGTTATATCGATAGTATTTTGTTTATTATATATTAATATGATTTTATTCTATAAGAATAACTGGAACTGAAACTGTATTCCTATCTGCATCTTCTCTAAAAAAATTGTACGTGATTACTACCACAATTACATAAAGTATTTGTTTGTTGGACCCAAGCCATATGACTATTAATTAAATTAACACTAGGATAAAAGTTATAAAATTTAAATAGATGAAGGGCATCATTGCTGAATGAAGCTACAAAATTGCTGCAATGGGGTGTATGCTTGTGTTACAGAATTTAGGGAAACAACTATTGGATGATAGATGTGGTATTAAAACTACAATTTCCAAAGTTTAATGTAAGCTATTCGCTAAAAACTTTTTTAAAAGCTAATACTCATAAACAATCACAATATAGCTTTCATATCTAATTATCAATGCAATGAAATTATTTTCAAGAAGGTTTTTGCGATATTCATGGAAGTGAAATTCACTGAATTTCTTGTGTAATATATAGGGAAATTTCATAAACTTTGAATTTTTTTTACAAAAAAATATTCAGTACACCTAATACAATTTTATATACATATGGATGAAAAATCCATAATTTAAAACTATGAAATATAATTGCCATCAAAAAGAACTCTTATTTTAAGTAAATGCGTGCGGATAGTAATAAAATAAATAAATGAAAAGAAAACAAGTTTCCCTGTTTAAAAATTCGTAGATGAAATAAAGCCCACCTTACATGATCAATATTATTGAGTCGATATCGAATATATTGGGCGTCTGAACAATAGAGGATCCAGGATTTAATTTTGGGGAGGCTTCAGCCGGAAAGATTTTTTTTTTTCATATTCATAAAACGATAATTAATTTGGGGGAAAAAAAAAGAAAGAAAATAACTACCTATATTATATGACGTTTAAGTGGTTCTTAAGGTTCTATTAAATGTAATTACCGGAACAAGAATACTTTAAGAGATAGTTTTTAATATTTTTTTTCTGTAAAACATGGTTATATTTTACCATTTTGGGGGAGGCTTCACCCCGAAAGCCCTCCTCCCCCGTAGACCCGCCAGTGCGTCTGCAGGATACATTGTAACAATCACATTGACATTTGATATTAAAGAATATTGCTTCAATATTATTGATTCAATAATATTAACTGTGCAAGGTGGGCTTATGAAGCAATTTTTGTACTCATGGGAGTGAGGTTCTCTGAATGTTGTTTTGCTAACTAAATTTTCATTTGGAATTCAGTTTAACTGTGTCTTTTTCATTGTGAACATGGCTCTTAAACAAAAATTAAGAGTGAAAGAAAAGTTCGAAATAATAAAAGGTTTAAAAATATGTTAAACATAATCATCTAGCTTAACTAACAGCGACATTAATGTTAAACCAAATTATTTATTTAATTTCTTTGATACTGACAGCAGCTGGAAAATATCAAAAACAAGAAACAAAAATCTGGTGTGTCCACTCACACGACTTTCCTACCTATTTCATAAAAGTTTTTATATCATTACATATGTTCATGAAGAAACAAAACAGAATTTAACTAATTTACTTTCCTGAAAATTGATCAAACAAAAGATTTGAGTACGATTTATTTGATAAATTAAGGCAATGAAACCGGCTTAAGGTAGATCAGTGTAAAAATTTCAATACTCACTAATATTGCTGATCAAAAAACTTTTTGCCATAGCTTAGTATTGTCAAACAATAATTTCTGTTAAAAGTAGAGGAAATAGTGAAGGTTGTGTGATGCTGGCAACAGAATTTCTTAATTTCACTAAGTCATCTTTAGTCTCTTATTCACCCCTTTCTAACACCAGGAAATGAACTCTTAATCATTCATTGGGAATTGAATCGCAGTAACTTCGTTAATAATTGTCCAAAATGAACGATTTTTATATGGCTTTCTAGGGAATTTAATCACCTTTCAAACGATAGGCTAAAATATGTTTTTCGGGGGCTGTGAAACGTATAGATCCGTCGAAAACCGCATGTCGGAAATTTGACCCGATTGCAATACTTTCCTTACTTAGTAGAGGTAGGAAAGTAATAAAATAAGTTTAAAAAATGTGTAAAAAATAGAATAAGCTGTATCATCGCTAATACTGGTTCGATTCCGATGATTTTTTTTTTGTTTTGTTGGTAATTTAATTACGTTTTAAATGTTTTATTATAAATTTCACCGTATAATATATACTTAGGGAGTTAGGCCCCATAACATATTTCTTTTCTTTATAACTTTTTTTCCTGAATTTTTTCGGGAATTTAGTCTATATTCGAAAATTGAAAGAACAATGATTAGAACATTACAAGAAAGTTTCATCAAAATCGTTAGAGCCGTTTTTGCGCTACGGTCTATAGAAAAACATGTTTTTCATTTATTGCGCGCAAGCTATTGCGCATGGAGCACCGACTTTCTGTCGCATTCAAAGTCAAACCCCTACAAAATAAAAAAAAGCAACAAAATCGGTTCAGTAGTTCCCGAGAAAATCTTGGCACAGACACAGACAAACAGACAGATAGACCAATGGCTAAAAATGTGTTTTTCGTACTCAGGGGGCTCTGAAACTTATAGATCCGTCGAAAACCACATGTCGGAAATTCGACCCGATTGCAATACTTTCCTTATCTAGTATAGCTAGGAAAGTAAAAATACTAGCTTATTGAAATAACCATTTATATATTTCTTTGTCCCATAGTTTTTGAAATGTCTAAGCTTTTTGAAAAATTAGTTTTGACATGTAAAGGAAATAGATGATTAACATTATAATTGCTTCCTTAATAGTTACAATAAACATTCACTCCTATAATCCTGCGGAAATCTCTGATATTTTCAAACAATTAAAATGTTTCACGAACATTCTAGATTTATTAGCAGCTTTTAAATATACAGTCCAAATGGCAAAAACCGAATAACGGTGTTTGCAATTCAAAAACAAACATGGTAAATAATTAACAATTTTCGGAGGCTACGTTTTTCCTTCAAATTGGAAAAACATTACTATTTATAATTTTTAAAATAATAAGGAACATCGTGAAACATTTTTATAAATGAAACAATATAAAATTGATTTAAAGGCAGCCAAAATTGTTTTGTTTTTTCTGCGAGAAACAAACCAGGGAATCCTTAAAATCTTTGGGCGTAATCTTTAATCCTTTGCCACCTTTATCGCAATACAGATTGCGACAACTAGCAGCACAACCTTCAGCCTACGGAAGCTAAGAAAAGTGATTTGCAGCTTCAGGTGTCAAGGATGAGTTCAAGAGAAAAGGCTTTCATTAATAAGCCTAATCACGTTAAAAGACTTGAGATTTTGAAAACATATTCAACAAAAACTTAAAATTTCAGAAAGCTACAATGTTTTTTTTCTTTTTCCATTCAGTCCGTCTAGATGAACGTAAGCCTTTGGAGGAAACCGAAGGTCCAGTTTCAGGTACGAAACGTCAGTCCAACAAATAAGGTTCTCTTCCAAGGCTCTATTTTGTAATGACGTAGGCAATTTGGTTTTATTGACAGAATGGGAATGCTAAGAAATAAATTTTGTGACTTTGAATTTGTTTCCTATTTCGACAAGACCCTAACGTATGATAAACTATTTAATTGAAGAAGATAGTTTAAAACTTCCTCACAGTCTTCATTTATATATGCAATCTAAAAATGGTAGTACATTTTACATGGGAAAGTCAAAATTATAAAACTTCATCAATTAATGAATTTGAAAGAGTTTATCTGAAGTTACCTAAAATTTGACATGAAATAACACAAAATCTGGCACCATTGATAACATCAGATTTACTGACGATTAGTGATTAGGATTTAGCCTACCTTACACGGTCAATATTATTGAATCAATAATATTGAAGCAATATTCTTGAACGTTATATACATAGCACAAATGTCAATATAATTGTTAGAATAAAGGAAGAAGATGGTCCGGGGTGGCGGTCATAAATAGGCTAAATAGTGGTAAAACTATTTTATTAAAAGCCGACGTTTCGACCCAACTTTACAGGTCATTTTCAGGGCTCGAACGGACAAGATACAAACGGGGTTCTAGCCCTCGAGATGACCTGCAAGGTCGAAACGTCGGCTTTTAATAAAATAGTTTTACCACTTATTAGTTTTAGCGTTTTAGCATATTTATGACCGCCACCCCGGACCATCTCCTTCCTTTATAATGCAACGGTCAACTATTAAATATTCAATTATTAGAATATATCGCTTAGACGGTCAATAGATCCGATATTGACCGTGTAAGATGGGCTTAAGAGATATGATAAACATAAAATTCCTTAAACTTTTTTATAACATTGTAACAGTTTTTACAGTTACTTCACAAACCAAGCGCGTGCCACCACGGCTAGCATAAATACTTTTTCTGATTTATTATTTTGTCTTATTTTATTAATTTTTCATTTTAAGAAAGGGCTGTCCTTAAAATTTACTTTTAATATTTTTTGCGCACCTTGTGAGCAATAAGATCTTGTGATAAGGCAAACAATTTTTTCCATCCGTATTATTTTGCTGCTTTTCATGACTGAATTGATTTACGTGAAAATTTGTTATGCCTTTGTAATCAATAAAGATATTGTAAACTTCTATTACAACGAATAACTATATAAATTATAGCGATCTGAACTGGTACGCAACTGAGACTTGACGACTAAGGGCGAAGTACAATCTTCGAACTGGTATAGACAAGTAGCGTACAAAGTGCAAGAAGTAGTGTTATATCTATTATAAGGGATTTTTAAAAAAATATTGCTTCCAAAAATACATTTAAATTATCAAATTTTACATAACAAAAGTAAATTAATTTATTTTTGAACACATCATTTCGCAGTATATCCATTTAACTTAACATTCCCCTCCGTTCTTATAAGCACAACAAGGTTTATTCACTATTTATTACCTTATTATAAATTGGAAATTTAATATTGTTTTTTTCAATCATTTCAAAATCATGATCTATTTATCTGTTATGGAATTTATTTATTTTCTAGCATTGCACCAATAAATTTTTAAAAATGGATATATGTACATGATTGCGTGTGTGTTTACAAGGATTGGTCAATTTTAAAATTGTACCAGTACCTCATTTCTAAACAGCTAAAATACTTATATCCTATATTCTCAAGTAGTTTAAAAATCGTTATTGGCTTAGAGTAGGGCGAGCGGGCCAATTGGTCCTATTAGCTAAAGTAATAAGAGGTTGCAAACATGTTTGGACCAGATTGAAAGTGCCAAGGATTTGGAGGCGATCAGGTAATAAATAAATATTAAATATTTAAATTAAAAAATAAAAGAATACTGAGAATTCCTAGTCAGTTTGAACCCAAATCTCTCCAAAATGGAACTCTCCACCCAAAGCGTACGGCCATATTTTTTTATTTATTTCAAATTGTATTTGTAAATGCGGTGCAACGCATCAAGCAAATGTGCTGTCGCTCGTTTTGCCTTCTTTTTTCTTGATAATTATTTATACTGTGAGCAGATCTCTAGTCCACTGCCTTTTTAGTCTTCTTAGAGGCTCACTAGGTAAAAGGGATGAAGAAAGAGAAAGGACGAGTGGATATGGATGATATATTTGCTCAAATAACAAATATTTGAGGAATGGAATGTTGTGTATTTGTTATGCATGTAGGATTTTAATGTTGGTATGTATATACATGGCATTGTATATGGTGTGATTTGAAAAAAAAAAAAAAAACAAGCTGCATTTACGATTTTTCTGATTATTTTGAATTGGGGCGGTTTGAATTCTGTTTATGTGGTCGTGTTTTGTGGGAACCCAACGTTCCACGCGTCCAGATAGGCCTTAGTATGGTTGTGCAGATTCGTAGCTTGTTTTGTAAGTTGATTGCAGAATTGTAGTCTAAGAGATGTGACAGTTGTTTGTATCGTCTGGTCAGCTCTTATTTTTGGTGTGTATGTTCTAGATGAGTTGTCTCTTAATTTCGTCAACAGTCTAAAACAAAAAAAATTTTTTTCAGACCTAACGGTATTTGCTGGGCAGAATTAGTTACTTCTACTGAATCCTACGACAGATGAACCATCAATTTTAAAAAATATAAATAATTGTTACAATGTTTTCAACAATTACAAACAATTTTGGATCCTTTCGCAAATCGCCCGAAAATAAAATAGATAGACTCCATTGTTTACAAAGGTTTGAACTTCTAAAAACAGTTTTCAGATTTTGCCCCAACCGGCCACTCCGGAAGTTTTTTAGGATTTAACATGCAGGAACGTTGAATTTAGGACGACTATCATTACTTTTGGATTTTATATATTTTTTTTTACTAACGTATTCGAGTTACTATCAAGCAAGTTTTTGACTAAATAACGCATAATTGTCTATACTGACCACATTACAAACATGTTTAGAGTTTAATAACTTAGTTTACAAAAAAAATAATAATGTTATTTTTTGTAATTACATTGATGTAACTTAATATTTTTATGTTTTTTTATATGTAGTCATTAAATTGATAATAAATTATACAATATCAGAATAATGTACTTTTTACAATACAAACAATAAGATACGGATTTTAATATCTTTTGATATCTACCGCGAATATTTTTAATATATTTATGTTACGTGAAATACTTATGTTTGTAATACTTAAATTGCACGAAATAATTATTTTGAATGAAGCAATAACTATTTAACATAAAATATCTGATATAAATGGCAATTTATAAGTCAAAGCAATAATATAAAAAAATATATATATATATATTTTGTTCAATAAATCAAAATGAAAACGGAACTGTTTATCATGTTTCAAAAATGTTATTAATATTTGAATAAATACTGTGTATGTTGAACTGAATACTGTATATTGAACTTTTCTAGTTCCTATAGATCTATCAAATGTTGATAATAGCAAAGACATATTAAAATATCGATTCCGATTTTTTCATATCAAATTCACGAACTCAATAAATGTATCTCAGGCTGTCATCTCAGGAATATCACAGGAAGCGAAAAATGCGCGTTTGAATTTGTTGAATGTGTTTATAAAATTGTGAAAAGTGAATTTGTATGCGAATTGAAAATTAATTTTATGAAATTCCATATATAACATATATATATATATATATATATATATATATATATATATATATATATATATGGGGCCGGGGTAGCCGTACGGGCTAAGGCGCTTGCAATAGGTAATCAAAGTTAAGAAACGTCGAGCGTGGTCAGTACTTGGATGGATGACGGCCCGATTTGGGTGACCGTCCACCACGGAATTACACGACGCTGCCCGAGATTCCTCCACCCCTGGGGTATGAGTGACCCGTCAGCCTACTGGAGGCAACTCACACCGCAGGGAGGTGAGTGACCCTGTGGCAGACATAGCTCCTGGTCCTCCAAGTTGGGGGTTGGGCAATAGGGCTAATAAGCCAGTCCCGTCAAAAACAACATATTAAGAAACCAAAAACCAGCCTCGGCCACGTGGAAGGCCAAAAACCAGATGGATAGATAGGATAAACAAAGATACGGCTGAGCTCCATGCAGCAAACTGGAAAGCAGTAGCCCAAGATAGGCAGAGGTGGAGAAGGCTGGTTCAGGCGGCCAAAAAAAAAAAAAAATATATATATATATATATATATTAAATGAAATGACCTAACTTCTGAAAATAATAATTATTTCACTATATATATATATATATATATATATATATATATATATATATATATATATATATATATATAAATTATTATATTCTAAACCCTATATAAAAAAAAAAAAAATTCAAGCCAGAGGTGAGAAACAACAAAAAAAGCAAAATACCCCTTACAATGCTTCTTAGCAGTAAAATATTAAGAAGACAAAAAAAAAAAAAAAGTCTAAGGACTCAAGACGAACATTAATAAAAAAGAAAAAAAAATTTAATTTATAATTAATTTTCTACTCATCGCCGAACTTTACCTACAATTAATTTATAATTATTTTATACCAGAAGATTATAGTAGTACAAGAGTGCGTAACATGCTATCGTAAATATAATATTCCATAGGTATTCATATAACTTTTAAACAGAAAAAATATTACATACAGAATTAAATTCATTTCATTCTTCAACCCAAAATCACTCCAATCCTCTGGTTCTTCTTATCTTCTGCTCCCTTTTACCTGAACGAAGCAGATTAAGAAGAAAATGGTGAAGAGACCTACCATATCGATAAAAAACAAAATCAAGCCATACACCAACAGTCTAAATAGAACAAATTTGCTAGATGCGCAGGTGCAACTTGCATAGAATATAAAAAATAAAAATATTCAAGATAAAATATAAAGTAATATTTTATTATTTGGCTTTTAATGCATGCATCTTATCGACCAAATGGCTTGAATTCAAATTCAATTTGAGCAGTGTACTGCAATTTTCTGAGGAAGTTAGTGGCGATGTCCAAGGAACCTGAACGCTCGCCTCAGTGTGTGCCACTCCACTGGGCACCTCTGATTTGTTTTGTCATATGGTATGTTAAAGAACTGCATAATAAATATTGATCAATTATTAATGGCTAATATTATTAACAAAAACTGTGCTGTATTTTCTTAAAGTCAATAGCGAATTTAGGATTTAATTTTAAGAGAGCTAAAACTATTTATATATTTTTTTAATTAACGGTAATTAAAGAACAATAATGTTTTTAGAGGTAACATTTTTATACATTGTCTTGATAATTGCATATATTTTGTAGCAGAAGTGTATGCGTTGTAATTTAGAATGAGAGCACATAGTATGTAGTCGGCTTAGATCACTCGTAGAAACAAATATGAACCAAAGAAAAAAAATCCTATTTCTTAGGGGCTTCAGAACGAAGTCCCCTCTTGAAGCAGTATACAAAAAAAAAAAAAAAAAAAAAAAAAAAAAAATGGAAAAGAAAGAGAAAGAAAAAAAATGGGGGGGAGGGGGAAGAAACTATGTAATAATATAATACGGTAATTTGAAAATTAAAACATACAGATCTCCACTCAACTTACAAGATAAGCGACTAATCTACACCACCATACTATGCCCTATATGGACATACGAAGCAGAACTTAGAGGTCCCGCAAAACACGTCCGCACAAACATAATACAAACAGCGCAGTCCAAAATACTTCGAAAAATCTTAAATGCGTCCTGGTGTATTTCAAATCATACCATACACAGCGACATGAACATTTCAACATTAAAAACCTACATATATAACAACATATACATACATGCCACACTTCAGCTATTAATCAACCTTCCTCTTGCCCTCTCACTTTCTTCCTCCCTGTTACCAGGAGAGCCTCAAAGAATACTAAAAAAGGCAGTGGCTTCGGGATCTGCTCACAATGTGTATACATTTTAAAGAAATGGCAGACAAACAAACGACAGCACATCAGCTAGATGCGTGCAAACGCAGTTGCAAATACAATATTAAATAAATAAACACATACAAATTTGTAAAAGAGCATTATACAGGTTCAAGAACGGCAATAATTATTAAATCTTCGGGAGTAATAATCTCGAAATTTATCGCTCTAAAATCCCTATCCTACCCTCTTGAAACCGGTACTTTTCAAGTATAATTATTGATTTCATTATACGCTGTAATGAATGTGACTAGCGTTTCCTGATAAAAATACCTGGTTATGAAAAATGCAATAACTTGCAATAACAAAATCTTTTCCGTAAGGAAGGAAATGTTTGGAAAATGTTCGGTTTCTGTCTTGTGTAAACAGTAATGATCTTTCTTAAAGGAATAATCAAGCCTGGAGCATCTCATTGCATGAGGATTTGGCCGAACGAACATGAGGAAGCCTTGGCATTATTTCCACCTTCCGCCAGGGGGCAATGATGTGCCTTATAGTTAATTTCGATTGCCCAACCATATTGTCCTCCCTACGACGGATCGCGAGCCGGTGGAGGGGCTGCCCCCGCAGGTGGGGGGGGGAGCTAGCAGGGGGTTGGGGTGTTCGAATCTCAGGCCCGGGGCGTTCGCAGTTCACTTTCACTGTTCGTGCCGTGTTCTCTTTCGTTCGGCTCCACTCACGTCTGGTCTTTAAGTAAGAACACTTTTCTTCATCATTTATACATACCTCACCTGTAAAAAAAAAAAAAAAATCTAGTTAGAGATCTCACATGTGCAAAGTAGTTTGTGACAAGAAACTAAAGTAGATATGTTGTTCATGGTATTCCTTGTTAGTGTGCTATGATAGTGTTTGAGAAGTATCCTCAGTCAGAGCTATGAGATCAGGTAACCATTTTTTTTTTTTTTCCTTATCAACTTTCAGATAAAAAGAGTAAGTATAATATCTTATAGCTGATATCAGAGGTAAAATTTATGAAGTACTAACTGAAATAGAAGGGAAAGATATGAAAGGTTGTTAATCGTGGAAAATCTGAAGACATTTGATACTAGTAATTTCAATAACTTTAATATGTAATATTAATTTTTTTTCAGATTTTCCCATTGGAACTATATTAAAGTATAAATAGACAGAAATGTCTATATTATAGACCTATATATTTCTTCTTTTTTTTTCTTATCTTTTGTCTTAAAGCAGCCTTCTTCACCTCTGCCTATCTTGGGCTATTTTGTGCAGGGACTACCTGATAGATTGCTCCTAGCTACATGTCCCGCCCATCTTAACCTCCTTGCCTTCACACCATGGGATATTGATTGACCAGAACCTGATTTACATTTATATATTTTAGGTTGAGCCAAATCGTTAATAATTCTTCTGAATAGAATAAAGAAATCCAAATCCAAAGAAAATACATGTTTCAAGGTCGAGTTTGAATAACCAAATCTCGCATAAAAAGTCTATGTGTAACTGAACGATCTAGCGTTCGATTGAAAATTCGTATGAAACTGAAATCATGTATTTAATATAACAAGCTATAGAAATATAACTAACGCATATAACCTAAAGCGTATAATATAACTAACGCATAGGATGTTAAAGCTACTTTTTTTTTTTAAAATCGACTTACCTGTCCTGTGGTCACCAACTAAACAAAGAAATGTTACTGTATATTATTGATTTTACACTTTTCTCGAAAACGACTTGATTTTGATTAAACTCGTCACATCCGTATAAAATTAAATATTATTTAATATCTTATAGGTATTAATCTCATTGGAATAATCTGATTGGGCTTAAATACGGAATTTTCAATACTTTTCCTCTAAAATAACTTTGATATTGTGCATTAGAAATAAATTATTGTTAGTAAAGGATACACGGTGGATAAGTACGAACTCTGAAAGAATTTGAACATTAACTAAAGGAGAAAATAGGGGAAATAAAAAATTTCCAGAAATAAGATTAATAATATAAAGTATGACATTATTAAAACGCTAAACCTCTCTATCTGTTCACATACATAAACATTCCTTGAAGAATTCTATCAAGTTTGCAATGGCTCAACAACTCTAATTGCCAATCTATCTTGGAGCGGATTAAGCGATAAGCGGGCGTTAAGGGGTCGCAAAAGGCAACGCAGAGGGCCCGAGATCTCAAAATATCTAAATTTAAATGTTTTAAAAATGACCGAAAAGATTAAAAAAAAAAAACACCTTTATGAAGTAATCGAACTGATCTAAAAACAAATAGTTAAATTTCTGGTTTATAAGTTGCTCTCTTTAACTGTCGAGTTAACTCTTTAACTGTTAATTCCTTTTTTTTTTTTTAATTCTTTTTTAATCTGTTGGCCTCCGAAATTTTTTCTCAATTTTCTCGGTCCACCTCTATAATCTATAAAAAAATGTTATATGATCAACAGGATTACCTACATCCAGAGATAACCCCAGAAGGGGGTTTCATGGAGCAAGTTGCGCCTTTAAAACTTTTAAGGGGGAGCACATTTTGGCGAGGTTTTGGATTTTTGAGGGGGTGCATTTGTTTTTGTTTATCGTACTTCATTAAATTAATTAATTTAAAAATGCTCCATTTCTGAGAATGTTCGTAGATGAAAAAATTGTAGATTGCGATGAGACGAAGCCATTCACGAAGTTTAGGAGGATGTTAATAATTTGATAAAAAGGGGTCTGTACCATGGACTAGTTTCCCTCAGTAGTTTGACCCTTGTTGTCTCTAGTATATATTTATACAAATCAGCTAGAGAAAGTCAGTATACTTTTCTCTTTTTTTCTCTACTTTTTTATATATTTTGAAGTCCATCAAATTAAAGGTGTCAATTGAATTACACGAAAACAAAAAAACGAAGATAATTGTACCATAACCCTTGCTGTATTAAGCATTGCCGCGCAAGCAAACTAATGAATTGTTATACTCATTGTACTTAATGCCACTTATCGTGTCACAACATAATTTGTCACAGGTGACCTTAATATCCGTCTTGTAACAGACGGTCAAAAATAGACGTATTTTACAAGAAAATGATTCATTAAAAAAGAAAAACATTATAGCCTTAGATCGTTATCCTGGACGAATAAACAGATATTAGAAGATGCCAAAATCAAATCTATGTTTAATTTGATAGTTTATTACTGATAATTATTAATAATATTATAATTATAATAATAAAAGAGAAGCGTATGAAATCAAAATAGTGTTTGTTATTATAGAAATGAAACATACTGTAATTAAATTATTAGAAATATATTAACATATATTTTTTTTTATTTTTTTTTTTTTATTGAGTATTATAACAATCTGTCTGTTAGACATTGGTTATAGTGAGGTAGGATGACATTCACACTATATGTACAAAAAAATAAAATAAATAGAACAAAATAATAATCAAAAGTATATACAATAGACAATAAAATAAAATAACCTAAAAAATAAGAAAATTAAAACTAAGAAAAAAAAAACACATGCATACCTATACACAATCAGTATTAACATAATGCATATTTATAGTTATACTATTTCGCATATCCTATAAAAAAAATGTAACAGCCCATGGAGAGGTTACTTTGCATCAAAGCAAAATAATAATTCAAATAGCAATTTCTTGCTTTTATTTTATCTAATTATCAGTATGATTAATATGTATTTCTATGAATCATTTCAAAAGAAATACAGATTAGTTTTAGAGATGTTACACGTTAAAACATTACCTAATACCTCAGGGTTTAAAACATTATAATTTATTCTTTAATGCCAATCAAAAATTCATATAGGGCTCTTAAGCATTCTTCGTGAATTATTCTCACATTATAAGTGACATATAGTGACGTATGGTTTCCACAAAGTGATACAATTTTCAACGAACAGTTTATTGAAAGAACTGAGAATAAGATAATTTTAAAAGTAATTTACTAACTTCAATGAAGTTTATAAATAATCAAATAAACTTTTCCCAAATATTAATTTTAAAATTAAATTATGTTTTGATAATGATATAGTAAATATGTTTTTGAAGTTTATTTAATTATACATTTTAGAAATGTTTTGTTACCAAAATAAAAAGGTTATACTGTTAAAAAAAGGGAAATTAATAATAGACTGTGTTAACTGCTTATTTAATTTTTTGAAAATTGCCAATAATATTCAGGACGAAACGTTACCATGAAATCATGTTTTAAAATAAAAAAGATTATATTAATAAAATCACGATAGAGATATAACAGTTTTATTATTGCTTAATAAGTGAATTATTATCATAACTATTTAACTGAAAAGAAAATTGACAAATAATTTATAAATAATTATTTATTACAACATATATTTTTTTTTTGTAAATATAACATACGCTGTAATGGAAAAATGAACTGTTCCTAAATTTTTTTTTTTGTCTCCTCTTCCACATCCTTGCCTTTTATTGCCCTTTTGGATTTTCTCTGAAAAGGGAATCATGCGGGGTTAAAAGTCCCACCGGGCACCGGGATTTGAACTCGTAATTGTTTTTATATGTTAAACGTCAGTTAACACGGTGATACGTACACGCGTTAGTCCGCCCGGCCACTCCGCACACCTATTTCTAAAACTGTAAACAAAACTTTCAAAAATAGAAAAAATATATAATTAGGAAATATATTTGTATTTATTATAATACATCCCAGGTCATGGTAAAACAAGAAATAAAAGCTTTTCAACAATTATTGTAGTCATTTTTTTTTTAAAACACGGATACTTTAATGTAACATGATAAAAAAAAAAAAAATAATTTTTTTTTTACATAACTTGGGTTGAATCTCAAGTTTTTCTCTAAAAAACCTCAACTTGATTAATATGAACTTAAACCTTATTAAACGAGGAAGTTTTTGTAAAAATGGGGTATCTATAGTGTAGCTGGATGATGATAAAAAAAAAAATTCTAAGAATTTATGATTTTTTAAAAACAGAACTTAGCTTAGTTTAGGCGCTAGAAAGTCCTCTTTAGATGGTTTTGACAATAACAAATTCTACTTTTATTTGAAGTAAATTTTATCTAGTTTACAGCGAAGCAATTATTAATTACTTATATTAAATATATCTTTACTTATCGCTTTTTATTCAACAAAAAATATGACATAAAAAAAAAAAAAAACACAAAATTTGGATTTTCTACTTTTCTGCTGAAAATTAGCCGATTGTTTATATGAACATTTTTGTAACTCTTGAGTTCTGCTATAACACCTATAAAAATTGCCCTCTACTTTCATCCTGAGGAACATCCTGTATATTAATATTTCAAGATGTTACAGATTTTTACGGGATATGTGATTATTATTACATAATATAAAAACTCCATACGAAGCTAGGATGAGAACGCTTATAACAATAAGGAAGAAGAAAATAATAGAGAAGAAAAATGAAACTGCGGCTACTCCTTTTCTAATGTCAGTGAAATCCTGTCATTTCATCACAGGCGCCCAGCGGCCTGCAATTTTCCACCACCTGTAATAACTCATAAGCCACCCGGAAAAAACCATTATTTTCTACTTTAGGCCTCTAATTTATCAATTATCGTTTACTTTTAATTATTTCATACTTTAAATTATTGTTTTTAGACTCATTTCAGATCGGTCAAATTATCATACGAAGGATTTTACTTGTTAATAATGAATACGAAATTAATAAATTGTATTAACATCCCTAAAATGCACAATTACTACTTCTAATGCCGTTTAAGGTTCTATTTCTATAACCTGATCTATAAAAGCTGATGCTCTTGTCCAGCTGCCTTATATTTCCAGTTCATAGCACATAAATCCAAAGGACCTTTGTATTTTTTATTTCAAGTATTTCTACGCTTTTTTTCTTTCAGCGTTGATTAGTAAGTACCGTGGATTTTTTTTTCCTTCAAGCATTCGTAGGTCATGGAAATTTATGCATAAACAATAATAAAAACAAAATTGGAAGAAGTAAAATATAAATATAGAAATAACTTCATTTACATACATACATTGCAAAACTAACTTAGAAGTTATTGCCACGGTCCCTAACTATAAAATAAGACTCATTTCCGAATCCATCCATTAATTCGGGTATTAATCCACATACCCGAATTAATAAATTCGGGTATGAGGATGAATTTTCACGATATATTTTTTGATATTTTTATCACCTTTCAAGGATAAGCACGCCTCCTTGCAGATTTCTCTAGTGCTGGTCACGTTAATAATTTTATTTTAATTAATACATTCGTAAATGAGGATGAATTTTCAATATATGTTTTACGATATTTTTTTTCACCTTTTAAGGAAAAGCACGCCTCCTGGCAGATTTCGTTAGTGGTGGTCACCATAATTATTTTTATTAATTTTATTTAATAAATTCGTGTATGAGGATGAATTTTCCCCATCTCTTTTTCGATATTTTTTTTCAACTTTCAAGGAAGAGCGTGCCTCCTGGCAGATTTCGCTAGTGCTGGTCACGATATTAATTTTATTTTAAATAATAAATTAGTGTATAAGGATGACTTTTCCCTAAATATTTTTCGACAGTTTTTCCACCTTTCAAGGAAGAGCGTGCCTTCTGGTAGATTTCGCTAGTGTTGGTCACGATAATAATTTTTTTAAATTAATAAATTCGTATATGAGGATGATTTTGACAGGAACAGAATCCTGTTAATCATAAAGTAGATACAAACTGTATTTCTTTAATATATAGACACATTTTAAATCTTATAAGTGAAAAATAACTTATATATTACATTCTATTATTTTTATTTTTTATCTACTTTCAATTTTTATTGGTTAATTCAATTTAATTGTTCATTATTCTAAGTATTTCCGCTTTGCATGATCTCTCTTTTATTTTATTTTATATTTCTATTTACACTCTACATCAATGTTTGATCGTCCTTTTTCACTTTGTATTCATTTTACTTTTTAACCATGTCTCAATATTATCTAATATTCAAATGTAATTTTCTTATATATGTACAATCAAATTTAATTATAATTATTAATTTTTTCCCTCTCTGTACTTCTAAGTTAGTTTTGCAATGTATGTATGTAAATGAAGTTATTTCTATATTTATATTTTACTTCTTCCATTTTTTTTTAATTCACATTGTGCTCTTATCTATAATCTCTAAATTCTATTTATATGTATATATATATATATATATATATATATATATATATATATATATATATATATATATATACATATATATATATATTTATAATTTAATATTTCATAAACAATAATACTATGTCCAAATTTAATTTTTAATTGAAATTTATCTTAATTAATCATTTTACTGTTCTAACATAGAAGTCCATTTCTTAATAATAATTATCTTATTAACAATTTTCATAAACATAATAGGCAAATATAAACATAATAATTAGCAATGCTTAAATTAGAAAAAAGGAAAATAGTCAACGTTTTATAACTTTCAACTAGAAAGTTATAAAAATAGTAGAAAACTTTCTTTCTTTATTATGTATTTTGCATCCAAATTTAGTTTATCCAAAGACCTTGTTACCTATTTTGATAATCCAAAATATTTTAAAAACATTAAGGAAAATAAATTTAAAAATGTTTATGGTATTTTCAGCGCATAAATAGTGATCGAAAATGTTCTGTTACTTGCCGAGTTATATGTATAAATGCCAAATAGTTATACTGCTATTTATTTTATAAATAATTATATTTTAGAAATTATTTTAACAGAAAATTGCACTGACTGCATCTTACACATAGAGTTGTCAAATGGTAAACGATACATTTACAGAAACTTTATTTACTTTCATGAAGGAGGTGGTTTGGCCGTCGCTCTAAAATAACTACAATTAAATAGCTTTTGATTAAATGTCAAGTTTTTGACCCAGATATCGGGGCCTATTCAGTGCCGAAACCAGAAGACAAGCAGCTAGTAAGACTGGGCCCAGATGATAACGAGATAATGTTGGTTTTTTTAAGTTCCAGAAGTTACTATTTTATTTTATTTATTATTATTGTTTTTTTTATCTTGGAATATTTATGTCGTGGCCTAAGTTCCTGATCACAACTAACTACAACGGAGTAGTTATCTTATAGTCTGAGGTACAGGACCCTTTATATCGAATTATTAACATCCGCCTTAACTTAATAAACTTCGTAAATAGTTTCATCTCATCGTAACCTACAACTATTTTATTTACGAGACCTCTTGGAATTGGGGCGTTTTTTGTCTATTTAATTAGGTACTAAAAACTCTTAAATACCCATTTGCTTTCTACTTGAATCGCAAGATAATTTGATGACGAAATCGATAATAAAAGGTGCCCTGCAAAAATATTGGGCCGTTAGTCCTATATAACCTCGTTATTTTGAAAATTTGGGTGTGTAGGTCACGCCAAACGGCTCAATATTTTTGCAGGGTTCCTTTTTTCTCGATTTTGTGATTTCCAAAGTTTCCGGCGGATGTTAATAATTCGATAAAAAGGATTCTGTAACACGGACTATTAACTTTTAATTTAGCATTCAATCCATTCAGTTATAGATTAACGAACAATAGCCAAAAAAAAATTAAACAAAATTATTTAATGGGGCGATACTCATTTAGACATTATCTTGTATTCCATAAATTCGGTTTGGAAACTTGATAAACCTGTTTTTGACCACGTTCTGTTAATATTTCGTAATAATGTTTTTTTTTATAATCGTGAAAGAAGTGAGTCATTATTCAACTTACCAAATAATTCAAAATTATTATTGATCATATACATTATATTACCTATAACAATTAGTTATATTACCTACCAATAGTAATAGAAATTAACAATCTATTTACCATAAATAAAATAAAACATTTTGTTTTTTACACCTTCACCAGAAGATATGGAAACAGCACTTTTATTTCAACAAATCAGTTTATCTCTGCCTTAAGATATGTTGACTGTCTACATTCTTTGTCTAGAAAGTGCTCTTGACTCCATTATTCTACCTGTTTCAGTTAACTTAAATCTATCTTTAAACCCTTCACCGTTAGGAACGTTAGGAATTTTCGCCAGCAGTTTTATCCTAAAGGAACAAGATATGTGTATAAAAGAAATTAAATTAAAATGAAAATTTGAAATTGAGGAATTGAATATATAAATAATATTTTCTATAAAATATAACATCCACTTGCTTGACTTAGGCATCCAGAAGTTCCCATAACTCCATCACAAAGATCCGTCATAAATCTCTGTCTTTGAAGTTCAATATATTCCGGAGACACATATTAACAAAAGTCTGCAGCGTGTTTTGATCATATTTTTAGAGATTTTCCATCCCTCGCTTACATACTCATAAACATTGACTTTAACTTACTGTTAAAGATTCGAACCTGTTTATTCTTCTAATCGCTTTCCATCTCCAAACTGGCCAGAGTTGGCAGAATGATTTCTGGGTTTCTTCTTCCAAGTTATCAACGGCTGTTCTCTTATGGATCACCATATAAATTTGTTGAAATTTCTAAAGTCGTTTCCTCTATATTTGCATCTTCTTAGCTCCTGCTATGCACCTATATTTCTTTTGTTTTGGAGAGATATAAATACTTTATTCAAAGTAGTGCTGCCCTAATACATAGGGTTGCTTTATAAACAATATACTGATCAATCCCATTTGGACATAGCAATTTACACTTTTTGGTTATTATATTTTTTTTTTTAAATATAGTTTTTATTATATATATATATACTTTTATTATATATTTTTTTTAATATTCCAGTATTTTTTATTTATTTTTTATTTATAGAGGAGACCAGGGCAAAAAGTATTTTAATTATTATT
Source organism: Nezara viridula (assembly GCA_928085145.1). Classification (NCBI taxonomy): domain Eukaryota; kingdom Metazoa; phylum Arthropoda; class Insecta; order Hemiptera; family Pentatomidae; genus Nezara; species Nezara viridula. Next base: position 87,572,140 of record OV725082.1, read on the forward strand.
TTTAAGTGCACTATTCCAATATACAGTACAACATTCCAAGTATTTTTTTTTTTTATACAGTACATTTATACTTATACAGTACATTGTTTTCAGTTAAAGTTCTTCAAATAAAAATATCAAAAGTATTCTATTTTTTTTTTAACATTTATTTATTTAATCCACACCTGTCACTGCCTACAACAATAAGCGGATGTGATCTTTATTGATAGAATTGGCATGTCAGGCATGAGGAAGGTTGATACCCATTGGCAGCTACTCCTAACTTGAAATAAAAGAAAAAGTTAATCCAGGAGATCCCTTAGCCACCTCCTTTTCAGTCTTCGTCGGGTGTTTTCTGGCATATGTCTTGTGGCCATGTTATGTATAAGTATGTTGGTATGTTCGTTAAGTTAGGAATGGAATTTTTTATATGATGTCCGCATGCGATCTTGTACCATCGATTTTATATTTTAATTACAAATAACGAAATACATATATAAAATATTTGCTTTTCATGACCTGAGATGTTATTTGAGAAATAGCTTTATTTTTGGGAGAAAAGGAATTTTGTAATAAGAATAGAATTTTAAAATTAATTGGGATTAAATTATTTTATTCAATTAATACCCTCGTTAGTACCCGGCGCACAGTGGGACGAGTAAGGGAAAACTCGCGACATCGTCGGAATCAATTTTTTTTTTTTCAATTGAACTATTCAATAATAACAGTGAAAAATGTATATTATGCCAACTGAAAATATTTTCGGAAACTGCTCGAACAACAAAAGGTGTCAATACAACAGTTTATCTAGTTTTTGGAGTCCTAAAAAATAATAATAATATAATGAAAAAAATATATATATAAAAATATAAAGATTCAAATAGATGTCGATTTTTTTTTTTATTTTTTTTTTTTTATTTATTTATTTTTTTTATTTATTTATTTTTATTTTTTTTTTTTTATTTTTTTTTTTTTACAGGTACCTTCTGGAATTCGTGAGAATATTTTCAGTTGGCAGAATATAAACTTTTCACTGTTTTATTGAATATTTCAATTGAAAACAAAAATATATTTAAGCCAATGTCGCGAGATTTCCCATACTCGCCCCTCTGAGGGGGCGTATGGCGGGCTAACCTCCATTTTACAAATAATACAACTTTCATTTAATTTTTCTACTCGTTGCTCGTTATATTGTATAACTGTAATTTAAATGTATAGATTGTATTATTTTTTATTAATATAAAACAAACGGATCGAAACCACTGTATCAGACAAATATTTAATTTCTTTAAAAATCTATATTATACTTCGCACCATATTGCCAATTAATTATTCTTATTGCCAATTTGTGCCCATAATAAGGGAGAAATAATTCTAGGAATAAGAAGTGTGGTGTCTTCGTTACGGTCCGTCCCGCTGATGTCTTCGTTATGCTCCGTCCCGCATAGTATATATGTAAAATAAAAATATTCTACAAAGTATTACATACATCTTTCCTTTTTTTTTTTTTTGTTAAAACATAATTGAAAATATTGTTGAATGAAGAAAAAAGGCATGTTTTTCACAACTGAAGATCTATCAGTCTATCTTTACTCACGGGCGGATCTACGGGAGGGGGGGGGAGGGCTTTCGGGCTGAAGCCCCCCCCAAAATGGAAAAATATAACCTTGTTTTATGGGAAAAAAAATTTAAAAAATACCTCTTAAAGTAATATTGTTCATGTAATTACATTTAAATGTACTTAAGGAATAACTTAAACACCATTTCATATAGGTAGTTAGTTTCTTTCTGTTTTTCCAAAGTAATTATGGTTATTTTTATGAAAAAAAAGGTTTCAGGCTGAAGCCCCCCCCCCAAAATTAAATCCTGGATCCGCTAGTGTCTTTACTTGCTTATTTAACAAAATAAGCTCTCTACCCTTTCCTATGATAAAACCGTGGAGGCTTCCATGATTTTTTTAAGGTTAATTAATTTTATGGTCAAAGATAATTGTAATATAAATTTAATACAATGCAGGAGTGCCCTTTCTCCCTCCAAGATCAATGGTGCATGGACTCCTCTTCCCCTAGTCCTAAGATATTTTATTGCTCTCCTGTTTTTATAAACAGTGCAATCTAAAATAGCACAGAAAAAGCATAATTTATATACCATTACACTTATTGTCCTCTGGTTTGAAACTTTTTGTTCAGAAAATTCATAACTCTATCGAAATGTGCTGCCCTAAAAAATTTAAAACCTTATCAAAATGCGCTCCTCTAAAATATTTTGATGGCGCCATGAAATCCCCTTCTGGACACTCCTGAGAGAATGGACCTATAAAAGTTTCTATGATAAATTTTCACAAGAGAGAATTCGCGTTCAATAAATGTGCCTTGGAATACTTCAAGGGGAATCTATTCAATTTAGTAGTTTAATTTACAAAATAAAGTTTATTTTTCGTAATTTAGTATCTTGGAAAGAAAATACAACTACTTCTTTCGAAACGGTAACCATAATATAACATGTTATGAATTTATCGAAGTAATTAACATTTATCGAAGATGAAACCTGGTTGGTTCAGGGAAAGTTGTTTTCGATGAAGCTACGACCTTGACTGACTCGCACATGAATGAAACGAAAGTAATATTTCTAGCTTCGGTGAACTTCCGGAGAAAACGCGATGTTCCACTGTAATCGCCATGAGGTGATGCGACTTTTTTATTACGTTTCGGACCAACTCAGAAAATCAGAAAAAAATATTGCGTGTTTAATTTGTACCTCTGCAACCATCATCTAATAGAATATACATAATGAAAATGAAATCGTTTCCAGCCATTAGTCAAACAACATAAAAAACAACAACAAAAGTTTGATTTTAGAATGTTGTCAAAACTGGAGAAAATAAATCTTAGCAAATTCCAACAAATCACCATTTACATTATGTCGTAAATCCGCATGTTGTTCTGGAGCAGGGGTTTCCAAACATGACTACCAAGAAAGTTACAAAAAGCCCGCGAAAGTTTCTTTGCTTTCAGGTAAAATTTAAATAAAAAAAAAATATGAAATTTAACTAATTATTCACACAAGAGGTTACTACAACATTTATTGCATTTTTTTTTTCTCTTCTTAGAAAGGTAGACTTGGAAAGGTCATTCTCAACTGAAGTGATATTTATAAAATAATATATTTTTTTTTTATCAAAAGCAATATGTACTTTTTTTTGGGGGTCCTCCCCTTCCTCGCCGTTAAGGCTATACGGGGTTTTCCCGGGCCAAGGGATGTGGGCGGGGATTTAAAAAAACGCCTTGGCACCGGGATGCGAACTCATGACCATTTTTGTATCATTTATCATATATCAGGTTGAAGGGCAACGGTGGTGCTGTGCAAAACGCGTTAGCCCATTTGGTCACCCCGCCCACACAAGCAATATGTACTTAGTGGACCTCTCGACTATTCCACTAATTCCTGTCGAACAGATCTCTAATCTGGCATCCTCATACAAGACTGAAACGCCAAGAAATTCTTTCACGTACATTTGGACTACTATAACACTTACATAACATAAGCTCCAAACTTCCCATCCAGCACATAACTATTGAACTTTGGGGCTCCACGAAATCATCCACTTCATCTAACATCCGATACTTACATTCTCCTTCAAAGGACCCTAAATAATCATTATTAGGTAATCAATAAATACGCCAAGATTCTATTCCTTTTTTCAGATTTGGCCCGAAATAGATCAACCTCCTTCAACCAAAATCTCCTTCCACACTAACCCATTAATTCGTAAACCTTCTGCCCAATCCATTCCCGAGGAACCCATGAGGCGTCTGATAAGAAGATGTCCAGGAGACCTCCTGACAGAATAGTTATTACCAACGAGTAGTTCCTTCACAAGCTTTTTATTTTGTACTCTTACTTCAAATTTACTGGTTTTATTGTATGACAAACAATATAAAACATTGATTTTAGAATAATTATTTAATTATCAAAAAAAGGTTACACGGTTTTATATATCAAGAACCGTGAAAACATCAACAATTAGTGCTTTATGGCAAATCGCAAACCTGTTCTTACGAATGCGGCCTGATTTCTACCGTTCTTGAGTTCTTGTCGTCAAAGTCGTCAGAATTACGCAATTGCTTTCCGAGTTTGAAGGATTAGATTTCCCCCCTTTCCGTCCGCTTATGCTCCTTGGAAACCGGTAGGGTTATTAGTCCTCGGTCAAGTGACTGGGATAGTCCAGTCTGTTTCTTACCCCATCATCACGTGAGGCTGCTATTAACGAAACGGTTTGGAAATCAAACAGGAATTCAGTACTGTCTGCTACTGACCCAAATAAAGGCGTTGGTAAAGTATCCTGTTTCGAACAGTCACAGGTTGAAGTTATATCGAACCTCTGAGTCCAGTCGATTTTTCCTTTCGTTATTTTAAAACAATAAACATTTACTCACATACGATATTTTGGCATCCGCCAAAGTTTATGGTGAATAAAATTTAAGTACAATAAAAGGGCAAAAAAAAACTGAAGAAGTTACGACACTGAACGGGACCACTTAGGTAAACGTCTGCGGACTTAGATAAACCTCATACGGAAAGTTTCGAGAAAGCCTTTTTCTGTCGAGCATTACACAATACAGGGCTATAATCTCCGGCACAAAAGGAGCATTATCCGTCAGCACCACTTCGATGATGTAAGAACCAAGTCGGAATACAGTGGTAGAGTAGCTACATCACGAGGGATGGTCAACGAATCAATTCGCTCATGTTGTTAAATAAGGGGTTTAAGTCCAAGTTGGAGGCACGTAAGATCAACTGAACAGTTCTTTAATAATATGCATGAAAGGCAAAAGTCCTATGCACTAATCATAATGACGCTAACGAAAAAAATTTGAACATAATCGGACTACACGAAATGGAATGCAATAATATATCAATAAAATCCAGATATATAAAATAATTTGTTAATTTAGACGCACAATTTGCGTTTTAACTGATTTTTTAGAGCATATAAATACTTTACCCGGTACAATGCCTCTATATCGTTGGTCTGACATTCTCAAATTACATCGGCTAAAAATACTCGCTGGAACACTTTCACTAACGGTCGTTCGGATCCACCATTAAAGGCGAGACACGTAAATGTTAACATCCATTTGTGACTCAAAAGGAAAATATATAAATGTTCTCGTCTTATTCAATTATTGTTCATTTAACAAATTTGTTTTTAATGTTTTAAGTATGAAAATAATATATCAAACAAGTGATAAATAATAAATTTATTTTAATTTATCTATTTATTTGAAGACATATAAATAAATGTAAGAAAAATATTTATTATTTCCTTTATTCTTAGACGAAATGGTTCATCAATACAAATCAACTCTAATATAGTTTCTTATTATTGCTTGGAAGGATGAACATTACTGAATATAACAGCAGAGTGTTAGGTTTAGTCACATTTACTTTCAGTATAATTATAGTTCAGTAAGTAAGGTACTGTACTTCTATCTCAATATCACGGGTTCGTGTCCAGCTTATTTTTTATTTGTTTTTTGTTAAATAAGAATCGATCCTTATTCCTTGGGGCACACATTGTATCTACAAAAGAGGTACCTTTAATTAGTTAAGAGGGAGAAAACCTGGTGATTGAGCATTATCTCGGTCAAATCACCTCCTTGCATAACCGTTGGCCTAGAAAGAGTACTTACTTACAAAGTATCGGACCCAACATTCTTCATGGATTGTAGTGCTACTAGTTTCTTCTTATTTTTTTAAACGTAAATAATTATCCCTAGTTTTCTATATCTAATATAAATTTTACTTTGATAGTGCCAACATTTGAAAATAAAAGGAGTTTTTTGTTAGTTTGAACTGGTTATTTAAAGGTTTATCGTAGAGAACAACAAATGCTCAGTTCCTCTGGATAGTCACTAAAGCGCAGTTGTGCCGGTATCAAACTGAACTTAATATTTCTCATACCTTTTTAAATTTAAATTTTAAATTAAATTAAATTAAATTTTAAAAAATACCTTTTTTTTTAAATTTGTACTACTATCAAAGCAAATCAACACACCATCTATTGAAAATAAGAGGCTACTAGACTTAGACACTAGCTAGGCACCCTACATAAAAGCACTGAAAGATATGGAAGAAAAATCTTAGGTGTAATAACAAGAGGGATCTAGGATCAGACTATTAACCCGTGGAGGAGAAAGACCAATATCTTAAGATATGAAGGGGAGGAGGTTAAGATAGACAGGGAAAATTGGAGGCAGAAAATACAAAAACACGAAATTTCTAGTAAGGAAGACTTAAAAAAAACTTCTCGAAGAAGGGAACAGGGCAAGCGCGGAATCACTAAACAATTCGTCGACTCCTTTACAAACAGTCTAAAAGAAGCTGTAGAAAATAATGGCTTGCCTACAAGGTATTGAACTAAATTAATAGTATTTTAAAGTTAATAAGAAGTGAGGTGTATCATTTTGACTGTGAGGTAAAATTATGCAGTTCTTTTAATTATTTTTTTTTTAAATAATCACACTTGAATATTTTGATTTTAATGAATTTGTACATGTTTAAAATGAGATTATAAATAAATCGGTTGGAGTTTCAGGTTTTATTTTTTTTACTGTTTACTTAACCATCTCAGTCATTTTTCTATTTTTCTACGGGGTGTATCAATTTCACTGTGAGCCACTGCATATATATATATATATATATATATATATATATATATATATATATATATATATCCTTAGTGACTAATAGTCAGGCTAGTGACTAAGGATATATATATATATATATATATATATATATATATATATATATATATATATACATTCATATACATTTGTGTATTTATATAATTATATATATCTCACAACAGTATCTATGAAATCCTAATTGGAAAGAACATCATATAGGATGTAGGATAAAATAAAATAATTAAGAATTTCTCTTCGATCTGAAAATCATCGTAATTATAGTGAAGGGAGAAAGGCTTCACCAGGAAGTTGAAACATGATGTGGGCATATTCCTCGAACTGAAGTGCGGGACAGGAGAATCAACAGGAAGTGATTTTAATATTGAAAGAATAGGTTGGAACTTGTTGTTTATGAGTGTTCCTCCATTTTCATCCAACTTAGTTAATCAATGCGACTAACGATTAACGAGGTTAATTATGAACGAAGTCTGTAACCAGTGCACACTGTTCTCCCTCATATCGCCACCAATATGAAGTTCGCCAGATCACAATGACTGGGAAGAGAAAGCAAAAGAATGAGGGAAAAGGGCGAATGGATACTATCTTCCACCTTCCACTTTCTATATCTACGCTTAGATTTACATTTAGAGGACAATTGAGAAAATACGCTAACAATATGCGGAAGTTCTTTCGTATTCCCTTCCGTAGAGAATCGCATTTAGATCTAAGTCAGGCTAGTGGCTAAGGATAAAAAATAAATCGTCATGTTTCAAAAAAGAAAGAATTAAGAAAAAGAAGACTTTTTTATGCATAAGTCTTAATATGCAATTATAAATAAGTCATATGATAAAATAAATAACTTAGTTAAAATGAGCCGTATCTTAAAAAAAAAACCTGTTCCACTATAGCCCTCGGAGGATCTTGGTTTCAGTACTTTGTAAGGAAGTTCATCTTTCAAGGCCAACGGTTTTGCATGATGGTTGGGCAGAGATCACGCTCACTAGGTTATTACCCTTAATAAATTATTTAATTAATAGTAGTCACTTTATAGAGGCTGGGTGTACCCTAGGAGGGTCGCTTGAGGTCCCAGGATCGATGTAGCTGATACGACAGAATAAATCTTTTAAAGATTTAGGTCAGAGATAAACAAAAGTTAGCTACAGGCATTAAAAGTTAGATGACCTTGATGTTTTACGTGTTAAAGCCCCAACCAACAACTACAGAATAAATAATTATCTGCCACAACCGGACCCGAAAATCTGAGACCTTGGTATAAGAAGTCAATAACTTACTCAATGAACTATCCCAATTTCTGAACTGATCCATAACCCTTAGAAAAATATATATATTGTATCTAGAATATTTGAAGAAGTAATTTATTACTAATTTACTTATACTAAAATAAAAATGGATTTGGTCTACGATTAGGTTGTAATAGATAAAAAATAAAAGCGGTTTATAGCTCAAGAAATGTGAAATTTGATTATTTTACTGTACTATTTAATACCTCTAACTCTTTCCTCCTAAGTGCATTGTGTTAATTTCTAAACATACAATGGCTTTCATTGTGGAGAAAAGGTTGGAAAAGAAAAGAGGGGGAAGGGAGACAAGATTTAACTTACCTGGTCACGACCTTTTAAGCTTAAGAAATGATTATTTACTACTATATCTCGAATCACTGAGGTCATAAAAATGTCTTGTTTGGATTTCTGCTCACCTATGATATAAATTATTATTTAAGTAACAATAAAACAGTGAGACAGGAAAAGTAAACAAATTATAGGCCAAGGATTTTTACACAATAAGAATAGAATGAGAGCACAAGGTCTGGTATCAACTTAACTGCTTTATTTTAGACACATTCATTAAAAACATTTCAAACTAAACAATAAATAAAATAACTGACTGTGGCGAATATGAGGAAGCGAAGAAGTTTATTGGTTTTTGGATAAACTTTAGGCCTATTTCATGAGTCGCCAATATCTTCGAGAATTTACTTCCGTATATTTTACTATTTTTAGGAAATAAAAATGCCAGAAGATGCCAGAAATAAAAAAAATAAGGTGATTGATCAGTTATTTATCGATATTTCATTGGCTTGAGGCTTTGTTTCGGAATCTTCCAATTATATTCTATAATAACCATCCGTCAATAGACTCGTATGTTCTATCGTGCCTCTGGATGTTTTTTCCCTGAAAGGAATCAAAATGGAGTTGGGTGGAGTTGGCATCATATGATATAATATTTGCAAGTCATTTTTCATCAACAAACCGAATCGTAAGTATTTCTTGTGATTGGTATTAATTTAATCCAATTAGATCAAATAGTTTATTTCGATTTCCTAAATATATTAAGGGATGTTACTGGAAACAGTTTGCGTTCTATATTATTTCTCAAATAATATCTATCTAGCACTGACGTTTTATTAATAGTTATTGGTTCGAAACAGTAAAGAAATCCTTTTTTTTTTTTTTTTGGTCCTCGCCTTCCTCTCCTTTAAGGGGTTTTCTCGGGTCAGGGGGTGTGGGCGGAGATATAAAGGCTCCCCCGGCACAGAGACGCGAACTCGTGACTGCTTTTAAATCCATTGTTAGATCAGGTTGCCGAGCAACTGCAGTGCTTTGTACACATGTTAGCGCGTTCAGCCACCCCGCCCACAAAGAAATCTAATTAATCAGGAACAAAATACTGATGAAAATTTGGCATTTATAAATTACTTTTTCCCTAAATGATGAATGGCTCAATAAAAGGCAAAATACCACGTAGAAGGTCAAGAAGCAAAGGGATAGATAAAATCAATAAAGATGCAATAGAGCTGCATGAAATAACTGGAAAGAAATAGTCCAACATTGGCAGAGATGAAACAGGCTTCATGTAATTCAAATTACAAAAAAAAAAAAAATACTTTTTTAGAGTCGAGAAATCATGAAACCAGAGAATGAGTCACATTATGAGCATAATCACCTAACTTCATCGCTTTAGGTAAGTCGAGGAAGTGAAAATGATCTGAGAACTTCCTTTGGTACCTAAACAGACTCGGAAGACTAAATGACCTTTGAAGAAAGTCATGGCAGAAAGTGATGTCTCACTTTCCTGTTTCGCATATGAAAAAAAATAACATCTGTTTTTTTAAAATGGCACACATCTTGCAATGCAAAATCTAATATATTTCTACTTTTAGCTTCTTGTTACCAACCGTCTAGTTCCATAACATAGATTCTAAAATTAACTGTTAGGTTTGATCTCTTGGTTTATTAACATTTCACTAACTGTTTTAGAAAATATTTCTTCAGTCCTCCGAGGTGGAAGAACCAGTTTTGGTGTAGTAACATGCTACCTCTCGAATTTAGATTTTTACTCAAACATATGAACTAAAACTTAATATATAAACAGGTCGTTAGGAATCCACGTAAAACAATAGGATTCCTGTTTTCAGTGACCTTTTATGCAAAACACTAGGAAGTTAAATCGAATATAGAACCTTAAGTATAAAGGTTTTTTTTTTTAGCCTCCTAAAGATAATTACTGGATTCGGCCATGTTCAAATAGGACAGATCATAACCATGTAAATTAGTTTTTTCAATAAATTAGAAGTTTGGGGGCGTTTGTCAACTAAACGTTGGGATAATCAGAATAAACGGCAACAACATTATGTCACAATAAACGATGGCAAAGTTCTTTGATACTACCGGCAGCCTGTTTGAAAATTGGCTACGAATGTCGTTCAAGATCGTAAACCATGTTTCCAACCTTAGTATAAGAGCAGTTTAAGTTAGTAGATTGTCCAAATGAAACGCGAAGACCGTCCAAACGGTCGATCCTATTCAACAGAATACTTTTAGAGGATTTTTTAGGACCTAAATTCGGAAAAACCCACACCTAAAATGAAACAAAATACAACAATAATAGCAACTCTGACGCTGAGATAGATGCAATAGTTGATGTTTTGAAGTGTATTATGGAATGTAACACGTAAACTTTATTATCAATTTTCTAATCCATTTCATGTAACTATCACTTTTTTTTCTTTTTTTATAAAGGCGTCCACCACAAGGATCATTATCGCCTTGCGTCAGTGGTTAAATTTTATATTTTAGAGTATATCTCTGTCTGTCTTAGAAAGTCAAAAGGTCTGTCGGTCATCTGTAAATTGTCCAGTAAAGCAGAATAAATATTTTGAGGGATATCAAAGAGTGATCTTTCGTTTTCATTTGATCTGCATTCTGTTAGAAGGTGTTTTTTCCATCTTTATGAAACTGATAAGATCTGTTGTCTGTCCCTCACTCTCTTTGAAATATTTCTAAGATACCCCCGGAAACCAAGTTACCAAGTTCAAAAGAAACTTGCCTACCTTACACCAAGCCTGTAGACGAGACACAATTGCACACGAGACCACCTCCTTAAAAGAGATCAGTTATGCACAGCGTATCCCAGAAGTGTTGTCATTGACCAGCAAGGCGATGGTCCCTTGCCAAACTCTTGCACAACACCTGCTCTTCCAGCATTCTATGGCCTTCCTCGTTCATCTCCTCCGTAATCGAAAAGAAGACAGATAAAACGTTATCATAAATTTACATATTTTCGAAAGGCCGGTTTCGGTCAATGACCTTCAGAAGGTTACGAAGTGGCTAAGCCTTATGGAAAGCTCTCTGTAAAGAAAAAAGAAAAAGTTTATTACAAGTCTGTGTTATGAAACGGTACTGCACAACTTTAACGCATGAAGCCGGAATACTCATATATCGGTTTTTTAATTCCAAGATATAACCAGTACGTGAAGATCCACACTGGTTGTTCGGTTGCAATTTTATTTCGAGAAACATTTCAATACTGGTCCAATCTCTAAATTAAGTTTTCATTATTGAGTTTTCTTTAAGTCTTCTTTAGAAGTCTAATAAAGTAAATAGTAAGGTTCCATTCTTATAGAGGATTTATATGTAAAAGAACTAACCGTTAAACCAACCGATAAAACTTAACACTTGATTCTAGAAGAAGTGGAGTGGAGTAAAATCAGCAAACAGAGAATAAAATAAAAATTAAACGTTCAAATAACGAATCGAAAGCAATTGTTTATTTTTCGTCAATTATATATTTGAATTAATAAATAATTTACATAACTCCCGAATGCCTGTTGAATCAGGCTCGGAGGAGAAAGCTACAGGCCATCTATTTTTAACTGTTGCATTACGTCTTCCATGCTCAGGAAGGATTTGGCCACTTAAACCGTTCTTTTGAGTAACCGTTAACAAGCAGCAGTTAAAACTTAAAGCCTGCCTGGAAGAACGTCTGTCTGTTCAAAAAATGATATGTTATTTTTAACTATATATTATTCTAATATGTTTTTCTCAAGGGAACTAGTTTCTTTTTTTATTAAAATATATCGACAGTCACGTTGCAAAACCTGTTAAAGCAAAACTAAAAATATTGTGATATGAAAAAATAAATGCACTTTTTATTTTATGAACTTTTGATTTCAATCTCTGTTTATTGCAAGATAAAGATAAGAAATGTATCAAGTTACCTTTTTGGTTTACATTTATAAACTTTTTGCATCCAATAAACTTTTTACAAAGTTTTGCTGTGTGGCTATCGAAACATAGATATAACACACAGGGTGTCCCTACCAGAGGAAAAAATTTTTAAGACTGATAGGAGACCTCAAGAGGTATAAAAATGTCGATAAACAATTTTCAGGGAGAAAGTAGGAATTCAAAGTTTGTGTTTTTTTAAGTAAGTGACGTTTTTTGTTGAGGTAGCTATCACTAAAAACTATTTAATAGTTGAGAATTATTTCAATGTAAAGTAGATAAAATTTATGTTCAATGAAAGTGGAATTTGTCCTTGCTAAGCTAAGCTAAGTTTTATTTTTAAAAAAATCATAAATTCTTCGAAATTTTGTTTCTATCGGCCTCCAAATATATTACATAGACCCCACTTTTAGAAAAACTTTCCCGTTTAATAAACTTTAAGTCCTTATTAATTAAATTAAGATTTATGATGGAAAAACTTGAGATTCACCTCCATTTGTGTAAAAAAAATTATTTCTTCAATGATCAGATGTCTTGAAGTAAAAAACTAAATTTGAATTTTTACTTTCACTTACTTTTTTATTTTATATAGTAAGGGTGAGTATTGCGATCGTGAACATTTTGGAATCTGAGTTTTCAACGGAAATACATGTTTTGAGGTCTGTGTGTGTTTGAGTTAACAGCCTAGTTCAAAAACGAAAAGCCGTACGAAAGTGAAATTGTATATTAAAGGTTTTTAAATGCTTGGGATGTTACGGCAACTTTTTCGTCAAATCGGTTAACCGGAAGTGACACTTTATATCATGGACTAAACATATTTTTACGACTTTCTCGAAAACGGCTCTAAATATTTTGATTAAATTCATCATATCAGTGTAAAATTGAGCAGTTTTTAATAAAATGTAGGTTTTATTTTGATTGATGTTCTCTAGAAGGGCTTTTAATATTAATATTAATTTTCAATATTAGCTTCCCTTAAATAACCTTTAATTTTTTTTATTTGAAACAATTGACCATTCCACATTAACCTACAATATAAAAGATAGTTTAATATAAAATATGAAAGAATTTGATGATAAACTAAAGGAGAAATAAGAGATCGTAACGGAGACTAGTTTTATTGAGGAACCGAAGGAATACGAGCGCACCCGAGCTCGCCCGAAAGATTAGAACACGCTTCCATACGTAACATGAGCTTAATAAAATAAGGACTGTGACAATATCATGTAAATATACATATGAGGTTTTCATAAATGCTATTTTTGGTATTATTTAATATTTAATTGTACAGATTACAGCTGTATAAATATTAAATTTTTATATATAAGGGTACTTATACAAATAAAAATATCCACAATGAAATATAAATCAATATAGCATTTATAATTTTTACTTTCACTTCCCCTTTGTCTTAAAACACTTATTTCTGTTAAGAAGAGAGTGGTAAGTGAAAGTTGTGTGATGCGCGCACCGCACCAGATTTTTTAAAACTCAGATTACCTACGAAAAATTTATAATGAATCGAATTTATTCATTAGAAATATAATAATTATTCATTTTATCAAAAACTATTAAATTAGTATTATAAACAACATTTAAAAGCTTTTAATCCTTTTCTCTATCCATAATTGGAAATGTCAGTAAAGATAATTCATTTAAAAAAAAAAAAAGAAGAAGCTAATCATGATTATGTTTAAATCACAACTTGCACGAGGTACGAAGTGGATCTTTCAGACATACGGAGTTCATCCTCGTTTCTATGATGAACATCAACTTTATATGAATATCTGTTCATTATAAGAGCAGATAATTTTAGTATAAATTTGAATATAATTCCAAATAATAACTTATATTGATAATATAATTGTTTATAAATACAATACAAAATAATAACTGTTATATAATAGATAGATATAATATAATGAATATATATTAACTGTTTTTTTTCTGGTTTCAGATGTTAAATGAAGGACCAGGCCGCAAAGAATGTTCAGAGCTCTCTTAGTTTTCATCGTAATCTTTCTCAGATGTAAGTATGATTTACGTCAGTAGAATCTTGTGAGTGGATCAGCTGATGAGAAGGTTGTCTCCTCAACTCCTCTCTCAGTTTTTACCAATTTTATAGCGGAATCTCTCTGATTATTCACGTGATACAGTTAAAGTGTATATCAGAGCAGTTGATATTTACTGTTGGCATCTTTTTTTTTGTTATTTTAAGAAAAAAAAAAAAAAAAAAAAAAAAATTTTTTTTTTTTTTTTTTTTATTTATTTATTTATTTTTCTCTTATGATATGCGGTATGATCAGCAAGTGATGGCCAGTAAGGTGCCCAAGAGGTCTCGGTCAGACGGAGTTAGCTCACCAGCCAAACAAAGGACTCGTCGCTGCCTACGAGAAATACCTCCAGTGACCAAAATGAACACTTCAGAACCAGAACCTCAGCCCCAACCAGGTACGTCTGCACAAGAAACGATTGAAGAATCACCTTTCTTTACTCCAAACCCCTACCAAGTGCTTCAAAATGACAGAGAAGTAATGGAGTCTGCAGCAATACCCAGAGAACCAAAGCCTCCTCCGATATTTGTGAAAAATATAAAAAATTTCCAGATGTTCTGCACCCAACTAAATAAAATCTGCTCTGGCAGTTATTCATGCCTTAACAGGACCAATGACACCAAAATAACACCTGATTCTGCAGAAGCCTACCGAAAAATAGTGAAGTACTTATCAGAAACAAATGCGAATTTTCACACTTACCAGCTGAGGCAGGAAAGAGCTTTACGAGTAGTGATAAGAAATTTACATTCCTCAACCCCCACTGAAGTTATTAAAGAAGAACTAACGACGCTTGGTTTCAATGTACGCCAGGTAACAAACGTTTTGAAGGAGGACAGGGAGCAGCCAGGATTACGAAATAGGATCCCACTACCATTGTTTTTCGTGGACTTGGAGCCATCACCAGGTATCGAAAAAATATATGATATCACAAGAATATACTACACAATGGTGAAAGTTGAGAAGCCATATCCCAAGAGAGACATCGTGCAGTGCCATAATTGTCAGACCTATGGCCACACGAAGACATATTGCCACCATCTGCCGCGTTGCGTGAAGTGCGGTGAACAGCACAAATCTGTAGAGTGCACCAAACCTATACAAGATCCAGCAGTATGTGCCCTATGCTTGGAGGGACACCCGGCCAACTACAAAGGCTGCCAAATTTACAAGAATCTCAAAACCAGACACCAGAAAAACCGGATTCAAGATGAAGCACTAAGAACAAGAAGAGAGAGAGAGCCTTCCAGAATTGTAAACAATGATGTATCATTCTCCCAACTACTTAGAGGTAAGACTTTAACCGATAAATGTCAAGCCCTGCCACAACAACCTCAAACCCAACCTCAAAATCCTCTTCATCCTAATATACCTAACCACCAACAACAAATTCCTCATATTCCTCCTCCTTCAAATGCAACAGATCTCACAAGTTTGTTAGCATCTTTCCTCACCGATTTCAAATCCCTTGTTACTCCACTCATATCACTCCTCACGAATCTCGTATCTCACCTCATCCCTCCTCTGAAAAATCCTTAAATGACTCACATCCCTAAACCCATATCCATTCTCCTTTGGAATGCGAATGGTGTTAGAAATCATACAGACGAACTATCTACTTTACTACTTGACAAGAACATTGATGTGGCACTAATTACTGAAACTCGACTAACCACTAAACAGCACTTCAATATACCACAATACCTGACATATCGTACTGACCACCCTGACGGAAAAGCACATGCCGGTACTGCTGTAATTGTACACCAATCCCTCTCCCATCACGTACTCCCATTACCAATACATGATTTCCTACAGTCCACCGCTATCGTGATAAAAACCTTCTCCTTTCCGGTCACTCTTGCATCAGCGTATTGCCCTCCTAACCGATCCATATCCAATGCCCAATTCAGTTCTCTCCTCGACTCCTTAGGACATCACTTCATCTTGGGTGCAGACCTAAATGCCAAGCACCAACAATGGGGTTCCAGAACCACGAATTCTCGTGGCCGAACCCTGCTGTCTGCACTCAATTCCCAACGTTTTCACCTCCTTTCCCCCAACTCTCCTACCTACTGGCCCACAGATCCCAACCGTAATCCTGATCTTCTTGATTTCTTTATCCACAGCGGCTTAAGTCCCCTCAATTGTTCCATTACACGTCTAAATGAACTTTCCTCTGACCATAGTCCTCTAATCCTTAATGTTTCACTTGAACCTGTTCCCAAACCTTCTCCACCGTCATTCATTAGGGGCCCAGTAAACTGGGACCTTTTCCGCCAAATAATCTCCGATAATATTGATCTCAACATATCCCTCAAAACTCCCGATGACCTTGATAGTGCCGTAAATTCCTTTACTACCACAATCCAACAAGCCGCCTGGACTGCCTCCTTCCCTAAAGACTCCTCCAGAATTCCTAAAAAGACCATTCTACCCCAACACCTCCTTGACCTAATCCACACCAAACGCCGTGCCAGATTATTGTGGCAACGTACCCGACATCCTGCCGACCGCTGCTCCTATAATTATTACTGCAAAAAATTAAAACTGGAATTAGCCACCTTCAGATCACATTCCTTCAACTCCTACCTATCCTCCCTCTCTTCTCGCGACAATTCCCTTTGGAAAACCACAACCAAAATCCTAAATCCTCACCGCATTTCCCATCCCCTCCGACGAGATGATGGCTCCTGGGCAGCATCTGACGAAGATGAGGCTGAGGAGTTCGCCATTCACCTATCCAATACATTTATTTCACATCCGGAATCCCATCCTGCCCACACCATAACAGTAGAAGAACTCCTTACATCACCAATCCCACTTTCCTTGCCCCCAAAAGCTATTCATCCTTCCGAAGAGAAATTTCAATTAAAAAAACTAATCCCCCGTAAAGCTCCTGGACATGATCTCCTTACCCCTCAAATCCTTCGACAACTTCCATCCAAAGCAGTCATATTCCTTACATATATCTACAATTGTATCCTACGCACCACCCACTTCCCTCTGCTATGGAAACACTCCACTATTATCCTTTTCCCAAAACCAGGCAAACCTCCCAATATCTCAACATCCTATAGACCAATTAGCCTACTCCCAATCCTTTCAAAAATTTTTGAAAAGATCCTGTTGAAACGAATCCTACCCATTATAGAATCCCAAAATATTCCTTCCCATCAGTTTGGTTTTCGCTCCCAACATTCTACTGTTCAACAAGGACTCCGAGTTGTTGATCATATTTCCTCAGCTCTAGAAAACAAGGAATACTGTTCGGGTGCATTTCTGGACATTGCACAGGCATTTGACCGGGTATGGCACTCCGGACTGCTCTTCAAGCTTAAAATCCATTTACCTCAGTCCTTGTACCTAGTCCTCCGATCCTACCTCTCTGACCGCTCCTTCCGAGTTCGCTGTGGAACAGAATTTTCCAATATCTACTCCGTTAAAGCCGGTGTTCCCCAAGGCAGCGTCTTGGGTCCCGTGCTTTACATCCTCTTTACTGCTGACATCCCTGTTCATCCCGATACTTTTCTTGCAACATTCGCTGACGACACCGCAATCTTATCATCCAACTCTGATCCCAACATAGCATCCTTAAATCTCCAAAACCACCTCACCTTGATTGAGCACTGGTGTAATAACTGGCGCATTAAAGTTAATGAATCTAAATGCCAACATATTACCTTTACACTCCGACGCAGCTCCTGTCCACCAGTACACTTTAATTCCATCCAGCTTCCTTACTCAGACACAGTCCGGTATCTTGGTTTTCATTTAGACCGAAGACTAACGTGGAACCCACATACTAGACTCAAAAGACAAGAACTCAACCGACGATACGGCCAGCTATACAGACTACTAAACAGAAAATCCAAACTTTCTATTGAAAACAAATTACTTATCTACAAGACAATACTGAAACCTATATGGACATACGGACTTGAACTGTGGGGGACAGCAAAAGCTTCTAACATCAAACGTATTCAATCCTTTCAATCTAAAGTCCTTCGAACAATAGTTGATGCTCCGTTCTATGTAAATAACAAAATCCTACACCATGACCTTAATATCCCATTTGTCCTAGACCTTATTCCAGAAAAATTCTCCAAATTTCACCAGAACCTTACCTATCATCCAAATCCCCTTGCACAATCTCTATCCAGCACCACCCATCCTTACAATCCTCCTCGAAGGTTGAAGCGGCAGTGGCCCAGAGACCTTCTGTAAATAAGCATCTATTGGAGTTTTGGCAATGGCCAGATCCTCCACTCAAGCCCGAGTGTGTATGATTAGGTTAGTTCTTTTGTTTATATACATTTATTTTATTTTATTGTATTTATTTTTATTTTATTTTATTGTATTTATTTTTATTTTATTTTATTGTATTTATTATTATTAAGTTTCTGTATTATTATTATTTTTTTTATTTATTGTAAATAGAGTGTGAGTGCGTTCTCTGAACACTATTACAAATGTCCTTGATGTGACAGAATGTGATATTTCTAAATAAACAAAAATATATATATAATAGAATCTTGTATATCAAGTTTTTTTAGTTTTGATTGAAATAGATAATTGAGTAGCTAGTTACCAGAGGTGGGATTTTTCACTTCAATGGAAATTGAGATTTCGATTAGGCCTGATGGTTTCCTAAAGCTGTCTTACAGGTGGTCCTAAACTTAACATCTCTAAATTTTGAAAATCTTATTTTACTGTTTTATGCTGTACAAAAGTGAAATTGGAGACGTCCTCTTTAGATGGCATTTTTTAAAAAACGTTTTGCTTTTCTCTCAAATCGATACAAGTTTTAATTGTTTATTCAAGACAATGCTTTAACAGAGGCTTTTTAAATACCGAATAAAAATCATAAAAGCTTAGGCAACGATACACTTATTTGCCTTACAAACTTGTAATGATCCATCACCGTCTATAATGGACGGAAAAAATATAAGGCAATCGAGAATTTTTGTATATTATTTATCTTTTTTTTTGTGTCGGTATGCAATACCTCCTTGAAGACGTCATCAAAACTAATAATTAGGTCATAATTTTGAAGGTTACCTTCTTCACCAATGCTGAAAAATAAGCATATTCTACAGAATATACCGAAAACAAAGTGAAGAAGAAAAGAAAACATTAGATTTGTTAGCATCGAATCATTACATTATATAGTCAACAAATTAAATATTTCAAATATTGCGTTATTTAAACGTTACCTCGATAAAAGTCGCAAGATGTATGCAGCAATCACTGAATACATCTCCACTGTAACCACTTTTGGGTTAAAATGTGGAGATGGGGTTTGTTACAGAAACGATTTGTTGGTTTTATGCAACTTTTTTCAACGCTCCTGAGATGCTGTGTTTCTCTTCCAGCATTTTTTAAAAGACGATGGCATTTTGGCATAGATCTGTAACGTGACCGTAACCGCAGGCATTGGTAACCTTCCGCATTTTCAGAACGATTTCTTTTTTCTCCGGTCAGGGTTGTAACAAAGTTTTGCTACAGATATTCTAAAAATATTCTTTTCAACACGCATAAGAAAACCGAACTGTATCATCCAACAAATTTTTTATTTATTTTTTTTATTTCTTAATAATATTTAGAACTGTATTAAAGAAATACATTCAGTAAATTTGAACATATGGATATAATGACGTGAAAACACATGTTGAGAAACTACCCAATAGTAGCACTCTAATGATATGTCTAAATTAGGAGATCACGAGGCCACCTTCTTTTCAGACGTCTCGGAGGGTTATCAGGAATTGAAGAGGAAGCAAGGTCAGAAACGAGAGGGTTGAGATGATTCTGAAGTTTACCAAATGGATGATGGATTGGCCAAAAAAGGTCATTATGGATGGTTTTATTTGTAACAAAGTAGGGAGCATTGAGGATTTTACCAAGAATTTTGGATTGTAAGGATTGGATACGAGAGGAATTCGATGGTTTAGTGGAGCCCCATAGCTCAACTCCGTAAGTCCAAATAGGCCTTATTATAGCCATTTATATGAGTCTTTTGTTATTAATTAGAAGTTTAGAACGTTTGTCTAGTAAGTGCTGAAGTAATCGGAAACATTGAGCGGTTTCTTGTAGTTTCAGCCTGGTATGAGGCAACAAATTTTAAAACTAAGATGTAATCATTGTTGGGCAGAGGTGCCTATTCGACCCAATGTCGATGGCACAAGCCATGTCATGTCAAGAAATTGTATGTTCTACTCTTCTTAATAACAGTGCATCTAAAAGTAAAATTAGAAAAATTGTTGGTCACATGCAATTAACCTTACGTTGGTCTATTCCATGTTTCCCCTTCTTCTCTCGTTTGAATGATCCTGCTAATTTTAGCTCCACAAAACTATTGTTCCATCAAAAAATCATTATCTCGTAAAAATGTTCCCCTCTAAAAACTTTTGATGGCACCATGCCATCTGATTCTAGGTACTACTATAATAGAGTTCGATTTCAAACAGGATGACAAAATTTATTTCGTGGTGGAGCTACCTCTCGACCTTTCCTATATTGCTAAAATATTTTGCTTACCTGTAATCCGTTTTTTCTGCCATAGTTGGAGTGCATAAAGACAATAAAGATGTCAAATTAAAGTAGGTTCTCGATATTTTATACCAAGTTTCAATAAATGTTTTTCTGTTATGAATTCTGATTCATTCTCTGGACGACCTATCTACTAAGCAGAAAATATACATTAGTTTAATCAGCATAAAAACCCATACTGACATTAAACTATTACAGCTATGTTCTAATATATGGTTGTGGGACTTGGACACTAACCAGAGATCCCGAAAAAATTATTGAAAGATTTGAGAGAAAAATCCTCCGCAAGATAACCGGAGCGATCTGGGATCAGAGTACAAACACATGGAGAAAAAGGCCAATAAGAGGCTGCTTACAGAAACTGGTCAATCAATATCTTATGGTACGAAGGTTAAGATGGGCGGGGCATGTAGCTCGTAGCAATCCATCTGGAAGCCTCTACGTAACAATGAGTGCCTCAATAGAAGGTAAAAGTCCACTTGGAAGGCCAAAAAGCAGATGGATAGATAGAATCAACAAAGATAAAATAGAGCTCCATAAGATAACTAAAAAGAAATATCGCAACATAGGCAGAGTTGGAGCAGGCTTGTTAAGTCGACAAATGATCGACATGGTCTGTAATGCCCACAGAAAAAAAATAACTACATCTATATGTTTTATTCTAATTTTGAGATAAATTTGGGAACCCAACCATTTTATAATATTAATAAAAAGAAATATTAACTCAAGTTTCATGTCCTCTTCATATTCTGTATATTAATGTAAATACTTTACATCAGAACGGACGAATATACGTAAATGGCACTAGTGGATCCATTTGAGGGGGAGGGCTTCAGCCAGAAAGCTTTTCATAAAAATAACGATAATTACTTTGGAAAAAAAATAGAAACTAACTACCTATATAAAATGGTGTTTAAGTGATTTCTAAAGTCCTTTAAAATGTAATTACACGAAAAATAATACTTTAAGAGATAATTTTTTAATATTTTTGAACATAAAACATGGTTATATTTTACCATTTTGGGGGAGGGGCTTCAGCCCCAAAGCTCCCCCGTAGATCCGCCCATCGTAAATGATAGACATTTCCTTAATTCAGTTAATAGTTTGTTAGTTATTTTACGGGGCCTTTGGTCTTAGCCAATCGGTGAAGATATGTGTATTTTTGAAACATTGCAAAGTGGTCAAACTAACATGCAATAAATTAATTGAAAAATAACTAATTACTAGCAATGATTAATTAAGAGATTAATGATCGATTGCATGTTGTGTAATTTTATAATAAAAACTTCATTATGTCTACATGAACATTCCAATCATTTTCAAAAACTGACCAAAACTCATTTCTCATTACCGTCAAAACTTTTTTTTCCCCCGGTTTCATTCAAAACAAACAAACTTTTCAATAATTTGATACTTGTTAGAGACAATGAATTTATTCATACTATTCATACTCTTGATCCTTAATGAGTACTGAGTTAAGACGATTTCTAATTATTGTGTTACTATGCCGGTTCTGAAAACCAATGTACCAACAAACCACACGTAGAGAAGCCACAAGCCTAGATTTGTTTTCTGCGATTACAGCCGGGAAGAGAATTCGTGTCATGGTCGGCTATTAGATGTTAGAAACATTATACGAAAGAAAGGCCCGCGGTTGAGGCAACGCTAGGTCGCGATTATTCGCTCGTATTAAGCGATGTTCCTTGATAGGCGGCCTCGCCACAGTAATCAACTGCCAAGCATCGCTTTGCATTGCCATAACAAGTCCATAACAAGCATACTAATTGTTGTTGTATTTATGACATTATATTTATATTGTGGAGAAACCATGAAGTTGGTACGACGCGAAATTTGGTCAATGTATACACTTATTCAATCTTGCAAAATTAATGTATTATCGTTGGAGGAACAATAAAAGACAAGCAACACAAACGTTTGTAATAGTAACCTACTCTCAAAACGTACAAGATAACAAAATCAGGACAAAATAATATTAGGTAGGTTCTCATATTGTTGCAAGTATCTCGTGGGTACTTTCAACTTCAATTTTCCTTCAAAATTAGACTAGCTTCGCAAAGTTGGGTATGCGATTCGAAAGCTGATGAAATAATGCTCTTTGAAAAGTTCGTTACAAATTCATCAAGATTCCATCGAGAATTTCTAGAAATTATTCCTACTTTCAAGCAACAAATCGTTTTTATGTGCCTTATGAAATTTTTATAAAAGGTTGATTTAAATATCGAGAACCCTGCTTGGTGTGCGGAACTGGAGAGCTGCAGCAGAAGACAGAGCCAACTGGCGGAGGCTCTTGGAGGAGGCCCAGTCTCGGTGACGGGATGTTGTGCCATACATGAATGAATGAATGATTTAAATATCATTAGTTGAAGGCGTGTAATGAGCGCTCTTCATAATGGTCGATGGCACGAGTTCGATGTCTATATGTATCTAGAGTTGGTACAAAAGCGATTACGTCGTTCATTGGCGTAAGCTCGGTTTCTCCCATGGCAGAACTATCCGCGCCATCTTTGTGGTGCTCGCATGCCTCGATTGTTTTGTCTTCTCGGTACCGCTTCAATTAAATATGGGTTCTCATGAGTATAATTTGTTCTCACTCCAATTATACTTGATTTTTAAATTGCACTTTGAATTTTCTTCAATCACAAATCGATAATATATTCAATTTTGGTCATTTTAATTGGCACCATATTTATACTCAACATAACTACTTCAAAATTTTGTTATTATCCGCGCAAGCTGTATATTATACCTGCAGATATCCACGAGCGGATCTACGGGGGAGGAGGGGAGGCTTTAGGGCTGAACCCCCTCCCCCCCAAAATGGTAAAATGTGACCATATTTTATGGAAAAAAAAATTAAAAAGTTGTCTCTTAAAAGTACTATTGTTCATGTCATCACATTTAAAAGGACTTTAGGAATAACTTAAACACCATTTCTTGCAGACAGTTAGTTTATTTCTTTATTCAAAGTAATTATCGTCATTTTTATGAAAAATGACTTTCGGACTGAAGAACACCCAAAATTAAATCCTGGATCCGCTATTGCGCATAAGTTATTAAAGTTGAACTCATCCTTGCACTTAGCTCGCCGAAGTCTTTGATCCTTTGACTATCGATAGTTGTAATAGAATTTTGGATCTACATGATATATTTATAAATCCAATAAGAATCTGCAAGATTCCGATTTTCTTTTGATTGGGATTCTTTAACAACTATATAGGAATTTCAGAATACTCCTAGCAAATTCAAAGAAGATTTCATGTCAAATATGAATAATAAACTTACTTAAGTTGGTGATTTCACTCCTTGGTTGCAACAGTTGGGCAGTGTCGGCCTTTAGATGGGGCGCTCGCTACTTCTTAGAAATAAAAAAAGAAAATACAAACGTAGTAAAATAATTAATTTTAGCCTACCAATAAAGCAATTGTATTAGAGAAATATTGAATTAAATGAAATTCAAATCTTACATTATATAAAACAGCTTAAGAAATAAATTATTTTTTTTAGAGAAGATAATGTCATTACATGGATGGGGGCGCCGAATGTCTAAGTCCGACACTATAGTTGGATACTCCAAATCTTCACAAGGGCTCTGTTAAATGCTAGCGGTTCCTGAGAACGACAGAGATTACTCATTTTATTAATGTTACGTAGAAACATTGAACCACAGTTCATTGTCGAAGATAGTTTCCTACTCAAACAAGGTCTAGGCTAGATATGATTAATGAATCAACGTTATTAATTAATTAGTCCTATTAGGAAGTAAGGTGTTAATTAATACACGTCCACTTACGACTATCCTTCAGGTACTGTCCACTTTCTTGACTTGTTGAAAGTTATGTTAATTTAAATCGCATACATTATCTTACATAATTTTTAATCTTTAAAGAGTAGGAACGTAAATACCGATATTTCTTGTTTTAAGGTGATTAAAATTGAAATATTGGGTTTTTAAAAGGTTTAATAGCTACAATTAAATGTAGATATGTTGCTCTTCACGAAAAAATATCAATTTAATAACAATTTTCAATAAAAAAATATATAATTTCAAGAAACTAGACAAAAATTATGGAATTATCACTCGTTTTTTGCGTTTTTCCTCATAAGTTAGACGTGAACTTTGAAGAGTCATGTTTTTTTTTTTTAAATGCTTCCAAACCGCCGATATCACTAAAGACAACAACGCGTTACCAAACACAAACAAGAAAATGAATTGAAGGAGTCCGGCTGACCTAGCCACATCCGCTATAAGGTAGATTGCAACATCACACCACAGCACCGGTTCACTTTCAAAAAATTTGGTTTTATTCGATGATTGTAGCACCCGACTTGTTCGCAGTATTTTTTTTCTCGAAAAAATATCGTTTTCTATAAGTGATCGATATCTCGATGTAAATAATATCGGGCAGAAATATCGGAAAAGTCAGTGAAACTCTGCCTCCCCTTAAGAATTTGGAGGTCAGAAATTTCCTTGCTCCTCTCCATCCCTCCTCAATCCTGTTGTATGATCTTCTGATATAATTATTACGTACATGAGAGCATTATTTGTTACGCCTAATCAATTCTGAGTTACTCAGTAATTAGTTTCTGATACAACGCTTTTATTTTGACTTTCTAACTCACTTATACATTCGTTGTATAATTCATCACCAGTGATTAGTTGAGTTAGTAAATAACCTTACTCAAAAGTCTTTTATGTACTAGATTACCAACTTGTAGTAACTTGATATTCTGTCCAATAACCTGTGATAAAGTTATATGATACACTTGTTATGTTTTAAACGATGAATCGAGGCATAAAAAGCGTCCCCGATACATACTATGGAAAGTCTCGCATTCTGCAGTTGGTAGCAACAAAGTAATACTTGGCTCTGTGCTCATAAAATTTATACAGGGAGTTATCACACATTTTGAGATCTTAAAAAAATACAAGGGGAAGGTAGTCAGGATTTATAAGAATTTAGAGTAAAACATTCTTCTTTTTCGATTGGTATGAAAATTCGTATTTGGAAGTTGTCAGAGATGAGAAATACGAATCTCAACTAGGTTTCTTCTTAAAAAAATATTTGAATCTACATTTCTCCTTGTCCAAGGAGGTTGCATGGTGCACATTGCGGCATCAGCATTTTCGAGGAAGCAAATTTTCAAGGAGTTTTTAATTTTGAGGAGACATATTTTGGTGGGGTTGTGAATTTTCGGAGAGCTTTTTTTGTGAGATTTCAACATGGAGGATATTCCAAACCAGGAAATCATGGAGCATACCAAAGCTAGTGTAATTGTATATGATCTACAATATTTCTAATTCTACTTTCGGTTCTAATGTTATTAATATGAGGAAAACTATAAAGCTTTTTGGAAGAAGAGATGGGGGTTCATGCGTCATCGACTTTGAGGATGCCTGGCCCATGATAAAAAGTGTTAATGTTGTGAGATGATATTTTTTCCAAGCATTGTATCTAAAAAACTGTTGATTTCATTTAGGAGAGGAGAGTTGGTAGGTAATGTAAGGGCAACAAAATTAAGTTATCCTAGTTTCGGCCCTTGTGTACCCGAAGAGAGAGAATTACAAAATGAACCAAATGAATATCATTGTTAAAACCTTGTTACTTAAATCATTTATTTGCTCATAATCATTTCGTGACTTATCCTTCCTTGCAAAACGGGTGTCGGTAGAACGTCCTTGTTTCCAGGCGTCCTCCGTCTTCTTCGCCTACTCTGTCCGGCGGTCGTCCAGAAAGACTTATTTTTATATAAGTCTTCTTCTTATATAAAAATAAGGTGGACCATCTGTGGTTGGTGGAATGCATGGGTCGAAAAGTTGAACATTTTGCGTTAATAAAATCTTAAGAACATGCATTCTCTCAGATTGCATTGTGTACTTATGATTAACATAATAAAATCGTAGGCAGTCATGTCGCTTGCTTTTCATGCCCTAAATCTTAAGTATTAGATAAGTACAAAGAGATACTATCGAGTATAAAAAAAATAGTATTATTGAACAAACAAATTATTCAAATGTTGAATAACCCTAATTCAACACGTTTTGATCTTTCTTTAGAGAAGGATTGTTGTTGACGGTTCTATTCAGGATTATCGGTCTAATTTTATTTATTCTGTTAATCGATGTTTCGACCCAAGTAATGGTTTCTATCTCGTGTACCATTGAAAACTGAGTGGAGTCTAGATTCTTGTTGATGCTGCTAGACATAAACCATTGTCCAGATGATGACTTACATGCATGGGACCAGAATAAACAATTTTAGACTAAAAATCCTGGTTATCCAACATCCTAGATAGTTTTGCACTTATGTTGTTTCACTATTTTACCAACCAGATATATTTTTTAAAAAAAGTTTTTTTTTTTTAAAGAAAACAAAGCTTTTTCTAAAACAAGACTAAATTAGACCACAATGGGCAGTTCATATCGAAAAACTACTTTAATTATCTGGCCAATAAAGAACTATTGAAAACTTTATTTTTATTTTTTTTAAATATTCCAAAGAGGTTGAATCTATTTATTTATTTTTTGAAATGCGCAGAGAATGTTATATTCATAACAAATGTTTATATAAATCCATGCTAAATTGTAATTTATTTTTGTAATACAACTATTTCTTAAATGTTTAATCAACATTCAAAATTTTTCTTCATCACAACCAATTATACATTCGAATAACCTTTTCCAAAATTCAATACATGGACTGATCCTATCCCAAATGAGAGACCCAAATTAACCAAAACCATACGATAAAGAAGATATTTTTTTCACAAATAAATATTTTTATTTATTTACTTAATAATATTGCTGAAGATGGGCTTCGAATTATTTTTTAACACCGCAATAAAAACTGATCTTAAAATTAATTCATTAGGTTCTGAAAATAATTGTTAAACATTTTGATAGAATTCAGTAGGCATTAGGCTTTCAGACATGTTCAGATATAACTGTGTGGTTCTCCATTTCGTAAATTCTATTAATTTATACTCCACAATTATGTTCGGATTATAAACTCCTATTTTCTACAGAAATAGAAGGTATGGGGAAAAAATAAAGTAGTTTTCTCATAGTCTTGATTTCCACTTGGATAGTTTTTCAGTCATTTATCTTAACTTCTAGGTTGTGCTTCTTCATCCATTTTCTTATTTCTCAAATGATTATAATTTTATAAAATAAATCCGATCCTGAGTTTAATATTTTTTAGTCTTGAATTACATTGATTATTTTATTTAATTTCGTTGCGATATAAAAAGATTATTATTAAATAAAATTGTCTTATTATTGTGCCACTATGAATAATTGAGAAATAGCCTCGATTTATTGTTCAATTAGGCAGTACACATTGATTCTATTTTTACTTCAATGAAGCGGTTATCTCTCAATATAAAATTCATGAAATATATGAGTGAGGCCATTTTAAATATAGCATGGACAAAAAATATTATATTTTAAGAATAACGGGGTAAAACAAATAAATGTGCATTAGATTGTTATTTGATTAATCCCACATAGTTGGTCCTTTTAAATACCATTTTTTTTTTTTTTTAAGAGGGAAGATACATTCACGAAGGCATCACACATCGCCTTAGATATAATTTCCTTTAAAAAAAACTTTTACAAGTCGATGTTTCAGATCTTCAACTTGACTCATAAGCTGAACTTTTTCACGATATCAATAATGTTTCTTCTAATTTTGGGAGATAACGAGGTACCGTAAATGACAGACGCATTCGAGAGATATACCTTGAGCTGAGGAGGCTCGGCCATGAACCCGGGGACTGGGTGAAGGTGGGACCCATGACCCAACTCTCTCCTTCCGACCTTTCTTCATGTCCTAACTAATGTCGCTGGTCATTTACCAACAATAATTAATTCTTTAAATGACAATGTAATCATTTCCTTCACTTCCCAATCCAAGCATAAACTCATAATTTTCTCTTCTACAGTTGCAGTTAAAGAAACTTCCGGGCAGAGGGCTCACAACGAATCGCAAGTGAGGAATGTCCAAGACTTGTACAACACGACCTCTTGCATCGACCCTCCGTTCATCTGCCCGCACCCCAGGATACAGTTCTATCTTTACACGAGGTCAGTCGAGTCCCGATTCTTAACTCCTTCATTTCGTGTCTTTCTTCTTTTAACATATTGTTTTCCACAGATACACACAGAAGAATCCGGATCTGTTGGACACTTTGGACCCCGAGTCACTGTACAAGAGCCATTTCAATCCAAGGCACCAGACGAAGGTGATCATCCACGGGTTTCAAGGCGGACGGCACCTTTCACCGAGCACAGACCTCAGAGATGGTATGGCCTACTTACCTAAATATCCTAAACCCAAAAAAACTAATTTCACTCAAGAATCAAGGTCTTTATTTTAAATTATATCTGATATTTAGAGTTTAGGGGTGTGGCTTTGAAGGATGGAAATTAACATTAAGAAGGAATTTTATAACAGCCATTTTAATTTCACAATTCGGGTGTATTTGTTTAAACCATAATGCGACGTTAAACGTCGTTTACCAGCTATGTCCAAGAGGTATTAATTCTATGACGTTAGTGACAGAACTGGTTACGCACAGGCGAGCCTACGGGGGAGAGGAGGGGGCTTTCGAGCTGAAGCTCCTCCCCCAGAATTGTAAACTATAATCATGTCGCATAAAAAAGAAAATCCAAAAATTATCTCTATAAGTATAATTGTTCGTGTAATTATATTACAAGGAATAATTACATTAATAGGACTTCAAGAATCACTTAAACACCATTTCATATAGATAGCCAGTATCTTTCTCCTTTTTTTTCGAAAGTAATAATCGTTGAACATAAAAAAACAAAAGGTTTGGGGTTGAAACACTCCCGCCCAAAATTAAATCTTGGATCCGCTAGTTGTTAGACCTACTACTCACAAAAGATTATGTCATATTAGACGAGACAATAACAGGCTCAAAGGGGAAAACCAGGTGAAAGGAAGAACTGTTATTTCGAAACCCGTTTACAACCGAAAGTTTGAATGTGTTCGCCACTTCGGAATTACGTAAGTCAGAATTATATGTCGCACGTGAATCATTTAAATTCGGAGTTAGATCATTTTTATAGTTTCTTTTTATTTCTTCAGAATATTATGTTAATTTTACTTATCTTTGATGTATTAATGTGTCAGATTGTTGTAATTATACATTTGAATAATGAATAACAATATTTAAGACAGAAATGAAAAATTATGACAATTTATAAGTTACGCTCACAAAATAATGATCATTTCGCCTAATGCTATTCAACAAGCTTTCACGGTTTCGTCGTCTCTTCGAAATCGTATAAATACAACCAATTCAAAAAAGGAATTGATCTTCAGATACCAAGAAAACGCCTGAGGAGGAAATATTGATAAAAATGCGGAAGTATGAAGAAATGGACAGGATATTGACCCATACTTGTTCTCAGCATGTAGCCTTGGGACCGCGAAGCTAAGGATGTGTAGTAAGTCTTTGATTAGTTCAGAAAATAATATATCCGTTCCTATACTCTATCTGATTACAGCCGTTTGGTGGTAGCAATATTACTAAAGGAAGGGACAAGACAAATGCAGTACGCGCAAGTGTTAAGTTCCTGTTTGAGCAATGTAAAATATGTACTCACGACAGGAAACATTTAAAAGGGAAGTCAAAGCCCACATTAAAATCCAAGCTGTTTATGGACTGTACGAGTACCTATATTTTATACGCAAATAGCTGTTGTGAATTTATAATTATTTCAGAGACATTTCACATCGCGGAAAATTTCTAATAGCTTCAGCATTATTCCTACTCCATTATTTTCAATATAGAGTAGGATCATTAATTAAACTAAAAACTATTCATAAACAAATTAATAAACTCACAGTTTCAACTTTCAGCCTATTTCAAGAGGGGTGACTACAATATAATAATAGTCGATTACTCGACACTCGTTAAGCTACCATGCCTGAGCCAGATGCAATGGTCCCCAAGCTTCGCTGCACAATGTATTGCCCAGATGGTTTACTACTTGTCCCAGCATCCTCGAGGTGTGCAGCCAGAAACTCTTCATCTCATCGGCTACAGCATAGGGGCGCACATTGCCGGCCTCACAGCAAATTATATCGATGGAGCGAAAATTGGGAGGATGACAGGTATAATATTACTATGACTTTACTATAATAATTTTAGTTACTGACCTCTTCCCATAATTAGGTAACAGGAATATTAGTAGTACTTCAAAGATGTAAAACAGTTAACATATTAGGATAAAGCAATTTAACTAATTCTATCTACTTTAACTACAAATTATTTGTACGCCTGAAACTTCTTAAATAACTTTATCTCATCGTAACATACAAATATTTTATTTACGAAAATTCTCGGAATTGGGGCGTTTTCAATCTGAAGGTCGGCAAACTTTATCTATTTAATCAGGTACTAAAAACTCGTAAATACCCATTTACTTTCCACTTGGATCGTAAGATAATTTGATCACAAATCGAGAAAAAGGGTGGCTTACAAAAATCTTGGACCATTTGGCATATATAACTCCTTATTTTGACGATTTGTCGTGTAGGTCTCGCTAAATGGCGCAATATTTTTGAAGGCCACTTTTTTTTTTCGATTCTGTGCTCAAATTATCTAACGATTTAAGTAGATAAAAATGAGTATTTACGAGTTTTAAGTACCTAATTAAATAGATAAAATTTTTCCATCTCCAAATTGAAAACGCTCCAATTCGGAGAATATTCGTAAATAAAATATTTGTAGATTACGATTAAGCTATTTACAAAGTTTCAGGTGGATGTTAATAAGTTGATAAAAAGGGGTCTGCACCACGGACTATATTGTTATATACATATATATATTTGTTCATTTTGTTTAGAATAACAAGTTCACAAACTCGATTTAGTTTTCTGCAAAATGTAAAGTAATATAAAAAATCCATACCTGAAGCAGAAATAAAGTTTAAAATATTCCTTTTAAAGACACATTTATAAAACATCCGTTGATTGAAGTAGTGTATCATTGCAACCAACAAGATGAAACGAACCATTCTGGGCTCAGTGTTCACAATTTTGTATTGTGGGATATAATTAAGCATTAAGACACAAGGGAATGTAAGTATTATTAAAACATTTATGTTTACAATAAATCGACAACTTTAACGCTTATTCTTTATTAGGCAAATTACAACGCTCTTAATTCATATTTCACAATACATTTCTTAAAAAATATTACGAGAATCTCAATATGTCAGATTTCTTCCATCTTATTAAATCCAATTTGTAGAAAGCTAGAAACTGATCGAAGACTTTTATGATTGGTCGGAAATAGTCCACTAAATTAAACATTGAGAGTGATACACTAAACCATTTTTGGGAGGGGGAGAGGGGTCCGTGGTGAATAAATGTTAGAGGACTCCTAAAAAATAATAATTTTTATAAAACTCAGAAAAAACTACAATTTTTTTTAATAAAAACGATTATGTTATCGTCTAATTGAAAACCAATGCGATCTTTCTCCGATAAAATTACGTTAAATTAAGAAACAAAAATTAAAAGCTTTTTTTCGACTAAATAAATGAAATTCTCACAGATTTAAATTAATAATTAATAAACCATTTTACACAAATTATTTTTCTTTATAAATTAGCAATTAATAAATCTTACAACATTCTTAATTTCGACACAAGATTCACTTTTTCATTATATTAAATACACATTTTAGTTTCGATTATAAAATAAACCTTTTGTAACCTGTCTAACAAACAGTTTTTAACCTTCCCAAAGTTCAGTATCAGAGGTTAATCATTCTATATTTCTGTTGAATTGGTTTTAATCCACTGAATTATGTTTAAATGTTTCAATTGTTCTTAAAAACACTTCCTGAATATACACTTTTTTCCCGTAGTATGTCTAAGCAAAAGAAGGGTAAAGGTGCCCCATTACCTTCTGTTAGTTCAGAACAACCTGTAACTGTTGACAAAGCTGGAAACTTAAGAATAAAAATCCATGCAAAACCTGGGGCAAAAGTTAATTCAATCACCGGCATTAATGAACAAGAAATAGATGTTCAAATCAGTGCACCTCCTGTGGATGGAGAGGCCAATACTGAGTTAGTTAAGTACATAGCATCTTGTTTAGGAGTTAAGAAATCATGTGTCTCAGTTGATAAGGGTAATAAATCTAGACAGAAAACGATTTTGGTTACCGATAGCACTTTATCACCTGAAACTGTAATTACAAAGTTGAAAGAAAATATTGGAAGTTAAGACCCAATACAACAGGTGATGGTTTTTGAGCTTATTTTTTGTTTCTTATGATAATACTATAACTGATTATGTATGAATGTTTCAGGATTAGATCCTACTATTATATTTTATATGGGAACCAATCGGTCCCATGACTTGGATCCATCAGACGCCCATTTTGTGGACGTAATTCACACTGGTGCTGGCATCCTTGGTCAGTGGGGCCCAAATGGTCATGCAGATTTTTATGTCAATGGAGGCACAAGCCAACCTGGTTGTCTTTCCGCAAGCCTTATAAGTAAGTTGGGAATCACTAATATCAACTTCAACGGTGTTAGGAAAGTTGTTTATGGGTTGCAATCAGAGAGAACACACAAATAAAAATAAAAGATTTTTATTTATGTGTTCTCTCTGACTGCAACTCCCAACCATATTTACAGGCGACAATTTCTCCACCATTATTAACAATTTATTTTTAATTTTCAAGTAACCTGAAATGACTGGCTTTAAATTAATATATCCACATAGACTGTATTTGTTAAAAATGTTCTTAGTTTATCTTACAAGACTGCAATTATGTATCAGCAAGAAATGTTTAGTTTAATAAATAAGTTACAAGTGAATAATTATTTAAAGAATCTGTTCATACACGAGTTACTCTTAAATTATAAAGTGAGTAACTTGTGCTGGTCATTTATGATACCTGATATTTTACTACTAGTTATACCTAGTTATTTTCATTACATTCAGCTTTAACTCATACATATAAATCTTTAAAGTAGTGTGTATTTATTAGTATTTGCTGAAACTAAGATCTGAGTTGGATCATTTTTTTTTTTTTTTTATTAATCATTCCTACTAATTTGAAATTTCTTAAAATTTAAAGTTAGCCTTTTTTTTTTTTTTTTTTTGTTATATATTATGGAAATATAATGGTTTTTATTATTTTAGAAACACTATCCTGTGATCATACCAAAGTTACTCCATACTTCATTGAATCAATAAACAGTAAAACTGGATTCTGGGCAGTACCGTGCCCCAACAGGATCCAGTATAATTTAGGTCTTTGCGTTCCAAATTCGGACAAGGAATATGTATTAATGGGAGAGCATGTGCGTCGCAAGTAAGTTGTGATTTTTTTAAGTTCTACTAATATTACCTTTAATATCATTTGAATAACACTTTGAGACGAGACACAATTTTATTTTTTAAATTCTCATTGATGGGCAGAAGAAATTACAATTAAATTATATTTGGTTGCAACTTTTTTTTTTTCCAGTGCCCGTGGTATTTTTTACCTCTCCACCAATGCTTACAAGCCATATGCTCAAGGTTTTCCTGGAAGGAAGGCTCCTTATGTACCTTGAATTGAATAGGGGGTGTGATTTCTACTAGTGTCAAATTGAAGAGACTTCTTGTTTATGAAAATTAAATCAAAACTTAACTTATTTGTTGGTAGTGTATTAGAATTGATTTACTGTGCATTTATTTACCTGTATATACTTTTCATGTAAATTATTTTATTATAACTTATGCAACTTGCTCAACTGGTTCTTAAAATACTTTTGTATTAAATGTTATACTCCACTTGGTACTACATTATTTTATATTGAAATATCTTGTATTTATATATGAATTATAAAGAAATAGAATACAATTGTATACTGTTGACTGATCATTAAACATCATTTTGTTACTTCTTAATGCTCCTTTATATTTATCATTGAGTTTGTATGGTAATGGTGAGGCACTCAAACCCTTTTGAATATGAGTGGACTAAAACAGTATTGCAAGGCTACTCAACTGTTTTGTGCAAGGCTACACAGCATACTCATCCCTTCACAAATAATTTTTTTTTTGGGGGGGGGAGGAGGGTTTGTTAGGGTATACTTTAAGGCTATGGGATTTGGAAGTGGGGAAAACTAGAGACGAGACTAGGAGGAAGGAGATAGTGCGACGGGAAATTTGGGAGATGTGTAGTTTCAAGGAGAGGATTTTATCAAAAGTAACACCTTAGTTTTTATGAGAAGTATGGAATAAGATATATGAATCGCATGAAGAGTTAAAGACATCGCCCTCACCAAGATTGGACATTGAACATAGGCCAACACGAGTTCCCAGTATGCAGAGTCCCAAGTACCTGGGATCTCTAATGACGGCAGACAATGACGTAGGAGCTGAGATAAGAGCCAGGATGGCTGTGGGAAGCCTGTTTTTATGCCATATACTTTTTACGACTACTCACATTTCGAAGACTATCAGGGAATGCCAAATTGACAATCTATAAAACAATGATTCGACTGGTAGTCACATGCAGAAGCAAAACATGAGAGGGCTCTTGGAATGTAAGATTCTTAGGAGGATTTACTGGCCCATATGCAAAGAGGGCGTTTATAGGTCCCAATACAATCGGGAGTTGCGACAATACAGGGACACAGATCTCGTTAGTGTGATTAAGGCAGGACTAATAAGATGGTTAGGGCATGTGGAAAGGATGGCAGTGGACCAAGTACCGAGGAAAATATTATATGGGGGACCTGGAGGAGCAAGAAGGGGAGGAAGACAGGAAGGCCACCACTCCATTGGCTGGAGGATGTTGAGGCGGATTTGAGACAGCTTGGTGTCAGGCGGAGGAAGGCTGTCTCATTGGACCGAGACGAGTGGCGACATATTGTTGAGAAGGCCAAGGTCCTACACGGGCTATAGCGCTGAGGAGTAAAGTAAAGTAAAATGGAATAAGATAGGCGAGGTGTTCAGGAGAAGATTGGGGGATACTGAGGATTTGAGAAGTGAGAGGGATCCAATGAAGATGGCTTTCGGGTTAAGAGTGAGCCTGTTGAGGTTTGCCCAAGCACCTATTCTATTAATATCTTCTTGGAGTTATAGGCTGGCATCTGAGGAATCGGTCGGATTGAAGGGGAGGTAAATTTGAACATCGTTGACAGACAGGTGATATTGAGAGTGAAGAATAGAGGATGGGAAATAAGGAAGAGCCTTGTGGAACGCTTCTGGAGAAGGATAAAGATTCTCATGGGAGAGAGGGGGTCTATAAGGGATAACAACATAATGGGAGCGACTGGTAAGGATGGATTGGAAACAATTAAGGGAACTAGAAGAAAAGGAGATATTTTTAATTTTAAGTTTGGTAGAAGGATGTTGTGATCTACTGAATCAAAAGCTTTGGAGAACGTGGACTGGGGTTTCTTACTCTCAGCCACACTTGTGGCAATAGAAAAACAAACTACAATTGTTAAACATAGAATTTAAGTGTTGGTTGAAATTTCTTAGTAGGTCTAAAATTGAAGGTAGTTTTAAAAAGGTGATGAAATACATATTGTATTTCCTGAAATGCAATGATGATGGTTTGAACTTAATTTTTTTGATATATGGACTTCACATGTTCATTAATGCTGACTAATGAAGATAATTTTTTTGGTAATTCACATATTTAGAATAATCAATCCTCTAACTAGTGGTTCTACTTAATGGTCCTCTTAGCAAGCGAACTATTGGCTGTTCACTTCCAAATGTGAAACAATCATAGGCCATCAAGACTCCACCAGACAATAACAGGTGACCTATCCTATCTTAGGACACTTAAGGGAGATCTCCCATACCAAGTGATACAGTAAAAAAAAAATTTTTTTAGAAACTTGTCACCTTTTCCTTCAATTTAATATCATTTTGAATAATAAGAAAATAATCTATAAGGTTGAGGGTTGCAGTAAGAGAGAACACAATTAAAATGATTTCAATTATAATTCTCCAGTCTTGTTTGTTTATTTTGTCACCATTATGAAAATAATCTATATATAGATCAACATTCGATATAGACTGAAATAGGGTTAACAAAACAAATATCTTTGTGATCGTAACTCAATTTATTTACTGTTCAGTACCATAAAGCACATCACAATAATATTGTTTACATAAAAAATCAAGAGTATTAAAAACTAAATAAAGCTATTGGCAAACACATGAATGTATAAGCCCATTGTTTGGGTATTTACCAAAACAATCAACAGCATAACAGAGAGAACAGTCCCAAATCATCTGATTCATGCATGTGTGTTAACCCTAGCCTAAGACAAATAACGAAATCTTCAAATTAAATTTTTTAGTTAACTAAATTTTATTTTAAAACCTCTGCCTGGATTGGTGAGACTACTGTATACTCATAAACAATGATAACTGCCTCACTCATATTAAAAAATCCTTACTAAAATGAAAGATCATAGTGTACAATATCCAAAAAAGGAAATCAAAACAAAAAATAATGTAAACTTTTTTTTTATTACAATATCAACTTTCTAATACTAACATACATTTCTTTTTAATTTAACAAACTTTTTCTCAACTTGTAATACTGTTATTTCTTACATAAAAATACATTATATTTTAGTTCTATAAAAAAAATATAAAAAATAACGGTTATCAAAATTAACAAAGATATCAAAATAACAAAGGAATGAATCAGAAATCAGGTATCTCTGAAATACTTGGAGGTCTAACAATGAACGACTTCATTGACGACCGGACAGACAAGAAATGTCTTTTAAATTCAAGACCATCTCCCTTCGAAAGTCTGAAGTCTATGAGAGTAGTTCCAGGCTGTATTACAAAAACTGTTGCTTTGAATATCAAAGGACTTTTTCTTCTATCAATGGAGCACACGGTAACCTGAAAGATAAAATTTGATAATTTATTCTAATGAGATTATTCTTACATCTATTTATAATTATGTAAAACAAAGTAAACCAAGAATTACCACTTTTTCAGATGTGGCACTCCATTCTAGCTTTAATTTTTCTAATACTGAGGTTAACTCATTTAAAGCATCTTCACCCCCAAGAGATAAATAAAATCTTGTCATCCTTCGAACCAACTTCTGTAAGGAATTCTGCCAACAAAAAATGATGTAATTATCATATGAATTGAAAATAAAGTAAAGACCCACTACTGAAAGTGGAACTATTGGTAAGAGTCAAAAGAAATTAACAGAAAAGAAAAAAATATTGTAAGAATTTCGGTTAGCAAAATTTTTTAGCCAATATACTACATGAGGATAATATGGTAATCGCTATTTAATGATAAAAGACTTAATACTATTAAATTAAGACTCAATGATATAATAATAATAAAAGCAGCATGTGAATAATTGAATAAAAACAATCACAACTGAGTTTTTAAAAATTGTAAATAAACTTAAATTGTTATAAGCATATATGGCCATTTTCAACTGATCTCTGTCTCGTTAAAAATTTACCAATTGTTCCACATGGTTTTTAAGTACAGAGGAGCATTGAGAATCAGAGATAATGATAGAGAGAAAGACATATGGATAATATACTTTTTTAATTACACTTACCGATCGTAAGGATGAAAACAATACCAATGTACAAAAATAATAAATTTTACATTGATCAGAAAAAAAACAAGTGAATATTCAAATTATAAAATCTAATTTTTCATAAGAACACTTTAATGTTAGGTTCAGAAATGAAAAAAACTGCCCATTTTTGTTTTTGAAACCATAAACCAAAGGACCAAGATGGAATTGATTTCACTGAAGAAACAAATTCAACAATGTCTATTTTATACTTCTTAAAAAATCCTGGATAGTTTGTTTACTAATTCTATAGCAATTTTACACCAACTTTCCAACATAACCAGCAACTAGATTTATAATTTCAATTTTTATCTCTAGAGGTGAAATATTATGCTTCTATTAATGTATATTAAATTTTCGAAGTGAATGGTTCAAACTTTCAATTAATACAAAAAATGTTAAGAAGTAAAATATTTGAGGAAGGTACCAATAGAATATCAGAAAAATAATGTTAAAAGAATTATTTTAAAAAAATCTTAAACTCTGGAAGATTTTAATTACTTCTACGAAACAATGGTTATTTATTTATTCCTTCATCCTACTGTTACATTTGAATTTTATTACAATATTAAAAAAAATATTTTCGATAGAAAGTAGATAAATAAAAATAAAAGAGGAAGAGAATATTCAATAGTTCTTTTGAAATTTGAAACTTTGATTTAACGCTAATTAATCCTGTTCTTTTTTTTCAAATACAAAAATATCGTAACTGTGATTCAATTTAATACATTTTTAGGTTACTATCGATACTATAGGTATAGGAATTTATATCCGTATGCTTTTACAAGATTAAAACCATCGAGACCAGATCTATCAACATGCTTTTACGATATATTCGAATTAAGATTTCAATAATTTGAGAAATATAGTATTAATATTTTCACTATTATTTCAGTAATGGCTCATGAATGAACTGGAATAGACAGGGGTTTATTTAAGCCACAAATTGAAATATTTTCAATAACAATTTACAGTACGTATGGATTCTGAGAAATTGACAGAAATTAATAAACTATAGACCATTTTCCTGAAGTCGATTAAACAAACAAAATAACTAACCTGTACAGTAGTCTGTGTAGCCATTATCTGCTGGGTACAAATTAATAAATCCTCAATAGGTGCTGTCGGCTGAGAGAAAGATGTGGGGACTTCTGCATCAACGGCACAGCTAGAAGGAACTGTTTGTGACAGGGTTACATGATTTTCTTTCAGCCTCTTCTTCTCTAGTTCTGTCAAGAAATGGCCATTAAATTCAAATAAATATGATAACTTAAAAAGAAACTTCAATAAATTATTCCTCATAAAGAATCAAAGAAAAATAAAAAGAAATTTTCTGTATACATAATTAATAATAAGCGGCTTTATATCAAACATGAAAATCTGACATTTTTAGAAAGTATAGAAAAAGTCAATTTTTGTTTTATATGTTCTACTCTGTTTTTGATGATTTTGTTTAAAAACATTTAAGTTGAATTACGAAAAAAAAAAATCATTAGAATAGGTTTAAATTGAAGCAGTGTTACACAGAAGTGACTTTTTCTGAACTTTTTAAAAATGACAAATGTCCACCAGTCTTTTATATGAGGCCACTCATATGAAAACAGTAACAAATTTTTTTTTTCAACATACAGTACAATAAATCAAATAATGTACTGTTAATTATAATAAACATACAAACGGTCTGATAAAAATTAACTAAAATAAAATAAAACAAATGTAATAACTATAACTCAACAACTAATTTATATAAAATACAAAAGCAAACCATACAACTAAAATGATGTCATACACAATGTTAGAAATCTAATAATAAATATCTATTAACAGAAGTTATTTTAAAGAAAAATAAAATAAAATAAACAAATCTTAATTACATCATAAAACTAATTAACTACAACCTTCAGTAATACCAATGAATAAATGGAGGTCGAGTTAAAGTTTTTATTTTTCAGAAGTTTGGAAATTTGATTACTTTTAAAAATAAACTATTTAAGAAATGAGTTTGTTGTTATTTCTAAAAGCAAAAATATCAGAAAAACTTAATCTCTGCCTTAATAATTTATAGGTTTTTATAATAAAATGGTGCACTTGTTCATAAGGAATACTAAAAAAATTTATCGTGTGGATTTTTTTTTTTAAACTAGAGACTACATTAACAGCAGATAGTTGACATCTTTGTTTTAAAAAAAATTAAATGAATTTTAAAACCATCATTTCGCAACAACTTTTCATGAATTATGGAATATTAAAACATATTTTAAAAATCTTAATGGCAATTAGAGTGTATTACTAATTAAAATATCACAAATTTTAAATATGCACCTAGTAAAAAAACCAATACCATGCTATCAAGTGTTATGACAATTAATAACCTAATACATGAAAAATTTGAAATAAAAACTAGTTCAAATTAAAAACCACAACAAAATTAACTGTTAAATCTGTGAATCTTTTTAAGCTGTTATTAAGAAACTTTTAACATTGCTTTAATCACTTCTCTACTTTTTCATTGAAAATATTATTAATACTTAAAACTACAAATTAACATGGTTAACAAAGGCGAAGACAGTAGTACATCCTGTTTTCCTGACTTCGGTAATCTAGCTTTATGAATACACCTGAAAGGTCATACAGCTTAGATCACCAAAGAGAGGACAACAGTAGAAATATTACAGGAATGGCTGTTCTTCCTGAAGTGAAGGCAGACGAGATCACACCAGACAATGCTTTGGTAATCTAGCTTTATGGTAATATTAACCGCCATACAGCTGTCTTACCAAAGCACCGTCATAGTGTTGAAGAACCGATGTCCAGTCTGAGAACTGGAGGTGTGATGAAGGAGAGCCAGCGCGAGGTACTCAGTGCCTACTGAGGCCTGATAATACTCAGAGTCACTTAGTACCTGGGCAAGACCTCCTTTGGAAATTTGTAATTTCTTCTATTGTCTAAACAGAATAATATCTTTTAAAAAATTTAAATTTTATCAGAAAATGGATTGAATAAACTGCTGAAAAAGAAATAATGTCAACATGCAGAATGATTTAATTTATATCTTAATATTAAGTCAGCTCTTCTTGATCCTACTATCAAAGAATAGCAACCTTGATAAGACACAGGTCAGAGTATAAAGAACATGAGGCGGCCTAGTGGAGCTTGCAGAATACTAAACAAGACAAAATACTTCAATGGAAACATTATTGATGATGTGTCCCACATTTACTGTACCAAAGAAACAGTTACAGAAATCTTACTCAAGTTATATATAATAGAATACTGAAGGAGAAACAAAGAATTATCTAAAATGTGGGGAAAAAAAAAACACTAACAAACCTTTTTTTTTGCTTGTTACAAAAACAATCCTATTGCAGGTGTAGAAATAATGTGGCAGGTCATACTGAAGTCACTGAAGAGCCATGGAAATATCAATTGTCAAAGGATTGAGAATTACGACTTTCCATGCATGTTATATTACAAGAGTGAAATGTAGAGAAGTTAAGAGGATCAAATTCTATAATCAAAGCATATAACCACCATCTAGGCTATTAGACTACTTCTCTCTCCACCACTTGTTAGTTCTGTTCTCGTTGCATGCACATTCGATACAAATCAATGTTAATTTTAATGGAATGAGGAGTGCTGATGAAGTAGATGTTGTTTAATGCTCTTCCAATCTAATGAAATAAACGTAAAAAGAATCACTATTTAAAAGATAATAATCAAGAGAGCGAGATAATTAATAAAAACTAAGTTTAAATTATATTTCAGTAACAAAAACTTTGATCAAGCAAGTTAAA
This sequence comes from Nezara viridula, assembly GCA_928085145.1. NCBI lineage: Eukaryota > Metazoa > Arthropoda > Insecta > Hemiptera > Pentatomidae > Nezara > Nezara viridula. Next base: position 87,614,387 of record OV725082.1, read on the forward strand.
TACTCTCAGATAAGGGGGAAAACATTAAAATTATAAAAAGAATTAAACCAAACCAATATTTTCATACAACTACAATATTAATGAATTTACAAAAAAAATTAAAATTTTTAACAACATAATCAATATTTTAAGATGAATAATAAATCAATAAGCATAATATAATATTATTTTTTCCCCATAAAATTAAATTAAAAATAGTATATAATTAAAAAATTATATATATATATATATATATATATATATATATATATATAATTCAATGAACAAGATTCTTAAGCTAAAAAAAATAATCATGAAGCTGATTTTAAATATGTAACTTAAGAAAAGTAAAGATACCATGGAATCGAAACAAACCTGGAAATTTCGATGACTGCTTGAGAGGCGTTTTCAACCAACGGTGATCGGCTATCTGCTGTGGTGTAGGGCGAGCGGATGGGAGATGGTTAAGAATTATCTTGATGAGCGACAATGGTATAGTGTCTAGCTTTGACCAAGGTGGGCGATTCATGTAGTCTCCTTTTTTCCAAGCAATATATTCTTCACAGTCGACGTGTGGTTTGTCCCAAGGCAATTCTATTGAAATAAGACGGTAAAAAAATCAAGAATATGACAACAAAAATGGACAATTAAAGAGAAAAAAGAATTCCAGATTTTAAATATTTTTTCACTTCTCATTACATAAACAGATTTATACAATGTTAAAACCAACATAAAAAAATTTAAATTAAAAAGAAAATATTGTATATACAAATAACAAAACTTTAGCCAAGAATATTGCAAAGCACCTAATCTTCAGCTTGTAAAAATGAATTCCTAAAAACAGTTATTATTCATTAAAAAATCATAATTTAAGTTAATATTAAAACATTTATAAATTGTTTATCGCGTATTTCAGTATCTGTTGAAAAATAATATCAGCGTAAGTTCTTGTCAAAAATTCACAGTTATGATGGTTTATTAAAATATTTAAAATTAAGATAAACTTAAATAAGTTAATGAGTATTTAGCCTCGTTCCTAAGGCTAAGAATTTAAAGTGAATCAACCATATTATAAAATCAAGAATAATTTGGACTAATCGAAACAAGAATGGATAGATTCTAATATGTTTTGATATTTCGAAGTCCTAAAAATAAAAGAATGGTTTTGTTTTTTAATTTAAAGGATGGGTTTTTAATTAAACCACCCGAACTAAAATTTGTTTTCATACATTTAAAATTATTTTGTAATAAAGCTGTTACATTATTAAAGTTGGTTTTAAATAAAAATAAAAACGCAGCTCTTATCACTAATACGTAATACATAAATATAAGCTATTTACAAGGCCTTGGCATAGCATTAAACTTAAGTAATACAACACAATAAATTAAAAATAATAACACCTAAACCAAGCTTACAATAATTTAACTTAGCCCTCATCTATAAGTATCTAGGTCAGTTCTACTCTCTCCAAATACTGTAGTAACTTTTACTACCTCGTATTTAAGACTTTTTTAAATAATTGAAATTAACCGAGAAGACCAATAAAGCATTTTGAAAAATGTAAGCAACTCGTGTACAAGAATATTGAGAAGAAAGAGGTCAGTAAAAAATATGAGTCATTAATTAAAAAAAAAGTACAAATTTACACATTGTATAGCCTTGATTTTATAAAATTGTTTCCTTTAAAAACTGAAGTAATCGTGTGAATATTAATTATCTTTTTTTGTTAACAACTTGTTTAAAAGTTCTATCAATCAAAGCGATAGTCATACCAAACAACCGCAGATAAGATATGGGACAAGAGGAGATAATGAGGTATATTAGAACAGTACTGACACCAACTATATTATTCATTGGTTAATTCAGATAAAAGTTCAATATATATTTTTATAATTACATGTATCATTTATCTATCCAATCATCCTTAAAAATAGGAAGGACAACAATTAAAATGACAAAAATAACACTAGTTAATTAATTAATAACAAGTAATAAATGTTGGCATTTATAGAGGAGGGTTAATGACATACATGGTTTAAAAAATAAATAGAAATAACAATAAAAGTACAGGAAAGTGGTGCAAATACATATAAACCAAATTATGACTTATAAATAAACCATATAATAGTAAATAAATAAAAAAAGCTACTAGCTACAGTAAAATCTCCAAACCTTAATTATGAAACTGGCCCAGTAAATTAATACAGTTTCTCACTTTTGGATTGTTGGATTTGGAATGTCATACTAATAAACGAGCTTGAAGTTTGCATACAAATTACAGAAAAAGATGTACTGTTAAAAAGCTTAAATGAATCATAAAATTGCAATTAAGATTGAATTAATTTATGTTTTTGGACATTTTACTGCTTCCTTACAATTACTAAAATATTTCTTTACATTTTACAAAAACGAATAAATAAATAAAATTAAAAGTGCTTTAGTTCTAAAAGAAACCAACTTAAGAAGAGAATGCACACATAAAACACACATGGTTCTACAAAATGAAAAGTCAGTTTTAATCAAAATATATCTTCGTTGTCACAAAAGTTTTATCAGGCAAATTTCTAATAAGATAAAAAATTACCAAAATAAGATTGAAACTACAGCACAATCTCAATAGTCCGACTTGCTGAAAATAAATAAATAAACAGGGCGAAGGGCAGATAAGTGGAAAGATATGTTTATAAGGAAGGAAAAAACAAAAAAAAAAAAAAAAAAAAAAAACAGAACTAAAGATAAATTACTAACAAAGAAGCACGCTTGCTGCATAGTTTAACATGCTGACTTTCTTGCCTCATAACCCATACACTGTAACCGTTGATAAAAATGAAATCAAAGTAAAGTTTGAATTTCGTATTCAATGCCCAAGAGCGAAAAATATGCCATGGAAAGAAATCTTCTGACAACTAAGAGAAGAAGCAGTGCAGAATTTTCAAACAGTCAAAACAAAAATAACAGTATTTTAATAAAGATTGATTTTTATAAGCACAGACATAGCATTGCCAAGTGAAATAGATGGATTTACTCTCAGACAATCAAGTTATTTATACATATAGCTATAATCTTTAACTATATGTACATTCTATATTCTGTTAAAAAATATTTATAATCTTAAATCGTACATATGTAGTTCTCTCATAAATATTTCTATAATCCGAAACCTCCCATAAATTAATTCGCTTTACTGAGATTGCACTTTATTTTTATTACAATTCTTCAACCAGTCTCTTTAATAGTATCATTTCTCAACAATCCAGTGAAACTTATTATTAAAAAAAAAAAAAAGAAAAAAAAGAAAAAAAAAAAAAAGAAAAGAACATGTAGACAGCCACGCTGCTAAAGCCTGTAAGGAGGACAATTTCTATGGAAAATGAGGTTTTGAGCTTTTGTGGTTAATTTTGTCATGACACATATTCTGAACCAATAACAATAACAAAATGAAATCAACAATCCTTTATTTCTTCTATATGGGATTTTGTAAAAACGTGTAATTTAAAAACCAGCAAATTGTGATATAAAAAATCTGTAAATTACAATGAAAGTTGGTCATATAAATACAGAATGTATAAAGCCTTTTTCGCATAGCTTCACTTAAGACTACAGTATCAATTAGCTTTATTAATTGGCTAAAATTCATTTTTCTTATACACTTTGTATTCATTTTTTAAAGTTCTAATAAGTAGCGGGCACTTCCAGCCCGGTGCCTCTGGGCAAATACTTGAGTTTCCTTGCTCTGAGTTCGGCACAGCTTACCATGGAACTAGAGGAAGCAAAGAAGGGCATGGTAATTGGAAATATAACATTAAACGGCCTTCAAAAAAATCTAAACCTCCTGGACACTGCAAAATGAGCTAGGCTGGAAAAAAATTACAATGCCGCCGATTTTAAAATAATGAGAGACAGAGAATTGATTTCATTGATTGGAAAATTTAACATGAGACGATAAAGGAACTCTAGTTTATCTTTTCAAACCAATGAATCTTCAAAATTTCAAGCTCGGAAACGAAGTGATCTACACATCAGCAGGTTAACTAGAACATAACAGCAATCGTGAATCAATCAATATCCATAAAAAGTCGAGTACGTTAAAAACTAATCTTTCATGGACTATTCCGAAATAGGGCGCATGCACTCAGTTCAAGCCGCCCAATATCGGAAGACAGAAAAGTGAATAACCCGTGTGATCAAATACTTGCTAAATTTTTTATTCAGATTCATTAGAAGTATTGTTTCTAAGCATTTTGGAAAAATAAAATAAAAAATTGATTGATTGAACCCAAAATATAATGCTCATAGAACAAAAAATATGCAGTTATTTTTAGTCTTCTGAAAATGTTTAGTTTTTGTTCTTATAGGCTTTTGCAGTATGGCTTTCGATATATTTTAACAAAAATATAGAGTAAATTCCTATATTATTTTTATAAGTTTTAATAGATATGAATAGAATGCAATTAAGGCATGCTAAATATAAAATAAAGTTACAATACACAGCCTAAAATAAATAAATAACGTAAAGATAGTTTGTATAAAAAATGAACAAATAAAGAAAAAAAAAATACTGAATTATTAGAGAAATCATAAAAAGTTAAATTTAGAAATAAAGAATCAATAAAAAATAAATTAATTCTATATCGCTAGAATGAAAACAGTTCTTGGTCAGAAGTCTAAATAATAATTTTCAAAAATTATTATGACTTTTTTGAAAATTAAATGGTTGATCTTTGAGCTGTTTAAATTGCTTTCCAAAAATTGAGATTCTTCTGGAATTTCTAACTTTTCAGAATAAAAAAGAAAATTAATGTGACATGCACTAAAAAAATATTTATCATATAATTGATTTAATTTTCACTTAATAAAATCTTTTCTAATCAATGTACATCCCGACAAAACTGACATTTCATGTGTTGTACTGTAAACAAATAACAGCAGCTATTTAATCTAATACATACAATTCAGGTTTTATAAAAATTTAAAAAAATAAATAAATTAAAAAGTAATTTTAGTAAAATCAGGAACAAGATGCAGAATACATTGAAATTGGTATATACCACCCTATATTTGGTACAATAGCTTTAGGATAAATATCACCTACAGCTAGGATACCAAAGACAAGGAAGTATCCTTCACAGTTCTATCAGGTTCCAAGTCAGATGTTCCTGTTAGTACTTATGAGTAACAGTTACTTCAAAATAATTATAAAATTACAAATGCTTCATAATAAAAATTTTAACAATAAAACAACAAGAGCAAATAGAAAGCTTTGTAACTCTTTTTTAAAATACAGTAGAACCCTGATAATTGGTACGAATTAAACGGTTCCAAGAAAAAAACTCCATCCAATAATTACAAAAATAATGGTTCCATTCTCAAGTAATTCATAATCATTGTCATTATAGTTCTTGAAGTCCTGTAATAGGTTTAACAATTCATATTTATAGAAAAAAAAATGTAAAACCGTTTTTAAATAAAAACAGAAGCAAGTAAGAGAGTATCATATCAATTTCAGTAGTATGTACCTTTATTTATGTCGAATGTATGAGTATTTTCACTAAAGAAAATAAATCATTAAAACTAAAGGCGATCTGACTGAAGTAATGAGTCCTAAAGTTGTATCATTCTTACAAAAAAATAAACATTAATTATAAAGGACTAGGGAAAACCTATCTATGGCGAGTTGGTAGCTTTAAAAAATAAAATGAAAACAATCTAAAATTAAAACTTAATGGAGACATTATAATTGTTTTATCAGTAAAAAAAAATTCATGAGCACTATTTAATAAGAGGAACATTCTTAACAGCCATACAAACTTATAAATATTAACAAAATTGTATATTGATCTTGCTGGTTTAGTAATTGATTATCCCAGAAATTCGTATACAAACCGAAGATACGAGTTACTGGAATTCTACTGTACTAGAAATTTTCGGATGTACAATAAGATGTCAACTCCCTTAAAAAATAAAATTACTGTGATTTATAGGATCAGTACTACATATAAACACTATAAATGAAAATATGAAATATTTAAAAATACCAAAATTGGACTAATATTGATTTCTTTTTTTTGAGTAATAATAATAAAAGGCTCAGCAAACCCAAAGGTTGACACCACCAATCGTTTATTACACACCTCTCTCTACGGTTCACCGTCCAAACCTAGTCTCTTCAGATTGGCTTTAATGCAATCTTCCCACCTTCGCTTTGGTCTACCCCTTGGGACGTTTACCATTCGTACAATTCGGTACAGCAAATTTTTTTTTTGTTTGAGTAAAATAGATATTTTTATTTATACTGAAGATTTATATGTAACTAAATAAATGAAAAGTTGAATTTTTGGTCAATATGAAACTAATTAAAGGTGTCATCCCGTGATCCTAAAAATCGTAATATTTATTGGGTAGAGGAGTCAAATATTAATTTATTTAACTCTTGAGCTTGTCAACTTATAAGACAAATATAAAAAAACTGTGAAGATTGAAAAAAAAAAAAAAAAATCGGCTGAACTAAAATCATAATTTGAATTTTTGTTGAACAACAGATACAAAAATATGAATAACAAAGAAAAATTGAATTAAAGCAAAAATTGCATAAGTATAATAGACAAGCTGAAAACTATGTTATACAGCCAATATGGTCCTGTTACACTCAATCATGCATAAGACGCAAATATAAAAACAAATTTAATGCAAAATTCAATTTGTCTACTTAAAACATTTACTACTTCAATCTACTTATAATGCAGTAATATGGGAAAGACTTACCACCAGCCAGCATAGCGACAAGCACAATACCGCAAGACCAAATATCAGCAGGGGCTGCAGCGTATCTCCTAACCAAAACTTCGGGTGCTACGTAGGGAAGCGTGCCACATTTCTTTTCAAGAGTCCTTTCCTATTACAAAAATATTAACATATAAATATATAATGTACGTCAAAAATTTATGGTATATAATATACATCAAACTAAGTAATAATAACTTACCATTCCATTGTACCTGAAGACTGTGGCCAAACCTAAATCAGAAATCTTCAGGTTATCATCTTTATCCAGCAGAAGGTTTTCTGGTTTTATGTCACGATGTGTGACACCACATCTATGGAGATAAGACTGTAAAAGGAAATATGATGCTGAGTGCAAAAATAAAAACATGTGTTAAGGTAAAACAATTTTTGACATTGGGAGAATAAAATAGAGGCAATAAATACTTCAGATTATTGGCTACTAAATCCCAACAAATCAAGCACAAAACTTGTATTCCTTAATTGATATGGATCCTGGATTGCTAACAGGGGTGTTTCAAAATTTGCCAAGATGAACTTGTCTATACCTCAACTGAAATAATTTATAAAAGCTTCCCTCATATCCAATAGGTGCTGAGATCTGACAATATAGGAAGTGTACTTTATTTTTGTACACATAATTGGTAAAAAACCGTAGCAGAATTTTGTACAGTCGGATGAAAGCATCTTTATAAGGACAAAATTCAGAGCAAGAGAAATGATATGATATAAGTAACAATTGGTAATTGATTTTTACAACTTTGTAAGTTCTGAATCGAATGATACTTGAAGGAAGCATGTATCAGTGACCAATATTTCATGATAATTTAAGAAATAAATTTAATTAAAATAATAATTCCTAATTATTATTTAAGACTAAAAAATTTATTGTTAAATATTTCTTTAGTGTTTTTATGTAAGCTGTATAACATGAAACTATTCATAATTTATGAAATTCTTAAAAAATTAATTAATTTTTTTTTTGTTAATAGTTATAAAACTTGACATGTTTTCAGTTGTAATAACGTAAATGTACCAGTAATAGACACTTTTAAATTCATGAACGATCAATAAGCTTTTCAGCTGTCATACTAAGAAAGGTGATATCTGAACAACAGCTCATTTCATGGCCGCTTGGCAGTTCATTTTTTATTAAAACAAACAAAACTAAGGGTTTGTCACAAAGAATTTGCCTTATCACTTTTGTTTAGGAGGTGTTTGAAATTGTATGCATAATTTGGAATGTTTAATTTATTAGACGATACTTTTCTATTCTTAATTAAAAAACCATGCAGATTTTTTATAGTTTGAAATTATATAAAATAACCTATTATCTCCAAACCTTGGGTCTCCATTACTGAAACAGTTTTGAAGCAATAGAAATAGTAATAGAAGACACCCATGTCTAATACTGAATAATTTCATTAGCTTTATTTCCTTTTTTAACATTGATATAGTGAAACAATTTTATTGCTAAACATTAAATCTCAAAATTTGTATTGAAGCTCACCAGACATAGTAACTTATATTAATAAAAAATAATTACTTTGAAACAAAATTCAAAGGGAATTTTTTTTTTTTTACTGAAACGAGGACAAAACAATGAAATTTAATATTTACCTATTCTGTCAAAAAGTTCTCCATGACAAGCATATTCGAGGAAAATATGGGAATTAATTTGATTGGTCAGTTAATATTTAAAAATAGTATGTCTGAAAGTTCTAATTAATTCCGATCACAGAAACTAGTAATAATCATTTTTGACATCTCAGGCTATCTGATTCATGGATAAAAATTACAAATCTTTCGGTAATACTTCGAATAAGTCTATATAAATGTTTAATGGACAGCGCCACTTACACGTAAAATTTTATGACAAATAAAGGTATAAACTTAATAACAAGTCCATTCAAAAGAATATTGTTCTGGCCAGAACCTCAAAAGAATCAAGGGAGATAATAAGATAAAAAATACCAAGTGCAATCACATCCAAACAATGGTAAGAATACCATCAACAGAAAAGAAATATCAAAAGAGATTAGAAAGTTAGGAAGAAAGAGAGAGCCTTGGCCAGACTAAAAAAAGGTAAATGTATTATAATAAATAATCTTACTTATTAATGCATTTGCCTGTCATTAAATATATATATAACATTATAATTTGTTTTATTATAATTTTTTCCAATAAAAAGAGCCTGTTTATAACTAGTACAAAAGTCTGGTACAAGAGTGTCTATTACTGGATCATTGAAAATTGTGTCTATTATTGGCACAAAATCATGTATTCGAATTTTCTAATTTTTATATGAAAAATGACACAAAACACACACATTGTGATGAAAGACTAAATTTGCTTTCTGTTAAATCCATTCGTGAAGATCCACTATTAGCTAACTAAAGCTGTAGTGTACATTAATGTTGAAAAATTTTCCTTAAGTGTCTATTACTGGTACATTTACCGTATCACTATATTTTCTTTAGATGTACTTACACCTCCTCCCAAAAAAAAATTAACAATTTACTAGTCACAAAATAAAAACCAATGGACTCCATAACTTTTTCCTGCTAACCATGAGCAGTTCCGTGAAGATTTATTATTTCTGAGATATTAAGAATTACTTTTTGTGAAAGTATAATTTCCATTTTTAAAAAATGGATAAAGGACATAAAATATATATTTAATTTTTCCCACAATGGATTACTACTGTGGATTTTCTCCAAGCTTCTTCCTATAGAGTAGAAATTTTGAATTGAATTTGAAGGTAACAGAAGTTACATAAAATAAAAATTACGTTATAATTTCTCTTTTGCTTGCACCGCAACCTAGGAACTGAAACTGATATTATCTCATATTAACTATAAAAAGTGATTGATATAACCTACCACACCCGCAATCAGCTGTTTCATGAACTTCTGAGCATCTGCAGGCGGCATACCAACATCCGGTTCTAAAAATTAATGAAATCAATTAATATTAATGCTAACAACACATGAAAATTACTCGATAAAAATGTTTTTAAAATATATTAAACACAAGTTCGTTTAAGCAAATGAAGTAACTCAATATTAAATGTCAAGTAGTATTAGGATTTGTAATCTATCTGTTTTACTTATCAAAACATTTTAACAAATTAATGTGAGAGATTAACCCTAAAATACAACTTAAAAAATGAAAACCTTGTAAAAATAAGGAACAAAGAGAAATATTGAAATAAAGAGCAATAATGAAAATCAATAACAAAAATAATACACCATGAATTTCTATGTAAAGTTGAGTTGAAAATAATAATAAAATAAAGTGGAATGTCTCTTAGCACATTTCTACCTATAACGGACATTTTATATTATATCATACTTATAATTCCTATAAGTTTTCTGTAATTTTATAATTTTCAGGAATTCTGCATAACAAACACTCAATAATAGATAGAGAAAGAATTTTTATGAAAAAGCTTCTCCATAACGGAAAGTAGGAAACCAGTAAGACTGTTATTCTGCAAAATATAGGTACAATTCATTATCTTCATACACTGGGAATATGAAAACTATATTCATAATATAGCTTTATTTATATCGTAGGTAGTAGGGAGAGATTGTAGTTCTTACTTTCTGTTAATAGTTCACCAATAGAATTTATTTAAAATATGTCAACTCGCATTCGTTTATAACTTTGTTTGTTCTATGAAGAATTTCTAATTTATAAAAAAATGGATATTTTATAGCAATTGGAATATACTTTGTTCGGAAAAAGAAATAAAAAAAGAAAAAGTAAACTAATTTACTAGTAAGTAATTACGTAAAAATTGGATATCTGTCATGTTTAACAACTCAGTCAATCAAGGGACTGAAAAGGTTAGGTACAAAATAACTTACACAAATTAATGTACTTTAAAAATCTTAAATATAAATCAGTTTTACTATTATTAATATTAAGAAGTTGATACAATAATCAACCAACCTTCAATAAATGTTGTATTCCTAATTCGATCCCTATGTTATATTCTTAGTTTTCTAATAATTTGGGACCTATTAAGCTTTAAAATATTTCAATGAAACTAATAATATGAAGCAGATTTTAATATTAGACTTGCAAGGCTTGTAAATTGCCATTGGATATCGTGAAACAATAAAACAATTCTATTGCTAAACATTAAACCTCAAAATTTGTTTTGAAGCTTACCAGACATAGTAACTTATATTAATAAAAAATTATTACTTTAAAACAAAATTTAAAGAGAATTTTTTTTTTTAATGAAACGAGGACAAAACAATGAACTTTAATATTTACCTATTCTGTCAAAAAGTTCTCCATGACAAGCATATTCGAGGAAAATATAGAAAAAGTTTGATTGTTCCCTTGATCCGTAACATCTGATCAAATGTTTATCCTTCAACAGTTTGTGTATCTTGACTTCCTTTTCAACACACGCCCTCACTGAATCACCTCCTTTCGCAAGATCGATTACTTTCATAGCAACACAATCTCCAGTGTGCTTATTGATCACCAATTTCACCCTGAAATAAAATTAACACTTAGAAACATTTTACAAATTAAAAGTTCTAACTGAACCTGATGACAATATTTAATAATAAAACTATAAATGGACTGCATCAAAGAAAGGATAATGGTAAAACGTCTACTTTCTTTATAGGGCCGATTCCATACTAAAACGCCTGTTTGAAATTAGTACCACAGTTAAGAATCAAATAATCAGTCACTTCTAGCACCCCATTCTAAGTTTTATTCATTTGATGAACTGTTAAAGGTGACTGATTTGCGTATTTCTAACTTAATAAGAAAACAAAGACATTAGTCAGCCCAAAGTCATCTTGCTCATATTTATTAAAATGTACAACTGCTTAAGGACATTTCAATTTAGTTCCTTGTGGAAAATTAGAAAAAAATAATTTTTATCTACTTTCTCTAGTTATTCCCTCTCACTCTAGTTTTATACGAACATATAGCACTCCTGTTTTTCAGCTACCTGATTTAAAACCCTAATATAGCTTCTGGCATAGGACAAAAGTAAGGTTCTTCTTATACCATAGATGATAGATATTAGAAATTTCTTATCCACCAAAAAGTGTAATAGGTCAGTTTCTATTAGAATAGGGCTAGGTTAGAACCACAATAGGGCAGTGTGACAATGTAGGAATGGTTTCATTTACATAAAATATTTTCTCAAACATTAATAGCCTGTAACACTGCAATCCATGAAATATTGTCAAGTTCAGCAGCTGGCAAGGGTGCTATTTCAATAGCCATACAAGGAGATAATGCTGAGAGAGAAGACAAGTCAATCTCAGCCATCAGTTAATTCCTTGAGGACCAGGTACAAATTTTTGAAGCGGGTGAATACAAAAAGGACACCTAACCTGAGAGTTCATTGCACTATCCATTGTGATATCTCCTTTTTCTCACATAACAATATAAATGATTAAAAAATAACATTTTAAATGACTTTATTAAATTATAGTGAGGAATTTAATTGATAATCAATATCAATAATAATAATAATGATACAGTTTCATTTCAAAATCTATGAAATTTATTTGTGTATATATATTAACAACTTGAATAACATTTTTCTTTAATATTAGGTTTAAATATATATTTTTTTTAACACAATAGAACGCTGAAAGTTGTCTATAGAGATCACAGCTGAAAAGAGGAGCTAACATGAAAATTACCATAGTAATTAACATAAATATAGCTTTTTTTATATTAAAACGAGGAATAATAATGATGCAATATAAAATAAAATGCAAATACTTTAATTAACAAAAAAAAAGAAAAGGTTTATACATACTCTCCATAAGCGCCTTCACCTAGGGTATGAGAAATTATCCAACCCTCTACAAATTCTGTTCCCATCCTGATGTTTTAAGTGAACTCCATCTGAAAAATCATTAAAAGCACTAGTGAAAAACAAAGTTAAACTTGAAATCTTTTCCTTTTTAAATGGCTTATATCAATATAAACATTGTAGATAAAAATTCATAACATTAATGGCCTGAATAAAGAAAAATGTGTAGAAAGTTTGAAGATATATAAATAAGGAATTATTTCAACAGTTTTTATTAAATATCAAAAAATTTATAAATATCAAGAATTACAAATGATGAGTAAAAGTAATACATGTAAAGACAAAAAAAATAATGATCAGAACATGCTAAGCAGGATCTTGTTAAACACATAAAAAAAGCAAAATTATTCAAAGGATGATAATAAAATTTTTAGATGATAAGATAAAGAACATTAAAAAAAAAAAAATATTGAAACTTAACTGAATAACTGCAACAGTACACAAAAACAGGAGAGTTTTGTGTTAACAGACATTCATTTGCATTTTGGGTTATGGATAAAGTGACCAGATTTTAACATTGGTAAAGCGAGACACTATGGACAGGGAAGGGGAAGAGGAGACTATGAAATGTGCGACTGCATTTAACATTTGTTGGTACTTGTTAAATAGCTGGTAGGATCGAAACCTCCCTGGTTATATAATCTTATTTCACATAAGCTCCCGTTCTTATATCCTCTAACCTAAGTTATGTTATTATTTATTTCTTGTTCCTTGTATAAGTTGTGAGTTAGTGTTATTTTCGTAAAATTATGGATGTTGTTACATTGTTCGAATTGCCATCTTCAAATATTTTCAAGACGCCGGGAAGATAAAATGGAGATGCTTTTGTACTTGTAACATAAGTGTTTCTATAAGGAAAGGAACGTGGTTAGAGTAGTCGAGGATTTCTCTTTTAACGGCTTTAAAATTCGTTTATGAATGGTCCCATAATTTAACAACAATACAGTGGGAGAAAAAGCAGCTGAAACTATCCCAACCGACTATCATAATGTGAAACAAATTTTTAACAGAGGTTTGTGCCCATAACATGTTATACAGGTCAAGTAAAAAAACTTGAGGGCCTGGCAATGTCGTTGAAGTAGACGAGTCTTTTTTCTAAAAGAAAAAAAAAATCATGTAGGGAGAGTTCTACCAGAGCAATGGATGTTTGGCGAAGTTTGCTGAGAAACAGAAGAATATTTTATCATCAAAATAAACAACAGAAATGATTTGACAGAAATTTGGTAGCAACAAATTTATTAGAAGCTATCAAAAACAATAAACAAGAGGAAAACATTATTTATTCGGACTGTTGGAAAGGATACAACTCAATGAAGCAAATTATAATCATTTCCAGGTGAATCACCTGCATAATTTTGTTCATCTATCAAGTGGGGTCCATACTTAACACATAGAATGATTATGGGGCTTAGATATGAGAAGAAATAAAAAACAGAGAAACAGCCACACACAAATAGATTCATATTTATATGAGTTTTTGTGGCAGCAGGCTAACAGAAAAGAGGATCCGTTCCTCGCTGTTTTAAATAGCATAAAACTATTTTCCCTACCAAAATAAATTAAGTTAAAATAAAATTGGTTTTTATGGAAATATTTTGTTTGTAGTGTTTCTTTTATATGTACATGTGTTGTTTAAGTGTTTTTTTTTATTATTATTTCATTTAGTTTTATATACATTTTGTAATGTTTTTTTATTATATATGCATAATGTTTTGGTCTATTTAATATATATCTTGTAAAATAAAAGTATTTTTCTATTATTACATTTGTTATTGTTTACAATTTCAATAATATGAATATAATACAATAAATGTGAATACGAAGATATTATCAGAGTCTTATCAGAATTATCAGTGTTAAGGTTATAAACATTGGCAGAAAGCAGGCGGACCCAACCAGCTATTAACCAAGTACCCATTTTTTTTTTTTTCTCCTAATGACAAATAAGCCCACAATAACGACAAAAAAAAATAATAAATAAAAATAAATAAAAAATAAAAAAAAAATAGAGAAGAAACAACAAACAATGCTTTAAATACTTTAATTCTAAATATTTATATAGAATTTTTTTTAATATTTAAGAAAAACATTTAATAAACAATGATGGAAAAAAATATTTGCACAAGTTTTTATGAAGAAAATAGTTCAAGGAAACAAAAACTTCGCTTTCCTTTGCAAAAATGAAAAGTAAATTTATTACAAACTGAAAAACCTTAAAAAAAAAATTAAAAACACTTCATAACCAAACAAAATAATTAAAACAATAAAAGTGCTTTGAAAAAAGTATTTGCACACTTCCACATTTACAAATTTATTTTAAATTTTATTAGTTTTAATATTTTGTAAATAGGCCATTTGCGTCAATAATTGCTTGCAGAAGTCTGGGCATTGAATGCACTAGATTTTTAATTAAATCTACGTTTATTTGTTCCCATTCTTGAACAAGAAGTTGTTTAAGGTGATGTATACTAGTGATATGGTTTTCTTACATTTTGGTCAAGGGTGTGCCATAAATTTTTCAATGATATTTATATCTGGTGACTGAGGAGGAGAGTGGAGCTGTCTTAGAACATTAAATATTAACCACTCCTTTGTTCTCCTCGCAGTATGTTTTGGATTGTTGTCCTGCTGGAAATAGTACAGATCCTTGATTCCCATCTTTTTGGCACTAACATGCAAATTGCGTCTCAAAATGTTCACATAGCCTTCCGCATTTAAAATGCCTTCGATGCTCACAAGATTTTTCACGCCATGGTAGGAAAGACACCCCCAAACCATAACATGTCCTCCACCATGCTTTACAGTTGTTAAAACATTTGCTTCTTTAGAGCTTCATTACGATGTCACCATATCGTCCTTCGACCATCTGAACCAAACAAATTAAATTTGCTTTCGTCAGAAAATATGACATTTTCCCAAAAGCTTAAGGGTTTCTGTACGTACTCCCTAGCAAAAGCAAGACACTTTTTGCGATTCGTTTCACTAATGTATTCACTGAGAACTTATCAGAGGATTTTTAAGAGCTTCTTTTCTGATTTTCCTCTTCAGCCTGGGAGTTAACTTTTTTGGACGCCCTTTACGCTCACTGTTTTCAGTTGAACCACGTTCTTCATACCTTTTTATGACGTATCTTACTGTAGAAAAAATCAACCCTAAGAAATAGGCAATTTGGCAATGTTTTTTGCTGACTCCTCAGTAAAACAATTTTTTTGCGAGTTGCGGCGGCATACAGTTCACTTGTCTTTGGCATGATAATTGTCTATTGACTAAAGGAAACTGATTGAAAGACTAAAGAATACTGGTAATAAACGATTAGAGATAAATTAGTAAACAAACCTATGACCTATGGACACAGGAGGATTAATGCCAAAGTAAACAGAGCTTGTGAGTCATAATGTGCAAATACTTTTTTCCAAGCACTTTTATTGTTTTAATTTTTTTTTGTTTCATTATGGAATGTTGTCATTCTTTTCCAAAAGATTTTTCTCAGTTTTTAACAAATGTACTTTTCATTTTTGCAGAAGAAAGCTTTTTTGGTTCCTTGAACTCATTTATTCAAAAAACATGATGTGCAAATACTTTTTTCCATCACTATAAGTTAAAATGACTAACGGTCTAAAAAGAATTAAGAATGGTATGAAAATGCCGAAGATCTAGAAACATCAATAAGCAAAAGGAGAGTGAAATTCTTGGGTCACATAAAAAGAATGGGTAAAGATAGGATAAAGAAACAGATATTTGACAAAATAATGGGATTGAAGAACATCAAAGGAAGAGGTAGGTTGACCTAGGATAAAAGAAGAGGAATACCTAGGTAGGGCTAAATTCAGAGAAACAGTGAATAACATGAAGGTCTTTGGAGTAGAAAGAAAATGGAGAGAAGAATGGAAAAAGGAAACAAGCAAAAAAAATAAAGAAAGTTTGGGCTAAAAGGAAAGCCAGGAAATAATGATATATGTGCAGTTTTCGGCTGGCTTATTTCGCAAAAAAAAAAAAAGTTAAAATGTTACTGGTTACTGTACAAATATTTGATAAAACCCATTAAAATTTCTTGGTAAAGTTTTGTGAAATTACATATGAATTGTTTTTAAAGCCTTCAAGAAAAGTCCTGGCCAAGTACCAAAGAAGAGAAAAATCAACACATACTAGTATTTATAAAAACCATAAGGTATTTCAATAGAGTGATGAAGAAAACCCTTAATACTATTTCAAGCTAATATTTCTATTAAGTGGCCAATGATGTCATAATTGGCAATTAAAACATTGTTTTCAAAGGAATAAGGTATTGAATACAATTTCGGAACATTTCTTGAGGATTATTCATGTGTGGGACTAATTATTAAGAAATGATATTTGGCTAAACTGCTAACAAAATATGTATAGAGGACATACATACTTAAAGTAAACAGTAGAATAAATTAAAATCTACTTATGAGATGGAGATCACTTGGAATTGAACAGTAAAGAACAAAATAAAAACCTGATCAAGGTGCATTATATAAACAATGCTTCAATAAACTTCTAATTTATCCCATATTTAAATACATTAGAGTAACAGAATATTTTCATAAAAATTACACATATTTTTTACAGGGTTTATTGATAATAAGGAAATCAATGATTATTCATATTAGTTCCTCTTTGATGAAAAAAAGTTTCCTAACAAGAAAGTATTTTTATATTATACATGTCAACAACATAGCAACGGAGAAGGTGTAATTTTTTTTTGTAACAGGAAAAACCTCAATAACAGTAGAAGTACGCTGTCATATTAAACAAGCTTTAAGTAAAGATTTTCTACCAGTAATAATTAAAGTTTTGGATATTGATGATTTTTTTGAATAAATAAAAATAACAAAACTGGCATGTAACCTACAGTCAGTCTAATTTGATGTACATAGAAATTTAAACAGATACAATAATTTAAATCTTAAAAACATTCATGAAATTCTTAAACCTGAAAAAAAAACTTTCCTAATGAAAATAATTTATTCCGAACAATTTTATATGTCAATTGTTTTAAAATATAACATGATTTAGGGAGAGCCTACATATGGTCAAATAAATACTAAATTATAGAAATAGTAAATATTAATAATAGTTATATTTCTATTAATAATCTTTATTCCTAAGTAACGCCGCTATACAGAGCAGGGATGTAATATGTCTCTTTTTTTTATGCCACATTGAATTCCTTCTTGTTCACTACTACTAACCATATTTACAAAATAATCACTTAAATTCAAAATAAGCTGGGAAAAATATTGGAAAACATAAGAGCAAAATAGAAACCTCAATAATTTAACTCCTGAAATCAAATAAATGTAATAACAGAAATTTTTTTTCTGTATGTTGATATATAAAACTAGAATTATCTTGACAATATAGCCATTGTAAAGCATTAAATGAAATTAAGCCAAATTTTATTTATAACAAAATCAGTGGTTCAATAAATTTAATTAACAAGCAGATTCAGTATTTAAATCAAAATTTGTACATCAGATTTAAAAATATTGAGAATTTAGGTTTCTACACCCATTTAAAAAGTTAATAATCAAAATGAAACAAAACAATCAGACGGAATTATAAAATTGATTTTTGTTAATATCTAACTTAATTGAGAAAACTGAATAACTGATATGATATACAATTATATATATATTTAATTGTGTGTGTGTAATATTTAAATACATCGATAAATAAACCCAACAAAAAAATTTAATCATAAATTGTTATTTAAATAAATTCCAATAACTGAATAAAAATTGTTAAAGACAGTTTTTAATAAAAACATACTACTTAAACAACTGCTTGAATCACTGAAAGTATAAGAGATTTTTTTTTTATGTAGGGAATAAATACTGAGGTAGGAATGTATGTAATTATAAAAGTAATTTTGCAAATTATTAAAATAACTGTTAAGAGAAACCTATGTCGATTTATTGTAAGCACTGGACAAACACCATAGTTTAACTGAATATTATAAAGGATAGCCCACATTGAATGTATAAAACAAAAGAAGTGCTTTGACATATAAACCTGTCAATCTCAGTTAAAATATATGTTTTCAAACATGTATTATAATCAATAAACTGTGTATATGCATGTATTCTAAAATAAAGGAAATTAACCTATATCCTTTCTACCCATGGTAAAATATGCTTGAGACAATACAACTTTAAAATTTTTAAGTAGATAAAATAGAAAAGAAGTGACAGTAGGGCTTTAAAAAAAAATAATACTGCCAAAACTATATTAACTATGTGCTAGAAGGGAGGTTATGACATGACATAGATTTTTGACAATTTTATTGAATTAAACTGAATAAAAAATTATTCTGCTCAGAAGAATTTAAAAATATTATTTTCGCTGTTTTACATTCATAGTTTAAGAACATATGAACAATATCAACACCATAATGACCTTGACTAAAAACAAGGAATTGACAATTTTATAATAATTACGACCATAAAACAGTTATAAAATAAAATTAGACAAATGAAACAAAATTGTAACAATGTTTCACTAACAGTACTACATCCCTATAATATGATGATTAAACTGACATATGCTGGGAAAAAAAAATCATACAGCAAAGGAATACTTAAAATATTCTAGAATAAAAGTTATAAAAATTAAAAGGACAATTAGCATACAGTAAATAACGACTGAACTTAATGTTCTTAAAAAATAAAGAGTAGGACATATAAGTTAATTTTTTTTTTTTTAATTAACAGAACTTATATCACTCTAGAGAGATAATACTAAACTATTCTAACAATTTAAAACTAAAAACAGTAGCACAAGCGACACAAGATATATGGATAAGCTAACAACGTGATTCCTTAGAAAGGCAAGGCCCAGATCGTTCACTGAGTTTGGAAACTTAAAAACCTCTAAAACTAAATTTAGACTTAACTTACCAACAATATGAGCTTGTTTCGATCGTTTATCTTCGTACCCAGGTAGGGACTTAACGGAATCGTGAACACAGCACTGATACCCAAAAAGCTCGCAAACACCCATGGCGAAAATCTCCAAGCTCAATCTTACTATCGTTTTCGCGCCTAGAAAAGAAAATGGCGATTCAGCATGGGCATTCTTAAATAAATCTTTCAAAAGGAACTAAATCTTATAACTACAAAAGAAAGTACATAATAGAATTCTTGTAAAGAATAATCTTTAGAAGCACTATTTACCTTTATAAGAAATAGCAGGCACAATAGGTTTAAGCCACTGAGTATTAACCAAAAGACCTTTGCACGATGTCTTGCTGTGCGCAAGGTTAACAAGGCCCGGTCAATAAGAAGCAGGAAGTCTAGATCGAGAACTACAAAATCAAAAATAGTTTTATTTAATTGAAATATATGTATACGTAAAATAATTATGAAAAAATCTTAGTTTTTCACGAAAAAAAAACATATTATAAGATATAAACTTAAGTACTGTTAGAATGATTATTGACAATAAAATGATTATTGACACCTCGTCCATTTGTGAATAGTTTTGCTTACCAAACCTCATCATCTGTGATAAAATAAGACTACTTAAAAAGAACTATGTAAATTAAGCATTAAAACTCCAGGTTTTGACATAAAAATAATATATGATTAAATACTATTCATTGTAATATCATTAGCACTTTCAATCAAATTTATATGATCAAATTTACTATTTTTATACTTTTTGAAAAATTTAATTTGATTTTTTTTTACTTTGAATCTGTCAGAAAGAAAATGCCTTTTTATAAAACTTATTGATTGCAACACAATATAAACAGCTGATGAGCGGGTAGTTTTCTCTGCACAACCTTCAAAAGGCTAACCTCCGCGGAGGTTGCATTCTAGTCGATTGTGATGTAGTTGATGTAAATGATTCGTGAGATTTTAATCAGGAATACAATTCATTGCTGCATGAATTTCCAAATTTTCCGGTGATTAATTCAACAGTTTCTCATTAAATCGGAGCTAATGATGCCTTATACTGTCTAACGTTGTGAGGTTATTAGACAATGATAATATGATCTTTTCTAATTCAATAATTCAAATTACTACTTTCTCAGCGATTTCAACTTTCTGCTGGTATGCAGTCTATAAAAAATTTCGTCAGCTTTACAAGTGGGAAGAAGAATTCTGTGCAAGGGTTGTTGCAGCTATTCATGCTGTAATTGTGGTCATTTTATCTTTCATCAGTATTAAGTATGGACCAGATCCGATTTATTCTCCAGGTAAACATCATTTCATTAATTTTCTCATTTTATAAATGATATATAGTTTATGAATCACTGTTGTTAACTAACACCTGAAAAAAGTGTTTTACTTTGTCATTTTCTAGTGTGATATTTTTTGTGGAAACATAAAATTTTGAAAACAAGTTGTCTTATCTGTGTAAACTTGATGAATTTTATATTTTTACTTCATTATATGAAAATTTATCAATTACCATTCTGAATTAATTAATGATATCAGAATATATTAATCCAAGATATTGCTTGTCATTCTGTTGATCTTAATTTTATCTGATATTTTATCATTTTAAACTTTTTTTGTCCCTGCCTATAAATATCATTTCGAAATAACCTATCTGTATGCATGTTATAAATTAACATATATTCGGTTGTTGTAAAAGTTTTAGCATTATTTTTATAATAACTTTTTCCTCTTTAACTTACTCTCATTTATTTAAATTTGTAATTTGAGATTTTTTCTATGTTTGTCTAAAATAATTTCAATTTAATATTTTTGGATAATAATTGTAACATAACAGATTTCACTATATTTTTTATTTTCATTTTTATTCATTTAGTAACTCTGAATGATTACTTATTAATATTTAAAGATTTTTTGATTTTACTTTATTAAAATTGTAATTGGTTGAAAAGCTGTTTATTGTAAAATTCTTATCCCTAATTTCATTTTTTGTGGGTACCATTAAATACATTTTGGAATAGGAAATATTGAATGTTAGAATGTATAAGATATGTCATTTCTGAACAATGTCTGGTTATTTTGTGTTTACAGGTTAAATTTTCTATATTAATTCCTCAGGCCTTAATTTTAGCGAGCTAAAAATGTATCTATTAGTTAACTAAGTGAGAATTCTAATTTTATCTTTGTTTTTTATAGGTGAAGATAACACTGATCTTCAAGTATTAACTATGTTAGTAAGCATTGGCTACTTTGTATATGATTTCGGGTGGTGTATAAAACATCAGCCTGAACCAAAAATTATGCTTTATCATCACCTCGCCTCCATATGTGCTATTTATTACATATTGCTCCACGGGAGCTCAGGTAACTACTAGCTTAGTCAATACCAATTAATATTTAGAAGTTTCCTTAACTTTTTATGAATGTTGCACATGCCTAATGAACTTAAGACTTAAAGAATATCACTGCTGATGAAAAAATAATTTATTTTATCTTGTGTTTCTTCTTTTAGTTATTTTCCTTTGACTGAATAAATTGTAATGTTGTCATTATTAACCAAATAATCCCTTAGGATCATTTGGTCAATAACATTAATTGTTTATATCAAATAACATTAGCTCTGATTGTGTGTGTAATCTAAACAACACAAATTTTATTTATGATTTTATTGCTCGATGTTTTTTAGTAATTAGGAATCTGCTATAACTCGAGTAATATTTCTATTTAGTTTGTGTATTTGATTTTTATAATACCTATTTTACTAACTTTTAAGTTGATAATATCAGTTAATTTAAAATACCTATCTATTTTCTTTACTAACTAGTTAACTATTAACTTTCTGAGACGAGATATTCAAAAAAAGTTTTCATATTTTACAGGTAGCGAGGCAGTTGGCGGTTTAGGTTCATTAGAATTAACCAACCCCTTGCTTCAGATAAGGTGGCTTTTGCGGTATCTTGGTTACATGGACACAATTGTTTATAAAGTCATAGAAGTGACTTTCTTTATTCTTTTCCTGCTTGTTCGTTTGGGATATGGCTCATGGTTGCTAATTGCTGTAAGTAAACTTTCATTTATGATTAAATTTATACATAGTTATGATTTATTAGAAACTTTTAGTAGAGGATAGCGTTGTCTGGTTCTGATGTAAGGATGTGTGGATTTATGGATGCATTGAAATGTGAAATAATAGAGAATTTTAAAAGTAGAACACTGAGCAGAAATTGAATGAACCCAAAGCCATTGTTATTACAAATTAAATTAAGCAGGAAAGGGTAGGCAGTGTGTGTTAAGTTAGAAAGAAGTTGTAATGCTCAGGAAGAAGCATTCCTTATGCATCTAATCTACAGGATCAAAATAGAAGAAACTTAAATAGACTTTTGTTATTACTTAGGGATTCAAATGGTCTTCTGGGGAATAAGGAACTTGTGTGAGAGATTAAGTGGCAGAAACTACAGGAAGAGGCCGAGCCACTATTCTTCAAGCTCTTATTCTTTACATACATAAAGTTAGTTTTTGGCCAGATTTGTACTTAACTTTGTATTAACTCAATATTGTTATTCTAAAGGGACTTAGTCCCAGAATAAAGTTTAATTTTCTATTCTATTCTATTCTAAGGAAGCGGAGTAACTCGTGTGCTCAATTTGTGTTACACGGCTAACTGATAATCAGATAACATGATAAAACAAATACAAGTTCTCTCACCTGCTGATTTTTGTCCAGTTTTTAAAGTTTTGCTGTACAGTCCCACCAATAAAATTAGTGAGTTGAGTTTATTTGTAAATTACGCTGGTCTTAGACAAGTGCTTTTGGGGGCCTACAATTTTGTCTACATTCTCACCATTTCTTAATGTTTTATAAGATTTTGTGCATCTCTACAGCCTCTTCTAATTTAGTTGACAATATTTTGATATTTCCATGCTTTTGTTTGTTTGTTTTTTACAGACAGTAAAATGTCGGCCAAGTGAGGTCAGTACTGCTTCCTCACCATTTTCTTGGTTCTAGATAAATTTATCTATATTTTATCTTTTACATATTATTAGGTCTATATTTTTTTGTTTGAGAAAAAATCTTGAGAAGAAGCCATTGTTGAAGTTCAATAAACCCTCGATATTCATGGGTTTGATATCCATGAGTTTTGATCATCAGCGAATACAAAAATGCAGAACACTCTTTTATTGTACATTCCACTGCTTTTAGGAATTTAATTCTGCTTAAAATCAGCCATGGACCATCCTTATCTGCATCTAAAATCTTATTATTCCAATTTCTCTTCTCAATTGAACCAAATGCTGGCTTATAATTCATTATTATGTAAGGTATTTGTCTTCATGTATTTTTTATTTGGTTTTAATGAATATGGAAAAGACTTCCTATCATTTTTCAGAGCATTGTGAGTAGGTATTGTTATTTTTTTTCTTTTCTGATGCATTTATTTTTTTACTAACCTTGAACTCACTCCTCTCAATTGATATATTTATTTATATTTTCTTTCTCCTCAATCTACACGTTATCCTATAGATTGTAATATTTTTCTAATGTTTCATAATACCATTATGAGTATTCATTTAAACATCTTACGTAACAGATATAAATCATTTATTTTATTTGTTTTTATATTTACCAATTTCATTTAGTTATTTTAATTTTATAATTTTTAGCTGCTATATTGTAATCCTATTGCTCATCTGCTTTCTTTAATATATCTTTATAGCAAGCTATATTTGCACTTTTCTTATTACTTATGTTTTAGTTATCCTTTTATTGTAATATTTTTTTTTGTCCAGATTCAGTGTTAATTTCTTTTAACAACATTGTTATATGTAAAGGTGACTGAACAAAGTTGATTTTTGTATTCTATTCTATTTTAAAATAGATGGAACACAATTCAATGAAAACATATAATTTTTTGTTTGTTCGATATTAATGAAACCGATCATCAGCCAGAAAGAAGCTGATTTAAGGAGCATATTTTTCTTATATTTTAATATAAGAATATGAGTGAGGTTTACAAATTACATGAGGTCTATACCACAGGTGGGGAACCTGTGGCCTCTAGGCTGCATGTGGCTTCCGTGACATAGCTGCTACTCCAAACATTTTTGTGCTGTCTTCATTAATTTAGCGCTAGAATTAATTAATATTTAATGATTTAGGTTATGAAAATCAAGAGATTTAATTTGAATATACATATATGTATATTCAACTTAATTCTGTAATAATGCTTGAACTTAAAAAGAAACTAATACAATAAAAAATAAGACATTATTTTCTATAATTTGTGAACTAAATTGTGAATTAATTTAAATATGTATCAACATAAAAAAAGTAGATAGTATAATTAAAAATAATAAAATACATATGTCTATGAATAAATCAGTATTCTCAACTTTGTCAGCCTTCATAAAATGTATTTACAAAAACATAAACAGTTCCAATTCATGAATTGGATTAGGTAGTACTCCTACTCCAAAGATGTAGACTGAATTCGGTAAAATTTATACTGGACAATCTATGTCTCAATCCTCCCAATCACAAAAGCTTACCTGGAAAATAGTAGGTTTTAAGCCAGTAATATATAATGGACAAAAGAATACAGTTGGAATTAAACTTTTTGGATACAGTCCAAAATGTTTTAAAACTATAATTTGAACTTAACCTCTCTTTCCATATGATCAGTGTCTTCCTCATCCACAGCCATAAAATTGAGAAAGTATCATTTCTTTACCAATACTCATTTTTCTTTCAATTTTGAGCCAAATCAAACGAGCCATTTCTGAAATATTAGCATATCTAAGAAAATACATTTGTGTGTATGTATGTAAGAAGAAGATGGAATTTAATGAAATTGATATGGAACCATCTGGGCACCAACCCATATAATCCCTGAAAATTGGATAAATGGTAGTAAGTGATATACTCGTGACATCGATTTGACAATAGCCAGACACCGAACCAAATATTATCCTTGATGCCTGAAATATAAAACCAAGAATTAAGATCTGGACTTATATTATGTTTTTATTGATGGTCTTGCACAGTTTTCATTGCAACCAGCTCATTTGCCTTAGTAGTAGTTACAGAATTGCATGATTATTTCTTTATTTATTAAATTGAACCAGAATATAATAACTCTATAAAATCAATGAGAATATAAACTGGATGTAGCAGTATTGAATACTACAGACTCATGTTTTTTCTAGGTTGTTGGCAGTCAGAAGTCTGCTATACCTGTAAAAATCTGCACAATCCTGCTTTACTTGATTTCATTGGCCTTTATTTACTCCATTGGAAGATTTGTTATAAGAAAATTACTTAGGGGCCCTGGAAAACCAGGTGATGCAGCAGAAGATGATGATGATGTGAAGCTCAGCTGAAGTGTAGTATTTCATTTCTAGTTTTTAGAAAACCTAGATGCGCAATTTATAGCACAAAAAATTACTTTACGTACAAATCAAAGATTTCCAATATTTTTTGCTTAAGATACTGACAGCATCTATATCTTAGTGTAATTTTGCTGGGTTTACAGAATAATGAAATATGCAGTATCTAGTTTTAAAGCATGCATATTTTTCTGTAGACATATATTTTACAAATTAATCTTAAATTACCAAATTCAAGAGTTTCGCCATCAACAATAAATGTATGAATGTTTAAATTTAAGTTTTGACAATTATGTATATAATTACATATCTATAAGGTAGGTACTGTTATATCAAAGTACGTAACAGTAAGAAATTAGTTGCAGTATATTTAATTCAAGCTCAACTGAAATCACTTGTTGGTATTTCTAGTTTTTACTAAAGAAAAAAAAATTGAATATATTTATAATTTATTAATTATTTTTTGTATGTTTTGCACAAAGTGCAAATTTCCTTAGATAGATTGTTTCTAGAATTTTCAATCCGGGGCTCAATACCAGAGGGGACTATCATATTTATCCTCTTTCAAAAAATTTAATTTAACACTAAACCGGTTTGCTTGTTTTCAGGTAATGTTATTAGTTTTGTTCTTTTATAGGTTTCCTTTGTAATGCACAGTTTTTTATTTCCATGAAATTCCATTAGTAAAAAATTATTACTTTTACATGTCAGGTATGTTCGTTCCTGAATTGTACAAATTGATTAATTATTAACTAAAAAATAGTTAAATAGAAGTTGATCATTAATATTCCTTCGTATTCATCTCTGTGTTAATCATCTGTTGGTAGTTTGTATCTGTATCCAATTATGAGTTATAGCTCCAGTTGGAGTTAAGATTGAAACAAAGAACAGGTTTTTCTGAAGAAAAAAAAAATATATATATATATATTAATTAATTGATTTTGGTGAAGTCAGTTAATTATTTTATCAAACTTTTATTATTTCATAAGTTTTTTAGAAGATTGTCTTCAGCCTTACATATGTAACTTTGAAATTACAATCCGAATAGTTTTTATTATAGTTCATATTTATAATAAAAACTAAAATAATTACGTATGGGAAATTCTTTTATTAAAAAGGAAACTGTTCTTGAACATTTATTAGAACATATCAGTGGGTAATGAAACATTTCAACTTTTATTGCATAATTTAATTTAATTTTTATTTTTATTTTTACAATCTGTTTCATAAGAGTTAACAAAGAAGAGTTAAAATGCTGAAATAACGTAGTTTTTTTTTTTTATTAAAGTAAATAAGTATAGATGTTAGATAGCTGAAGACTTGCTAAAGAATAAAAGAATCACTTACAACCAATCTAAGGGAAATTATTTATGTAAAATGAATTGTTTCTAAAAGTAATACCCAAAACACTTTTCATCCTAACAACATTATTTAGAAGGAACCTTAATCTTGTGATGATCTTAAGAGATTACTTAATTAAAATCACTCTGATGAGTAACTATTTCTAAATAAATCCAGAGTTAATTTAGCAGAGCACTAATCAAAACTTATAAATCAGATTGAATTAATCAGTTTTACAATCTTAGTTGTGATAATATAGTTTATTAGATTGATCGTTTAAGTTTGTTTTTTGGATTCAAATATAAATAAATAATGGTAAATCATTCTTTTTTTCTATTTGAAATTATGATTACCTCAATTTTATTGCCGCAATTTAATCCAAAATTAATCGACTGATAGAAAAAATAAAGGCATATTTATTACGTTGTCTCGAACAAATATTCTATTATTTTTATAAGTGTTAATACTTTCTATCAGGTTAATTGTGTTTACTTGGTTTCATTATAGCTTGAGGAAATTTAATTTATACATATCATTATTGATTACTTAATAATCAGCTGTTAGTACCTGTTACTAAGTGGTCCACAGCATGTGCTGAAGTTTACTGAGTACGCTGAATTTTATTGATAGAGGGTTTCTTCATTTTTGGGAGGAAGTTTTAAGTTCCTTGATACTTGTAACCAATTCTTTCAATTATGCCTATGTTCATTTTAAATTAATCTCATATCTGACATATTTTATTTTTATACTTGTTAAAAAAATGTTTGTGGTTCAATTTAGTATTGAAGAGAAATAAATGATGGTATTGTTGTATTGAAAAAATAGGTTATAAAAAATGAGCGATAGTAATTATTTTCAAATATCTTCTTCCATTGAGTCAAATTATATTCTTTAAGCATAATAATTTAGATGACATCAAATTCTGATTGTAATTTATTAAAATCTTATTCATGTTTGAAAAGTTTCAGATTTCCTGTTTTCTTAATGTTTTTTTAAGGCAAGCTTACATGTTATTACTTACTTAACATTTATCGTAAACTATAAAACATGTGTTTTAGACGGTGTCTACCAATTGCTTGGAAAACTTAAAGTATAGATTATAAAAGCCCAGGTAGGAGGTGGAATAACTTGTCCAATTTTTCATTTCATTTTGCTTAACATTTTTATTTGTGTAGTCTAGATTATAAATATAGTAAGTTTAACATGTAAACTTTGCCTTTAAAGAGCAATAATTTTACTTGGCAATGGCCAAGTTAAACTGTTTCTTCTTATTCTCCTTTCTCTTAAATTATTTTTCAATCTCATGCCATTCCAACATAATGTTTTGTTATTACATTTGTTCGAAATAAAACTGATATAAATATACTTTTGGGGTCCAGTTATATTGTAATTCAAAACAGAAATGACACATTTGAAATTTATTTATCATTCTTAGCTGCTTAATAAATACATAAGTTTTTACCATGATCTTACAATATGTTCATTGGAATATTGCCAACATTAGTTGAATGACATTGGAAATAATTGTTATCCTTTTATTTCATATTTGTTATTGCCTCAGATGAGAAGAAACAAATCGTTTAAAATATTTAAGTATATTAAGTTTTGTACAAATAGAGACAAAGTTATAGTATGCGTAATCCAGTTTTAAATTATATATTATCACTTCAATTCACAGATTATATAAAGTAATGTAAATAATTTGAATTACAACATGATGTGATGGAAGTTATACCCCACTGACAAGAAAAGACTGATGGAAATATAACAAAAAACAATAAATTATTTCATTTTTATGTATTTTAAAATTAATTGCTTAAAATAACGAATTCTGATGTTGAGTATTGCAAATGTCTCCTTAGGTACACTGGCTGCTTTCCAGATAATATGTTTAAGAATGAATTAAAATGTTATTTTGTTATCAGCTGTAAAATAAAACCCATATAACTAAACAGTATCCAAGTTAATATCTAACAAAAAAAAAAAAATTTTAGTTAATAACTTATGTCAATCTTGCGACTACCTTGGGCACATGGCTTATCTTTCTTAATTTTTTTTTTTTTTTATCCTATTTCATTGCTTATTAAATCTATGAGTCGAGCACAAAATGTCAAATTTTTATTAATGAATTGTAATTTTGCTTAAAAGTTTAGAACCCATTCAGATTTTTCACTCCAAATGTATTCATCTATATCATATAGTTGACCTCACATACAATATTAAATGATTTACATGTATCTAGATTTTTTTTTTTTAAACTATTTGAACATCATATTTTCTTATGATAATGCAAATTTCGGTTTCATACCCATAATTTCTTATGAGTACTTACGTACTAAATGTTGATTTAATATAAAACTGTTAACTCCTAATTATTTTGAAGAAAAATATATTTGTTATGTATCAATGTTACCTGACGTGAATACTGTGATAACTTGGAAGACTAAATTGCCCTGATGGAGACCCCTTCTATTTTCTGTATAGTTTTAAATTTGTACATAATTAACAATCATGACTGTTGTACTCTGCGCCAAGAGAGAAAAAAAAGAACAAAAATATGCCAACTAGATTATAGAAGATATAATTAAGGCAAAAAGCTAGTCATTTTATGTGACTTTCATTTTTAATTAAAATCAAAGGACATATGTGTATATATTTTATGTAATAGTAACAGAAAAAATATTACAGTTTGTTATTTGATCTTGAACAATATGTTTATAATGGTATGTTTAAATTTGTAAATTTGGGCTTATGGTTGTTTATATGTTAATTTATATTTGCACAAATAAATTTGAAATAAATGTTTAATAAATGCTTATGTATATTAATTTTTTTTCATCCTGACATTATATACAATATTTAGGTTATAAAGGATGTTCAGTTGGAAACAATAGAGTACCAGAGGTTTGTTTATAGAATATAGAAAATTTGGTAAATTTTTTATGGTGTATGTTATTGACATATTTTAAGTCTCAGAGTTATTTTAATTGGTTATAATTGTGTTATTATCCTCAATTTTATCACATAAAAGTACTTGTTTATTCAAGTTGTATTGATAGCAATCAGTAAGGTATATCATTCCGAAGTTCGGTAAGTAAAATATAATTGACGATCTTGGAGAATATATATTAATTATTCTGCATGCTAAGGCAGATCAAACAGGAGCGGTCTTAAATATAAATTAGACATGTGGTAAGGACGAGCAACCACTTACTTTTATCAAGAATAGGAACTGCATGAGAGGATAACACTTTACTAAGGTTTGTTTTTCAACCTGCTGAAAAATATTTATATCCTTAAGGAGGAACTAAGCACAATGGGCATTGAAATAAACCCAGAAAACGTAATACTGCACTCTCATACTTGGACAGCCAAATACATATGTCAAAAATTAATCCTTAGACCTCAATAAAACAAGTTATTAGTTATGTATTTATAAATACATGTACATAATTTTTTAAACACAATAATGTATCAAATAGATGAAAGTAGTGGAAATTAATATTTTATAAATTGTAATACATACAACATTATATAATTATTTTAACTATGTATTGATTTTAGAATACCTAATTCAATCGGCGAGATAGCTTTAAATTGTGGTAAGGATTGATGATGATAACAAAACTAACAACTTTAGACAAACATTTTGATGTGAAGTTTATTATAACCACATAAAATAAATTTATTATTAAAATTTTCTTTGTTTCATAAAAATCTTAAATCACTTCCATATCTGTGCCCTATCACCCCAGTCCTCACTAATCCTGATTTGGGAGATGGTTATAACTGAACTAGTGGGAGGATAGGCACAAAGTTGTGAAGGTATTAGAGAATAGCATTTGAGCCGATGGAGAGAACAATTATTTGAGTATTAAAAAATATTTCGTAACCAACTTGCCTCAGTGAGAGTCAATTACATACATTTCTGTATTTTTGTAAAGGATAAAAAAAAATTGTAATTGGTTTGAGAATAATAAAAATTTATTGTGTTGTGATGGAGATATGAGTAAGTTCTTCCCATATTTGTCCTACATATTACGTGATTAAAACTTAGCTCTGGAGCCAGAGTCCAAAAATTGACCTGATCGCAGGCGAAGGTTTGATTGTAAATTATGAAAGTGATTGTTATTCTGAGTAAAAAGAATCTTGTCTGCGGTTCAAGAGCCACTGCTTTCATAAATAGTGGCTGATTTAAAGATTATTAGGCCTGTAATTTGAGGATCAAAACGGGAAATCCAATGTGAAAAAAGCTTTTATTTTTTAACATGCATATGTGGGTTTAGACAAGTAAAAAACAAGATTGCTAACGCGAGCCACCAAGAGAAAACTTTTTACTGCCAAAAAAGTAAGATTTTTTCGATATTTATTTGTTTTTTCACCTATAACTGCTTAATGATGCATCATAGTGAAAAATGTGCTCTTAAATAAATTAAAGAATGTTAGATTGTGTGTCAAACAAGTACATAAACTTTATAATTTGGTTACTTAGTAAGGGATAAAACCATGGTCAACCAACGCTGATTTTTACCAAATTTATCAAAAACTGAGACATATTACTATAAATGGCCCTGTAACTTGGAAATGAGTTCCCTAAGAGGAAAACCCCATAGAATCAAAGTTGTAGAGCAAATTTACCAAACTTAGCCTCCATTGAGTACTGACATTTTTATCGTGGTCTAATTATATATCTCTAATCGAGATTCGTTATTCTTTTATGAAATTCGGTATCTTTTGACACATCGTTTATCAAAATCCTTCGCTGCTGAGAAATAGTAAAGGGCTTACACTGCATGAAACAGACTCTAAACAAAAATAACTCAATAGAATAGACATCTATATTGTTGAAATATTTGAAAATCATGTTTACCTTCATTACCTATTTCTAACCATCGGGAGATTACAGATTTTTTTCAGAGTAAGTGATCCACATTAAATAAATTATTACTCAGTGAAGGCAAAATTTGGCTCATGGGCTATAATTAAAGTATCTCATTCAGTTCTGATGGTACTGGTTCCACAAAATTTTTAATTGAGATTTAAAAGATCTGGCGAAACTGTTGTGGCACAGCATTTTAAGCAATACCTGATTTAGCACTCTCGAGTTTTGAATTCCAACTGGGCATGTTACAATGTATTTTGTGACGGACTAAAGAAATAAATCTAGAATCATCTAACGGCTAGAATAGGTTGGTTACTTGTAGAGAATAACCTGTACTAGTTGGAATACACTTAACATCGGAATGTTGAACCTAAATAAAAATAACAATAATCCAATTCAAGGGGGAAATAAAGTTTTTAAAATATTTTTAAACTTCTATATAAAAAGTAAATAAAACTAATAAACGTATTAACTTGCCTCAGTTCTTTCTTAAAATGCTTTTAATATAATGTGTTGCTAAAGATTTTAATTTGTATTTAATTAACATATTTATTAAGTAAGAAAGATTGACGAGAAGACAATAATGATAATGGAAAGACAAAAAAAAAGCATCTTCAATACTAAACATTTTTTAATTAGGATAAATCTAAAGGATGAAACAAAATTTTATAAGAATCAACAATACATTAGAATTGTCTTTATATACATAACAATAATGTTTTTCCGATATAATACAACATTAGAAATAATAAAGAGTATAAGTTCATTTGTCATGTAAAATTTATTTTAACAAAATAAATATATTGTATACATTGAGCAATATTTATTGTGAAGCATAAATTATACGCTTCCAATAAGGAAAAAAAATAATGCTTCTAAAATTTTATCAAAAATTATTTATTCAATGATTACTTATACCCTCATATCAATAATACGACCTTACATAAATACAGTAAATAAGTTTCTAGCTACAACTGCTTTAGTAACAGAAGACATTAAACTACTAACGAAAGCACTCATTAGGACAATTGAATTGGTCCCGTTAAAAATAACTACATTTAAATTCTGACTATTTTGGCACCAAATATCCAGACGCAGAGGGTTTTTATTCTTATATACTGACTATCATTGATTGTTAATTTTATTCTCCTACCTGCCTCTCCCCCCAAATAAATTTTTTAACCCATCGGTGAAAGTAATTGCAGTAGAATGGTTCTTGAGAATTGGACTTGTTTTTATTTGTTTGTTCATTTGTCTGATGAAACTTATACTTAACTCATACCAAATGTTCTGCATTATTATTTATATTTTTATTATTATCTTATAATATGCCAAATCTGTCAAGTTCGGTAACCGTATAACTTTTAATCAGTTGCACAAATGCATATGATAAATATAAAATAACTATTTGAAAATGAATTATTAATTATGTATAACTATCAGAAGCATATATCTGCATAGACCGATAGTTTGAAAAACAGTTCCACTTTATTTTATTATTTGTAATTCATGATAATATAATATTTTATGCCGAAATTGGTAGTAAACAAGTTTGATACGATAAAAATATAATCAAGTCACTCAATCCTTTTAATGATCAGAAAAAAATAGAAAATTCTCTCTGAAATAAGCATCTGAACTTCGGTTACTATTCTAAGATCTAACTAATAACTTACAAATATAAAAATATTATATTCTTAAACATGCCAATTTCTTTTTTTTTTAATGTATATATAACAAATTCAATAAATAAACAAAACAATACAAATATCTAAAAGCAACATTTTAAAATACAAAACAAAACAAATTTCTAAAGCATAAAGATACAAAAGTTTATGGTTGTAGTAATTAACAAATGCATAGATAACTCTTTTTTTAAAAATTAAAATCATCAAAATCAATCTCGTAAATAATTGGAAACATTCTTAAAGCCTAAAGAAAGTATGAACTCTATCCTTGATGCAGATAGTATTATTAAAGCTATGTGAGAAGACCACTTGATTTGTGCATGGCCTGCGATTTTATCAACATCTCTGTTTCTTTTCCAAAAGGTTTCTCAAATTCAAACAATCGACTTATTTTCTCCTTTGTTGATTGAATCTTCGCGGATACAATATCATTTGGTTCAACTATCCTAAGTTCTGCAGTTTCAGCCCGTCTAAAATTATTTGGACGATCAACAGCGGGTGGATTTATGGTTTCACACCTACGCAATGGGGGAGGTATACTCTTGAGGCAGACGGTACCTTCGAAGCTTGTTGGAACTGAATCATTATCAAGAGGATGGCTTCCACTTCTCATATCGTAAGCACTTTGAGTCCCCTTCTGTTAACAACAAATAAATTAAAGGTAATTTAGGACTTATATATAAAGAATAGTAATGTTAATTCTAAAATAACAAATTAAAATTTCTTCAAATAGTTATTTACATTATTGATAATCATGGAATGAAGATCCAACCCACAAAAACCCAATTTCTTTGTTGTTGTTTTTTATCAACAACAACCAGTGAATGATAATGGTTCAACACACATGTGCGTATATAATTTTTGTCAGCAAGGTTACCTAACTTTTAATACAAAGCAAACTTGGGATTGCAGTTCTTTGGAAATGGTGTTGAACCGGTAATAAATAAGTCCAGTTCAGACTTTAAAAAAGGGAGAAATGATATCATCATTAAAAATCTGGTGTGATGTGGAGTGCTGAAACGTATTGTGGGACATAAATCATTACAGAGGGCAAAAACAGACCAACTCCACAAGACTTTTGAACTATTGACTTTAACAGACTTTATAACATTGCAGGCACATCAAATTTTTTGATAGTCTGCAATATGCAACTAACCCACTTCTTAAGACACTAACTCTGACGGGACGGCTACAGAAGTGGCAAAAGCCTCATGCTTGACTAAACTGAAGACTACTAACTAGACTGACACAAGACAACTAGCGAGCTCCATCACTAGACTATATTTATATTCAACACGACGACTCAGCATGTAACAATTTTTAAAACCCTTAAATTCCTCATAAATTCCTTAAAATACATACGACCTATGCAGTACAAGGGACTCAATCCCATAAAGAAAATGTGAAAATCCCAACCACTGATCTTTGGGAATAAGAAAAAATAAAATAAAATTGTTGGCACAAATAAAATGAATATAATTGGTGTTGAATATAAATTTATTTATGATAGGAAGTGGCTGGTACCTTTGTCCTCTCAAGCGCATTAAGTCTGGATTCAACGAGAGCTTTCCTTTCTGATTCTGTCAATATTCGCCCTCCTCGTGTGCTAGCGGGTTTTTCGGGCGCCACTTTTATCTCAGGGCAGCTGGATCGTGTTTTAAACTCCACCTGTGGATAATAGGGCACCTTTCCATCTGATTATTCTCAAAAAAATTCTTCCATCACCACAAACAAATGGTTTCAGTAATATTGATTTATCACCAAAAATCCCAAATTTAAAAATAAATTTTAATTTTAACTAATCGTTCATGTTCTTTATAATTGTAAATCAATCATTATAACTATCAGGTCTGTAGTGACTTATTTCATCAATAATACAGTTTCACAAGGAATATTATCTAAATTGCAATAGTAAGCCTAAACACTTAAACGCGCAGTATTTCCACAGAAACCAAAAATGTACACACCATCTTGAAATTATTTCTAATTAATTTTTGTTTTGAACCGTCTATAATAAATCTCAATCATTTAGTACTCCTTTAAAGGCAGAAATCCCAAATCAATTTTAGTACAAACTTTCTTACAGACAGAAGGATTAAGTAAATTTAATTAAAAAATAATCAATATCATTCAAATGAAAAATTGTTTGTATAAAAATAATTTTTTATTGAACATTGATCAATTTATTACTTCTATTAAAAAAAAAGTAGAAAATTTTTAGGGAGTAAAACAGAATAAAATAATATATGTACACATGTTATACTTAGATAAAAATAATAATTTAATTTCATAACAATAAGGCCACTGTATAAAATTCATAATTAGAAGCTAACGGCAATAAAAATAATACAAATTTTTCATAGAAAATAAATAAAGAATAATTACACCTTCATTATTAATATCGCTAAATGTTAAAGCCCTTGAATTAAGAGAAAAATACAAAACATGTACCAAATCTTAAATATTAAATTTTAAAAAACTGAACAATAACATTTTTTCACATTTATAATTGATAAGCATTAAATAAAATCTATATAAATAAATAAATTTTACAATCTGATAAATTTACAAAAAAATTTAAATATGATATATATGTAATAAATGGTAACAATTTAATAAATTTTGTTTTTATAATTTGCATTTGTCAAAGGAATTATTTGATTGATTTTGTCATATTTGCTACAATGGAAAAATCAGTAAAATTAAGTTTCAACAGAATAGTGTTTTGTATTGGATTGTACTATACAGTATTACAAGGCATATTAAACTGCCTTAACTTACGTACTTGATACAAAGTTAATTTTTTGACTATTAGAAGTTATAAAAAAAACAATGATTTATTTATTAATTATTGACTGATTGACTCAGGATATAATTTAATCAAGACATAATTCTTAACAAATGTAATTTTAACTTTTAATTATTAGAATATAAAATTATTAAGACGAAATAGTCAAAAAAATGGGGCAAGAAATTAAAATACATATAATAATAAAAGGCTAAATGAACCCAAGTGTTTTGCTCAACTTTTTACTTCTTTTGTTATGTTGTACATTTTTTCACACTTAATGATTTTTATTTAGAAGCTATTTTCACAACAAAGAAGATAAAGTTAAATAAAATATAATTTTCACTCTATGTTAAGAAAGGAATTTTAAGAACCCACTACAGTGTGCAGCCAGAAAGTCTGTCCTGAATTTCTCATGTTTTTTAAAGCCGTTAAGACATGTTTTTTTTTGTTGTTGCATTAAATAAAGTATTTCTCTCTTAATTATTATCCACTCTAATGAATGTAAAGCTAAAGGATTTTTTTGATGACAATAACATTTTATATATATATGTATATATATATTTTTTTTTTTTTTTTAACGAGATTTTTTGTTCGATACATATAAATTTTATTAATTTTTTTTTTTTTTGCTGTTTATCACAGATGTTCCTTAAAATATCTTAAAGTCAGTGTATTCTCCAAAACTTATAAAAGCTGTTTCATATTTTTCATCAACGCTCACTAAACCAAATGGTTCTAAAGTCAGCAGTATTGTTTAGTTATTTATCTTATTTTTTTCAATTATTCTTTTTTACATTAAACTATTCTTAATGAGTTGTATGAATCATCAGAGCATTCTTGAGTCAGTTAAATATTTTTCTCAACTAAAAATTTAATTATGTCAACTTTTTATTTAAAACAATTCAAATAAAATACTTATTTTTTAAATTATTTAATTATGTTATAATAACAATTTATATGATAGCATTTTTATGAATTATAAGATTTTTTTTTTTAATACAAAACACTATTCCAACTTTTTTAATTTACCCTGAAATAACCACCACCTCTAACTTCACTAGGATAAAAAAATAACCTTGTTTTTAGACATCAGCTTCACATTGTGCCTTTTCAGTACCCTAAACAAATTTGGAGGGAGTTCGTTTGAATCCATTTCGTCCACAATAAACGTAGAAAGGACCAAAATATCATCCTTCAGTTCTTTGTTTTCCTCGTCCAGCCTATGCAACTGTGATATGTGATCTGTCCTCGTATGTTCTAGACGTTTAATATCACTTGCAGACATCTATAAATATAAAATTGAATCAGATACAAATAATTAAATGTAAGGGTTAAATTTCAGAATAAAAATTGGATTTGAGTGCTATCAGTGGGTAGTTTCTCAACAAGAGATTTCATGTTAATATATTCCTGAGTGCACATTTACTAGTTGTATTTTTTTTTTTTTTTTTATAACACAGTTGTAAATATCAATGAATAATAAAAATAAAAAAATTATGATAATTACCCCTCATTATCTAGAGAACTCAACATACATACAAGAGGGTTCAGAACAACAGCTAGAATTTCATTATATGGAGTTTATACTTCATCAACCTCTTATTTTTTTCCTCTTCTACTTGAGCTATTAATGTAATTTTTCATATAAAATGCCACCATGTTAAAAACACTGTTTTCTTTTTTTTTTTTGAAACAGAATGTCTGAAAATTCTTCATACAATTTGAATTTTGTACAACTATATGCTCCTTTACATTCAGAAGTAATATCGTCGGTTTATTATGAAAAGTAATTACCTGAGTAAAATTTTATAAAATTAAATCACTAATTAATTTTATGAATTTTCAACTTCATGAAATCAGAACATTATGGTAACTATTTAAAGAAAAAAAAGTTGGTATTATTTTGATGAGCTTAATCAGTTTTCACATCAATGAATATTCACAAATTCCAAACTTGAAAATTTAGTTCTATCAAAAATGTACTTGGAAATGATATGATCAAATTTTGATCCTTTTTTTTATATGTTGATAAAAACTAATGAGTTAACCAACCCACGCTGTTTCATATTTTAAATTTATGGTGAATTTTACATTAATTTATCAACAATCCATAAATATTTGTTTAAATGTTATTTTCATTTATAAAATGCCAAAAATTAAACAAATAAAAGATCGACATTCACATAAACAAATCATATTTTTGCTGCTGCAGTGTCAAAATTTCTTCCCTCTGACTTAATTTTCGTTTTTTTTTTTTTTAAATTTAACTTGAATAATTGTAGAATTTCATTAAATATTAATATAATAAATAGAAAGAATGTGGAATAATGATAACCTGGAGTTGCTTGTTGAGAACATTAATTTGTTCCAAAAGTCCTTGGTTAATAGTTTCTAGCTCTTTAATTCTACGAGATTCTGGTCGAGGTGAAGACATTTCCTCTTCAAGAACATGGTATTCAACACCATAGTCTTTTAGTTCTCTTGTAACATCTGTTGTTAAAACCTGATAAAATATAATTTAAAATTTTAATTAATATACTTATTGTATTTGTTATAAATATATATAAACCTAACTGCTCAAATCAGTAAAGCAATCATAAATATTGTAAATGAAGAATTAAAAATTACAATTCAATAATTAATACAACTTAATAATGTTTAATTTTTTTATATATAAATAAATTAATAGTAAGATATAAAAAATACATATATAAAAGTAATATTATTAAAATAAGCAAATTGCTCGAAAACAGAAATAAGGTGATAACGTTACGAATGGAAAAATCCAAATATAGAGCCATAAGTCCATTGTTGCCTATAGTTGCCTTTCGTACGTGGATCCTGATATTTTTACAAGGTAAGAGAATCAAACAGTCTCACACCTCGTACATAATGATTGCAACGTTATATTTTTATGAGTAAAGTTTAAAATAACTTTTTTCTGTGTTATTATTTATATTGATATATAATACTTAACTTTTTTTGTTTTATAGACAAACAAATTTCAATTATACCTACTTTGATTAGAGTATGATTATTATTTCCTTCATAATTTTTTAAAATTTTTATTGAGTATAAAATAAATTATGAAAAAATATAAAGTATGATTCCTTTATAATTTTATTTCCTAGATAAAGATAATATAAAAAAAATTGTTAGGGTTATTTCTAAAAAATATTTTCGATTTTTGTCGAGTAAAGTAAAAGTAATTAAGCCTAATTAATAATCCATTTTCTTTTTTTTAAATGACGATAGGAATACTGAATTGTTTAAAAGATTTATTTAGCTATTCTAATTTTTACAGAAAGTTTTCCAATAATTTCTAAAAATACAAGCACAATTATATATGCTTTATTAAACTTATTTCGTACATTAAATTAAATTAATTTTACTTCTTGATCCATCAACTTCAAAAAAATAATGTAAATAGGTTTTAAAATATAGGTGATGAACAAATAAGCAAAGCTCTGATCTAATTTGTCTAAGAAAAAACAATATCATTGAGTCAACAATTGAACAAATTTTTGATGAGCAAGCGTACAAGGATAGGCCATACGGCGCACGGCAACGCTGCATGACTCTCTAACATAAAGGTGAACAGTTAATCTGCCAAAAAATTTATTATTATAGGCATGTTAACTATTCACCTGTTTGTTAGAGACTTTGGCATTATAGTTTGGATTTTTCGATTTATAATATAAAAGTAATATACAGATTCTCAATATATCTAATATCAATAAAGAAAACAGACTTTGCTAATTACACTAAGAGAAAAAGGATTTTGATCAAATAATTAATCCAATATTTTATTATTAAAATTATAAGAAAATACTAGCCTCATGTAAAATAACATCCATTATCTCGTTAGTGACATGTGGCAGTTTAACTTTCAAATAATCCATAACATCTTCAAAAGTCTCACAATCAAGAAGTTCTTGCTTATGAAGCCCTAAAAGTGCAATGGCGACTTTGAAGAGGACTAGAGGGGAATCACAAAACATCAAATCTGAAAATGAGAAGCATAACATTAGAAGAAATTTTAAGAAGTTTCAATTTACACAAAATAAAATGTTAAATTTCACATTCATAAAAAAATATAATTATAGCGATACTTCCAAATAGACATTTCTAACAAACATACACTTATCATAAAAGGATAATTTTAATTTCTGGATTGAGATTCTATTGATTTTAATATATTTGAAACTTCTAATAACTTGACTCTCTAAAAAGGACAGCATACATAAAACATTAATCGATTCTGGGAACAGCAGGAAGCAATTCGCTTGTTTATCTTCTGATCTCTGTGTTGCGTTGTTGCAATTTATTTAATCAACTTGTCTAGCACATTATTAAGAAAAAAGGGCTTTACAAGGTTCGTAAAGTACGGGGCATAATGATTTCAAAGTTATTTATTTATTTTAAAGTTAATGAGGCAAGGGTATTGCACATATTTGTAATTTTACTATGTACATTATTCACAATTTTTTTTTTATAAGCTTATATATAATTTTCTTTTTTCATTTGTGTGCACTTTATTCTTCACAATTCTAACAACAGATCACTTCATAACATTTCAAACGAGTTTACAAGATTTCTATCTCAAATGGTGTTCTGTTAAGAAAACATCCACTTTAATAGTTGGTAAATGGTTGACTGTCGGGGATAATGAAGAGAAGAATAGTTGGGGTGGTCAGTCAAAAAAGAAGGCAAAAATAAATGATAATATTTATTTTTGCCTTCTTTTTTTGACTGACCAGCCCAACTATTCTTCTCTTCATCATCCACTTTAATGTATGTTATTCACAAATGATAATGTTATAATTTATTTTTCATTGGAAAAGGAAAATTTCCAATAGTAATAGTTTTTAAAGCAATTGTTATAAGTGCCTATACTATAGAGACTCAGTTTCATTTCCATGAGATGTTTTATTTTTGACATTTATAAGCATTATCAGGGAATTCAATGTTCGACGAAACTAAACTAAAAAAAATGATTAATTATCGCTAAAACCTTTTGATATATAGATAATTTTTAATTTAAGTTATTTTTCATAATTTGAACTAATAGAAATCAAAATAAAAACAATTAATCCTATAGAGTTCGAACATATATAATGTCAGTTCCTTTACATTTCAAATCCATAAAGAACAGAAGTATAATCTTGTAATTTTCTATTCGGGTTTTTGGACAATAAGAGTAAATAGGGTAAATTTTTTATGAATAACTTAATCAAATTAATATTAAATATCTTAATAACTTACCAAATATTCTTGCAACAAAGCCTAGGCTGAATTGAGATGAAAAAATTGTTAAAAGCCACGGAGCTGCGTACAATGATGGAGCAATGTCCAAAGAATCGAAGTGAGCGTACAAATCAGGGTGTAAATCATGAAGTAGGCGGGAGAGTTGGTATAAACACACCTGTCATAATGATAACAATTAGTAATATCATAAATAAAAGTAATGAAAATAGAAAAAAAAATATTAAGTTAAAATAGAAGATAAATTGAGTAAATACATTATTTAAAAGAATATGCTCAACATATTTAATTTAATAATGCAAGTTACAATGAATAAATAAAATATACTATTCAAACCTAAAATAAATAAAAAATGTGATTTTTCATCACATAATTTTACCTGAAGAGCAGACATATCAGGGAGATAACGTTCACGTAATCCCCTACAAAACATAAGGTGCCGTAACAGATAAAATGCATCAGCCTCTGACATCTGAAATTAAAAAAATAAATAAAGCATTAAAGCCCATAAAATTAAATTGATCATAACTACAATTAGATTCAATATACCAGGTATGGCGGTTAATAATTCTTAATTTGTTTCTTTTAAACAAAATTTAAATAAGTATCTGCCATCACTAGTTGCACATTTTTCTCATAACTCTGGAAATTTGTGGATGTCTTCCCAGAAAAATCATACTTCATCAGAGGTGGTCGATTCATCAAGCGATTTTTCGACATCTTTGTAAATGTAAAAATGTTTCATAGAGAGTACATGAGAAAATGATGAAATGATTAAAACAAATGATAGTCAGAAGGGGCCAAGTCTGGTTAATATGGCAGGTGGGACAAGAGTTCCCAGTAAGGCGTAAAAATGTTATCTTTGACCACTTTCGCTGTGTGTGATAGGGTGATGTCGTGCTACAAAGTTACTTGTCTATATCTTATAGCCCATTCTGGTCACTTTTCGATCAATGCATGGTTCAAATTGATCATTTTGTCAATACAAATGCTAACTATTGAATATGAAAAACTGCCAATCTTTTTAAACTTACATTCTAGCAATTGTAAATTATAATTAAATATTTTTCAATAGCTAATACAAAATCTTCAAACACTCATGAAAGCAGATATTAGTTTGAAAATTTAAACCTCCTCATTGTTTGGGCTGAATTGATAATGATGTAAGAGTGGTTCAGATTAGTTAGTTAGCATTTGTATCAACAATTTGTTGACAGTAGCAACAATATCAACTGTTTCACCTGACCTCAGAAGCTCTAAACATACACGACACCATTCTGATCCCACCAACTGTACACATTGTCTTTTTTCCAAAGCGATTTGGCTTTGCGGTCAATATTGATGATTGTACTGGGTAAAACCAAGATTTTCTGAGTTTTGGATTCTTGAAACATATACATTTTTTTTTTTTATCATCAGTCACAAAACAATGCAAAAAGTCTTTCTTTTATGCTGAGAAAGCAAAACTGCACACACCGTTTTTCGCTCTTCTATCTGTGTTGTTCAACTGAGGTAATACTTATTTTCCTCCTTTCTGAATCTTTCCCATGGCATGCAGATCATCATCAACGATTTGGCGACCAATATTTAACCTCTCTGCCAATTGTAAAGTTCGTGTATCTTCTTCGTTCGAACAATACTTGCCATTCAACATTTGAACTTTTTTCGGTTGACTTTGAACTCGGTGATCTTTGTGTTTGAAATCAAAATGATCAGTTTTAAATCATCTAAACCAACGCATAAAAGCATCTAATGTTGACTTAAATAAATTTCCTCAAGTTAAAACATCGTAAGTTTCCTTAAGTATACAACAGCTTTCACTCGCAATTTTCTTTTGCTTCAACAAGAAAAACTGTACATACCGTAGATGCTCTTCATTTGACTTGAAACTTAACTTGTGTATCACATGAAAAATATATGAGGCAAAACCTAAAATTTGTTAAAATCATCGGCGTTTTAAAAGGTACTATTATAGCAACAAAATAATATAAAAGGTTAGACTGTGAACCAATCTTTGTTTCCAGAGCCATCTCTTTAAAAATTAAAAAACAATAAACCTGGTAAATATATAATGCGATAATTTTTTTCTTTTGACTTTCGAAATTCCACCATCACTTCACTTCAGACGGATTTCGTCAAATCTATCTAGATCTTGTAAATTAAATATAATAAACAGAAATTACTTACATGGAGAAGAAGAACACCAGCTGTAAAACTAAGTCCTTGGCAGTAGCCAACAGTTGGATCGAGCAGAGAATAGGCTTTGAGAATATTAAAAAGGGACAGCTGGCCGGGGCCTAAGGGTGAACTATAAAAGGGGTGGTTAGGAAACGTCCTTCCTAAAAATAAAAAATATAAAGTAAATTAAATTTTTACAATACCACTAATCGAAAACATCAGGCGAAATTAATTTTTTAAAGCAAAAGCATAATTGAAGGCAAAATTCAAAGTATTGAATCAAAATATTATCTAACCAGAATAAACTAAATCATTATATTTATTTGGTCCTTGGTTATTACAGTTGAATCTTCTGGTTAGAGGAGTGTAATCTAAGTAATTA
This sequence comes from Nezara viridula, assembly GCA_928085145.1. Classification (NCBI taxonomy): domain Eukaryota; kingdom Metazoa; phylum Arthropoda; class Insecta; order Hemiptera; family Pentatomidae; genus Nezara; species Nezara viridula. The sequence goes on from OV725082.1 coordinate 87,658,852, forward strand.
CTTCAATCTAAGTTTAATTTTTTTTCTTCTTAAAAAATTCATATTACTTCTTAACTATTTATTTGCTTTAACGTTTCAGATTGGCCACCTAATTTCAAAAGCATGTGGTGTTATTATTATATAAATATTAAAAATCATTTTCATCATTAAAATTTATGTTTTATTTTTCCGTTGATAAAAAATGTCATGAAGTAGAGGTTAGATGATAAGTAGATTATAACAAAGATATTAATTTTACACTTCATATAACTCATTTGTATCCGAGATAAAAATTGGATATAAGTTAATGTGAAGCAAAAATAAAATATTTATTATGATCAACTAATCCTTTATGTCAAGAAATTTTTTATGTAAGTACAAATTAAATCTTAACTTTTACGATGAATATAGATTTTAATTTAGATACATAAAAACAAAGCTGGGTTATTTATTATCTTCTGTAAATTGATAAAATCTTACCTAAATCTATGAGGATGGCATGTTGGTGAGAGGTGAGTTGCTTGAGAAGATCTTCATATGGCACATCATAATTTGGAAATTGTGTTTTATCAGGTGCATAATCAGAATCTAAAGAATATTTCTCAGCAAAGTATAACCATACCTCACCACGACGTGATTTTGGGATGCCTAAATCAAAAATCATCAACTATAAATTATTTCATATAACAAATACATTTTTTTTAATTTTTAATCTTAGGTCCTTAATTAATGCCACAAATTGAAAAACCTTTGGAAAAAATATGCAAGTACATATATTCTTTATTTTATTCTCTTCTTTCTCTTTCTCCTGTCTTCTTTCTGCCATCACCTCTAGGACATTTATTTTATTTCCAATTTATTCCTTTCTGATGATGTTTCTGATCCTTTTGATCCTTGCCACTCTGCTCCGCATATTCTTTATGATATATGTACAATAATTAATATATGGGAAATATATGTAAATCAATTGTAATACACCAATTTTTAATATATATTTATATATTAAGAATTTATATTCTTATAAATAAAGAAGTGGTGATTAAAAGGTTTTAATCACGAGGGAAAAAATGTAAAACATTTATTTGACTTTGTTTTTCAACAAAAAAACATGAGTTTTTTACTGAATTTTTTAATGCTACCTTGCCATTTTTGGCATATAGGGAGGGGAGTTGATCTAGAGGTAAAACCAACTCTATTCTAACCAGACTGGGAAGGTTGAGATTCATTCTGTGGGACCGTCACGAAACAAATTGAAACCCACCCAGGCTAGATTCGAACCGGCACCACTAGACTCGAGAATGTTGAAGCAGGCAATGCCTTAACACACTGCCGAACAAATAATTAAACACATTGAAGATACAGATAGTAATTAAAAAACATTGTTAGAATACAAAATTAACTTTAAAAAATAACCTATAAAATGTTAGCTCACATTACTGAAAGACATTTTTAAGGAACAGTACAAAAATGACAATAACTTTGTTAAAAAAGGAATAAAGTTTTTCTTAAATTAGTTCCACTTTTTAAAAGTCTCGCCTTTCAAGTTCTGTACAAAAATACCAAGTTTTCACACACTAATTTTCCAGTCATTAAAAAAATTAATGAATCGAATTGCCTACCATATGTAGTTAAAACGATTATGGATACTTATGTACGAAAGGTTTTTATTACAGATTTGATTCCTTTGTGTGAAGAATAAGACACAGAGTATAACAGTAAACCAAATATGAGAAAGTTTACTTGCATTAATGGATACCAGAGAGAGAAGAATGTAGTAAAAATAAATTATCTCCAAGACAATCCACACTTTTTTAGCCTTTATTAGGGAACATAAGAGACTGAATAAACAGCTCTTATGCAATGATGCATACGCGCATACAAATTTTAACTAAAAGCAATTAGATTGACAATATTACTTCTTTTAAAAAACTAAACTAAATTTATTCAATGCATGACCTAAGTAATTAAAAGTATAAGATAATAATATAAATCAGAAAAATATACTACATTTAATAATTAGAAAATGAGTTTGAAACATAATTACCACTTTTAAGGATACTGCATTTTTCAGCCTCTTCTAATGCTCTATCATCTTCCAATATGTTATCCCAAACATCCAGTGGCTTAGTAGAACCAATTTCATCATATTCCAATTTTATCCTTTTCAACGTTGCTTCTTCTTGGCGAGCTAAAATAATTCATAAAAATTTGTATTGGAAGCAATGTTTTTACTTTTTTTAATTTTTTCAAGCTTGGAAATACAATGATCTTAACGGCCATAATAATCTCGCAATTTATTGCCCTTAAATCCCTATACTACCTACCTACAATGATCTTACTCCTAAAATTATGATTTCATGGACCATGTTTTTTCTTATTGGAAAAATATTTGCAAAACGTGTTTTCTTGAATATGATTAATGAAAATAATATTATTAAAAATCTTCCTTTAAAGCGCAATAGCTGAAAGATAGGTTCGTTATAATGAATAAAAGAAAAGCTTGCATCAAACCTACACCTTTTTGGATGTAATTAAAATACATAAATGAATGAGAATTCATTTATACTTTGGCTAGTTAAGCATAAGGGGCAGTACTACGTCGATCAGATGAGCTGAAAGAATGTTAGTTAAACAAGAGACTATTGTCCATAGTTCTCATGCTATGTATTTGCTACAAAATAATAAAGATTAACTTGTATGTGATATTAACACCATTTATTTACTTCTACTTTACGTATTTGTATAAGAGCAAGGTCTAGACTATAAGAGCAAAGCTTCAGTTATTTATTACTGATATAACCAAATAATAAATGAACCATTAGTTTATGGCAACACCATATGTTTCTTTAATGTATATCTTAAAATGCAAACGATGAATCTTTGTAATGATAGAAGAGAACAAATTTTTTATAACAAACAACTGTAACATTAAATATTAAAAGGAATAACCTGTAAGCTGGGCATTTTCTTTTTCCATCCTAATTAATAGGACTTGCTGGTTGATAGCTTTCTTCCATAATTCTCTATAAAATTGTCGGTCTCTTCTTCTCTTTTTATTTTCTGACTCTGTAATGAATAAAGAAACATAATAATATTAAGAACTACTAAGTATTTAAATGTTCATATTAAAAATGCATAGCTTTAAAAACATTTTAACCGATTAAATATAACGAGAAAATTAAATAAATGATATTCTTAAGAAACTTTATAAAGATATAAGGACATTATTATTATTATTATTATCATCAAATATCAATGTTAAACAAATTTAACAACTCTTCCTCAAGAAAAATTAACAACTCTTTTTATTTTCCTTAAGGGAGGCAGCATATTGTTATATGTATTGTAGCTTATCGTTACAGATAGGTATTGTTATAAGGTCAATTTTTTTTATCAGGTTTTAAACTGATATTTATCTTTTGAAGCTTCCTTATTATTTATTTTTTTCTGGAGGTTCCAAATCAGGCACCGTGTCCCAAAAAGCCAAAAAAATGATTTAGATGATAATAGTCCAAAGTCATCTCTGTAAATTCCTTTAATTTTTGGTATTCAGTAACTTTCTGAGATTCATGAAAAAAAGTTTCGACATTTCATTTGTGCAACATTTAAAAAGTATAAGTTCTATGGAAACTTCTATATAATCAATTGAGGTCTTTCAGTTTTCTACAAAACAAAATAATTATTTAAATAAAACCATTATTAGCAAAAATATGGAGTATTCGAGTTTGTATCAAGGTTTTTAAATTATTGTATGAATGTTACCATGGAAACATTATTTTTTTCATATATATGTATATTTTCAACTATTCCGAAGTATATTTGAATATGCTCAGATATCTATATATATCAAGTGAAAAATTATTTTCATTATGATATCTTTTTATTTATTATTATTAAAACATTCAAAACCGATGTTTCAGAGAATTTCTTTTTTTTATACATTTCATATAACTCAAAATCTATGCATCTCCCAAAAGAATCCAAATATTGATTTGTAAGATAATTAAATTATCTATAAAAATAGACTTTAAAAAAAAAATCATAATTAGCCTGTAATATCTGTTGTTTTGTCTACCTTTGTTATGTAGATAGTTAGACTTAAACCTATTGAAAGTCTCTTTATAAACAAATAATCATTGGCAGCCACTTTTTTTATTATTATTTTTTTTTTGTCACTACAATATAGAGATATTTTTATATTATTTTATTATAAATTAATTCATTAATATATCTATAGCCTTCAGATATATGAGGTTTTTAATTTAACACTCGACATACAATTTAACTAAAACTACGAAATTAATTTCTTAATTTAATTAATGATTCTTAACTCATGTGTTTAATCATCATCCTGTGTGTTGAATCTACATTCTTGAGTTATATTGATAAATTAAATATATATTATTAAATAAAAATTTATTTATGAAAAAAAAAAAGTGTGGTGGCAAATGAGAGCAAGCACATAACTTATATTTTGACACTAAATATTAAAACAATACTATTAAATAAAAAAGTACCTTTCTGTAAAGCTTTATTGGGTGTTACAACATTATTAAAAATAGCTTGTCGCCAAGATCTTGGCCTCAAATCATCATGAGGGGTCTTTGGCGTTGATTTTCCCAGTTTCATAAAACTATAAACAATTAAATTAATTTGAAACTTATAAATGATAGGCATTGTTAGAGTATAAAGTCATTTTAGAAGAATAAATAACAATCAGATACAACTAAAATAAATGATGAAAAAAAAAAAAACTTACATATTCTTCATAGAGCCTGGAGTCCCAGGTTCCTCAGGACCATCCATTTCAGAGATTGATTTTATAGGAGAATCCACTCCCAAGTCCTGGAATTTAAAAATTAAAATATTTATACAGTTTAATAAATTTATGATGCTGGTAGATTTTCAATAGTAACTTAAAAATACTGTAGTAATCTATACTAAATACTAGTACATATCAATCTTAGTATCCATCTATGACCGAAATATAACCATTAAAATAATCATAGTACAGCAGTTTACGAAGTTTTTTAACATTGGTAATCTTAAATGTTATTGTTACGACTAATATTTTTTACAATTTTAATACAATAACTTCAATAATAATATGTACTGTACCCTCATTGTGGCATTGTGAGGAAGAGATATAGAATGACCGAATTCATCTCTGCTTCCTTTCCTCTTCAACAGCTGATCAAAGCTACTGGTCAATGATCTCTTTGCTTTCATAAATATAGCATTTCCACCCAAATAGTGACTTAGGAATTCATGCCTAGAACAAAGAAAATAAATTTCAATAATTTAAAAATTTAACAACCATTTTGAATTTGTATGTTTATTTGTAGGTATATCATAAATAAGAATAAAAATAAATTTACTGATATATATATATATATATATATATATATATATATATATATATATATATATATATATATATATAAGTTATGGTTGGATGTAAGATAATATAATATTTAATCCTATCTGTAAAGTATAAACAAACCGTAATGCTATATATATAGCATTACGGAGAGAATAAAGTCAGTCTTTACCGAGCAACCGAGTGTGTTATTTGCTATCCTTTCTTTCTTTTTTTTAATCTTTCTTGTTCAGACGATCGTAAGTGGTGCCGAAACCCGGGACCTTTAGATTCAGTAAAATTTTCTTTTTCTTTTTTATTTTTGTTCACGAGGAGTAATCAGAAGAAAGGATGCCGAACGGAACAGGACAACCGCCAGTACCGACTACACCACAGGTGTCACAGGCGATCGCGCCACCGCCACCGCCAGCACCATTGGCGCCACCGCCGGCGTTTCCTTCACTAGCAGAAGCGTTGGCAAGAGATTTTCCTCCGCTACCCACTGAAACGTTAGCGTCAGCACATGCGACGACCTTAGAATGGCTGAAGGTGAGAACGGCGACGTCTCAGGATCTCAGGAGGGCGATATCCGATTTGGAAAGGTTTGACGGAGGAGTAGGTGAGTTAAACCATTTTCTAAAGGGAGGTGATCGAGTGATATCGCGAATTCTGGCCAAAGAAGGGGAGAATTTGATAGATTCGATGGATGCGAACGCGCTGAGGGCGGCTTTGGTGTGCCGAGTCAAGAGAAGTGTGTTAAACATGATCCAGGCGGATGAGGACACCCCATGGAACACGGTGAAGGACAGGCTGAAGAAGGCGTTCGGAGGAGGTCGGTGGGCTCCCGAGGAAGACATCCTGCAGATGTTTCGAGAAAAGAAACAGCCTCACCAAACGAATAAGCCAATACAATATGGAAGTCAGGTATAAACCAGGCAAGGAGAATGTGGTAGCAGACTGGCTGTCCAGAGCAATAATGATAAATGCCATTGAGGAGGAAGAAGGAGTCATCGCGGGAGGTCCGGCAGTTTCTGAGAGCGTGGACGCCGGAAGGCGAAGGGGAACCCGAGAACGCGGGAACAGGGGAATCAAGAGGAGAAGAAAGCTCAGTGGACGAGAGGCCCACAGACATGGAAGAGTGTGACGAGATGATCAATGATAAGCGCCGACAGGTGATATGGAAGACCAGAACAGCGGGGCTTATGAAGATGGATTTTAGTAAATATGGGAAGAGGAAGGTTACCACCATTTGGTCCCAACCAGGGGCGAAGGAAGAACAGATTTGCAGGGCCTTGCATGACGCTTCGGAGCCGGGAAAGGTTCACTATTTGTACGTGGGGAATGCGACAATATGGGAGAAAATCAAGAAGATCTGGAGAACAGAAAAACTGGGCTTGGACAGGTCTTTTATTCGTTGTAGATATTTAGTCGAAACATTAACGGATAGAGAGCAACAGAAGGAGGTAACACTGGCACATCATCAAGGCAAGACGAATCACCGGGGGATCCAGGAAACATTCCAGGCACTGCGCAGGAGATATTTCTGGGATGACATGCGGAAAACGATCTCGGAAGTCATAGGGATGTGCGAGGTTTGCGCGCGCACTAAGTATGATAGACGACCGCCTCAAGGATTACAAGAAGAAACCCCTACAGGAGATATGCCGTTGAAAGAGGTGCAAATTGACACATTTACATGGAGGGGCTTTAAATGGATCACAATGATAGACCTCTTTAGTAAAATGGCGATGGTACATCGGGTACAGGATAGGTCGTCGGAGGCTGTCGTGGGAGCTCTCCAAACGTGGGCTCAGTTCTACGGAGTGCCAGATCGCATAACATCCGACGGAGGCAGGGAGTTCGACAGCAGTGTCATCCGAGAAGAAGCGAGGCGTTTGGATATAGTTTGGCACTTCAATACGCCGGGACATCCAAAGGGCAGGGGAGGTATTGAGAGGTTGCATAGCACCCTAAGCGATCACTTACGTATATACCAGGGAGAGCAGGGTTTAGAAGCGGACGTAGCTATGCAGAGGGCGGTAGCGGCCTACAACCATTCAATCCACTCCGTTACTGGGTTTTCCCCAGTCGAGGTACTGTTCGGGATAAATATACGGCGTTGAGATTGGAGGGAAACAGTCACGAGTGAGGACCACGCTCAACAGATAACGTGTAACAGAGCAGAAATAAGGAAAGTATGGGAGAAAACGAAAGGGAGAATAGAGAGAGAGAAGCGAAAGAGGGTGGAAAAGGTTAATTTGAACCTCAAAGATCGAATGGGTACATTGAAAATAGGGACGATAGTCTATCGGAGGGTCGGATCCAATAGGGGGAAGGAATTGGTACGCTACGAAGGGCCATTCAAGGTAATCGTGCTTCACGAGCATAATATTTGCACAATCCAAAGTCTGAGGGATCCCAGAAAAAGGAGGACCGTGCACATAGAACAATTAAAGCTCCCGATAGAGACAGAGTCATTAAAATAATTAGATGGTATATCCTCTTTTCTGCCTCCTACAAGCTAGGGACAGACGTTAAACGGTTATTTGATTTTGTGTCATTTTCTTTTTGTTTTGTTCAAGGATGTTGTCAGATGACAGGTTTTAATTTTACTTTGTTATATTACTATTACTATTGTATGAACTTTAGTGGACATTATTTTTTTTTGTTTTGTATGTATTATGTCGGTAGCCCTGCATTAGTTTATGAGGTATGTTCATAAACTGGCGGGGGGGAGTTATGGTTGGATGTAAGATAATATAATATTTAATCCTATCTGTAAAGTATAAACAAACCGTAATGCTATATATATAGCATTACGGAGAGAATAAAGTCAGTCTTTACCGAGCAACCGAGTGTGTTATTTGCTATCCTTTCTTTCTTTTTTTTAATCTTTCTTGTTCAGACGATCGTAAGTTATATATATATATATAGCAGCAAGTAACAAGTTATGTTAATTTGTTTGCTTTGTAATAAATGCACAATAAAATAAAATTTTTAAGAATCGAGAATTGTGATGTCAAAAAAAAAAATGTCAAGAGTCATCATTTCTTACAAATTTTGAACTTCCAGAAAAAGTAAAAATTTTCATTTAAAGGGATAAAATCAAATCTGTTCATTTATTTGATTGTGACTGGGAGCCGAGTTGTTCCACTACCATCTACAGGCATGGTAGATAATAAGTACAGTGATAGCCCATCTCCTTCAGCCTATGTAAGGAAGCTAACGAACATTGCTTTTACATAATTTTTTATTAGTTTGGTTCTTTTAATGTTTATTAATTGAGCTGTTCTCTTATACTTACAATTCATTTGAATCTAAAATTTTAATTTCATAGGTTTATACAAATTCATATGAATCTAAAATTTTAATTTCACTCTAAGTTTGCTGCTTTTCAACATTGCCACACCATACAAGCTAGGAGTTTTTTTTTTTCTCCCCTTCCTAGATTACATGGGGTTTTCCCCAGGCCGGAGGAATTATGCCGAGTCAAAAGCCGCACCGAACACCGGGATCTGAACTCGTAATTATTTTTCCATTCTCTAACTTCAGTTATCAGGTTGCCAGGCAATGTGTGGTGCTGGCCACTCTGTTTCAAATAATATCGTAAGCAAGCTATCATTGGGAAAACAGGTGAGCAATTATCAACTTAGAAACCTATCAGTCCAAAAGCTACCTCATGATGGGATGGTAAGGAGTAAATATTGAACAGGATACTCGACTTAAAATCGGGTGTCTCAATTCCTACAGCACTAGTTAGCAAAAGACCACCCATTAGAGAGAGACATCCAATATCAGATGATCAGGGAGCGTAAATGGAGTTTCATATAGAAAAAAAAAATGCAGGTCAAGATGGACGCTAGGACAAAAGTCATGAAAGACATGAAACCAATAGAAGAAAAAAAAAACAGAGATTAAAAAAGATTGTATAATGATTCTAATATTATATCATATACTTAATTAGAATTTTTTTTAACACAAAAATTAGAAATATAAGAAATAGTTTTGAGAGTATTAATTTAGAAAAATTAAAAATAAAACTGCTTAAAATCGTAATATAAAGAAACGTAAACATATAGTTTTACCTAGTTTCAATAGTGTCGTGAACATGCCTTGCTTGCTTTGCTTCACAATGAGCTCTGAGAAGCATCATAGTAATCTCTAACGACTCGGCTGAACCGACACCCCCTCCTTCCAGTTTTGTCCTGACGACAGCGGCCTCATCTTGTGGCAAGGACTCGAGCCTCTTCATAATTACTTCTCTTCCACTGTTAGGCCCGGCTTGTTCTATTTCAGTACAGAGCCTGTGGTACCAAACCATGGGGCATGTTTCACAAGAGATGACGCTTGTCTTCCTTTCACTTACTGAGGCTTGGCTAATCGCTGTACAAACATATAATGAAGTTACAAATTTCATTTTCATCAATGAAAACTGATTCCTTATATGCAAATATTTCGAAAACTATTATTCACCAAAATTCTTTTTATTGAAATAACTTTTAAACAATTTTTTTTTTTTAATATTTAGTTTTCTATTTATTATATTTTTTACAAAAAATAAATGACAATAACATTCATAAGATTTAAGGTTTATAGAAGTTATTGACTTTTAATGTTAAAATAGAATAATAATTCGATAATTCAACAATGTAAAATATTAAGTAAAAAAAATACATAATAATCGATAAAATACCTGCAACAATATCTTCAGCAACAGCTGGGGATTGACATTTAAAAACATAACCCACATAATTTGGGTTGCTGTCGGATGAAGGTTCTTTGGCAATGAATGCTAAATGTGATGTATGCCTGACACCCTGAAATTGGGAAAACAATATAAATAAGGAAGAATTAATATTATTAGTTACATAAAATTTATGAAACCAAAAAATCAAAAAGAGGGAAAGAGTTATTAGATGCTCTCAGGAAACATGCAAAGATCTTCCAAAAAAGTGCTTAAAAATTAAAAATAAAACTGCTTACAATCATAATATAAACAAACGTAAACATATAGTTTTACCTAGTTTCAATAGTTTCGTGAACATGCCTTGCTTGCTTTGCTTCACAATGAGCTCTGAGAAGCATCATAGTAATCTCTAACGACTCTAATTTCTTAACCTATGATCGACGTATTAATAATAGAGGCCAATACCCAAACACTAAGAATTAAATGCCTTTCTTCTAACCTTGTTTTTCTTTAACACTCCGAAGATCGCAACGGATCTGAGAGATCCACCGAGTGATCTATGTGATATATTTTTATATCGCTTGAGAGAAAAGGATCCTCACTCCACATATTCTCCTGGCTCTTGGAGTCTTAAAATCCAATAGTGGGACGACCAATGTTGCTTTTTGTACCAAAACTGGAGGATTAACGGTGTACATGGAAATTTTTCACGGGAAAAGGATGCAATGACAACTTATACAATTGAAATCAAAGTCTTTACAGAGCTGTTATATATTGCAGGAATGCATAAAGAAAAAATTTGGATGATTTGTGGGACTCAAGTGGCTTTGGATTCGAGATATTTTGTCTCTCTATGAGTTTACGAAAGCTTCGATTTTTACTTTGATCACTAACATTTGATGACCAAGAAACATACCAACAAAGTAAAGAAATAGTCCAACTGGCACCTGTCCGGGGTATATTCGAAGAGTTTGTCAGAAACTGCCAATCTTGTTATTCAGTTGGAGCAGATGTGCCAATTGATGAAAAATCGGAGGGCTCTAATAGAGGCTCATGTTCATGTTGTGATGAGGTTTATATTAATTATTCTTTAATCCTATTATAATAATAGTATTCAGCGATTTTTATGTTCGTATTTAATGGTATACAGAATTTAATGCTCGAGTTTCTAATTTTGTTAACGTATTTTTTTTTTTTTTTTAAATTATCTAACTGTGTTTTTTACTCAGTAAATATATTTAAAAACTTATCTTATATCTTTTTCTTTCAAGACAATAAGACATTTGTTGGTATTTTTGATTAATAAATTGATTTAGTGAAGTGGATCTTATAGCAACTTTTCATGTGACTCTAAGGCTAGCGACCTTTGGAATGTTAATAGATTTATCAGTCTCTAGTCATTACTCATTGATTTAGTTATTATTGAATATAATCTAAATATTATATGTCATATCACTTCTTTATTTATAGTGTATAATCTAATAATCACCTGAAGCGTTGAACTAATGTCTCGAAGATATTTGTGAAGAAGAACTTGCTTTCTATCAGGGGAAATCAGTCTTAAATCACTTCTGCCAACATGGAAAACCATGGTCCTATTGTGTTCATGGTTCACATTTTCTTTCGATCCCTAATCATTAAAGAACACAATATAAAAAAAAAATCTCAAGGTCTAAAAATTCACAAATTAAAAATAAATAAATTAATTACAGAAGAGAAATTTAAATATTTGTGAGAAAATGAAATGTCAGGAAACTATAATAATGAAGAATTAATTCATGATTACTAAATATAACTTAAGATAAATTTTTAAGTGGATTATGTGTATATATGTTTTATGGCATGTCCAATATCTGAGTTAGATTTAATAAATATAACATAAATACAAAACAAGTTTAATAATACAAAATGATACATCCTTTAAAATAAATTATAATAAGATCTTAAAAAAAAACAAAATAAAAAAAAATAGAAAACAATTATTTTTGTATTTAAAATATAATTGAATATTACCAAATATTCCTGTTTTTTTAACAAAGGAATGACAGTTCCCAATGAACCAGACCTACGCCTTGCTACCACATCCTTCCTAAAAGAAAAAAAAAACATATATTAGGAATGTTGAATATTACTAAGACTGATCTTTCATTAATACTTATACTACGTAAATTTAATAGTAAGTTTAATGAAAGTATTTTTTGTGAGGTATATGAAAATCTAAAACAGTTTTTCTCTCCCATAAATTTAATGTGGACCCTTCTCTAGGGAGAGCCTAGTCAACATGTCAAAAAAATTACAAGTCTTATGAGATATGAGATGATATAAAGATAATAAATAAATAAATAATAAATTATAATAAATTTATTATTAATAAATAGTCTGAAAATGGGATAAAATAAATCCCGAAACGTCACATACAAATTAATAAAAGAAATTTATGGGAGAGACAAACTGTTTTGGATTTACATATACCTCATTAAAAACATCTCCCTTAGAACTTGTGAACAGCATTTTTTCTTTTAAATATTAATTTATTCCAAATTATAATAGCTAAAATATAGGAATATAGTAGAGAAAAGATACTGAGATGCTGAAGAAGTTGCATGAAAAGAAATATATGTCCAATAAATATAGTTCAAAACAAAAGCCAATATACTGAATTGGCTTTTCAATACTTTAATTCTCAATTTCAAAAACAAAAATCAGATGCAGAAGTATATTTGGGGAGGAAGTAAGTAATGGGGATCATCAAATTCACAGTCAATGAGCAAGTACCAAGGTACAATCAATTCAATTATATTTGTCAAGGAAGAATGGGGTTCATGATTAATTCAAAGCAACACATGAACTGTATCACTGCCAAGGCCGCCAAAGTGACAAGCGGACTTTCTCATCTAGAGCCTAGGAAAAAGTTGTTGGTATCAGGGAAAGTAAAGAGAGACTGCTGTCATCACTGATTACAATGATCTCGCACGAAGGGTCAGGGAGGGAGCCGTCAATGCGGTATCCTACAAGTAAATCTCGGTAAACATATTGCGTTTGTTCAGAATGAATTGCAATTTCCGTACTGCATAAATATCACAATGGGAAGAATGTATAATAGTCAAGCTATTCACCTGGAAACAGATACAAGAACCGTCAGCGTCAATTAACAATAAAGCAGCATAAGAAAGAGATGGTGATAAGTTAGCAAAATATATAAACTAACCCAATATATTTAATTTTAATTTAAAATAAAAAAGTAAATTAAATTGGGCTGAAACAAGATAAAATATAATGCCAGAGAAGCATTTTCAATGGGTTGTCATATGTGCTTGGTAATGAGTAGGAAAAATCTGGTGCTCGCACTACACAACTTTCACTTACCACCCACCCTCTTAGCAAAAATGAGTATTTTCAAACGAAGAGAAAGTGAAAGTAAAAATTATAGACGCTATATTTATTTACATTTCATTGCGGGTATTTTTATTTCTTTAAATACCCTTATATGTGCAAATTTTAATTCTATACAATTAAATATTAAATAATACCAACAATAAAATTTATGAAAACCGCATATGTGTATGTACATAATATTATCGGAGTCTGTATTATATTAAGCTCATGTTACGTATGGAAGCTTGTTGTAATCTTTCAGGCGAGCTCGAGTACGCTCATATTCCTTTGATTCCTGTATTACAACAATTATCCGTTAAGATCTCTTATTTCTCCTTCAGTTAATTAACAAATTCTTTTATATTTTATGTTTAATCATTTTTTGTACCAAAGATTAATGTGAAATGGTTAATTATTTCAAATAAGAAAAATTAAAGGTACTCTAGAGGAAGCTAATATTGAAAATTAACCATTTAAGCCCTGTTAGAAAACATCAATGAGAATAAAATATACATCATATTAAATACTGCCTAATAATACTCAGTTTAATCAAAATAGTTAGAGCCGATTTTGAGAAAATCGTAAAAATGTTTTAAATCGATGATATGATTTTTCCACTTCCGCTTTGACGATTTTGACGAAAATGTTGCTGTAACATTGAAGGCTCATAAAAACCTTAAATATGCAATTTCAATTTCATACGTCTTTTCGTTTTTGAGCTAGACTGATCACATACATACACACAGTGCATTTTGCTTAGTTATTATCAGGAGACCTCAAAACATGTATTTTCATTGAAAACTCAGATTTGAAAATTTTCTTCACGATCGAAATATTTACCCTTACTATATATTGCATATATAGGTAAGTGAACGTAAAAAAAGTATGATCAACACTGGAAGGATCACTGGATGTAAATCCGCCTTTAATAAAAAATTGAAATTTTCAAGAAAAGACTACATGATTTGGAAGCTGAAATATCTTAACATACTTATCAAATAAAATTTACAAATATAATTATATGCAATATATTTAATTATATGATCGAACATACTCTGCTTTATCAGGAGTTGATTCTTCTGATGTTAGCGTTTCAGTGGAAGAATAAGCAATCTTTTTATCTATACCATTCAGCAGCTTTCCTTCATCCTAAAATCATAACTCAATGTAAATTAAATTTCAAAGCTTGCTATTGGTAAAACAGTGATATATATATATATATATATATATATATATATATATATATATATATATATATATATATATATATATTTATATTTTGCAGCTACAATTCTCAATAAGTAAGTATTATTACTAAATATAATGCTATGAAATGCTTAATAGATTGTATTTAACTACTAACAATATTATATAATTTAAAATATATTATTGGCTTTTATAATAAAAAAAGATGATCAAGGATCAAGTTTTAGACTATTGAAAATTTCACTCAAATCATAACAGCAAAAGTGTTCATCTTTATATATGCATACTAGTTGATCCCAGGTTTCCAGGTGAAATTTTGATTAAAATGTGAAAAGAAAGTCTAAAGAAAAAAAATTAATCAACATATTTTATAATTTATAAAACTATGAATTAATTTATATTCATGTATTAAGATAACATGTAAAAGAACATTACACTACTATTATCAAGAAAATAAAGTAAAATTTGTCCACAAGTTTAGCAGACAATTATTACAGTAACACAGAATTGGTTATTATCAATAATATAACACTATTAAATCACAGAGATGAGTGATGCAAATAAGTTATGACAAAATATGTATAAAGTGTATATATAAAATATGTATTAAATATACACAGAAAGTTACAATTGCACAAAAAAAAAATCAACTACAGAGAATCCTTAATAACTATTTATAGTTTTAAAAAATAGTTAAGTTGATTATCAAAAGAATTTTCAATCCCATAACTAGGAAAGATGAATCATATAGTTGTTCACCACAACAGTCAACAATTGTAATAATTAAGATTTAAAAACAGTGTAAAATGAAAATAACTCAACTCTTCACATAATTTCTAAATTATAGAAACATTAATTTATATGAAAACACATGATTTGTAGTTTTACCTACAATCAGTACTCATTCCATGACAACCTTAATGTTACAAACATGTTCACAACTTCAAATTTACATTACCTGGACTGTAGTTTCTTTTTCCTTTCTATGCTTTTCAAATATTTTAAATTTATCTAGTGCTTCATCTATAAAACTATCAGGTACTTTCTTATGGGAGACCTTAATTCGGCCAATATACAAAACCTGAAAGAAAGAGGATGAAAACAAAATACAAAATGAGACTTAAAAGACATAAACAATTTTAATACTTCAACAATAATTAGTATAGATTATTTCTTTATTGACTCATTATTTTTATGGAGAATATTATTTGCTCCGGAAAGTAGTGATCACTAGCTTTTTTTACTGAACTAATGTTAACTTATTATGTTTTTTTTAACAAGGTAAGTTATTTCCCTCAAGACTAGTTAACTCAAATTTGTATTAATTGTACTTACTTCAAAAAAATGTGATGAGGAAGGAGAGATTTCAGGACAAAGAGTCATAGGAGTTTTCACCCGGTGGGATAGTTCTTTCATGGATGTCATTAGATCCAATACCTGAAAAAGCAATATTGTATGAGAAAACTAATAATTATTATTCTGTTGAATGATAAATATGATGTACAACATACAAAGAATTGGATGTATTATATAAAAATTAAAAAATCAATTACGTTGTAGTAATTTTAAAATAAAATGAAGATGAAAATAAAAATAAAAATAGTTCCTGTTAACAAAAAAGTAAAAAATACTTCTGATTTTTTACCATCAATATTGCTAAAAGAAATAAACATTCCAGCCGCATTCTTATAGCAATATTTAAAAATGGTTTCCAAAAATGACAATATGATAATTTAGCAATTATTCACAAATTTCGGAGATTGAAGTGTAATATGAAGGTAACCTGGTTCAAAGATTAAAATTTAATTATTTCTCCAAATATTGATAAATTTGTAATATAAAGAATAAAAAAATTGACAAATGCTATAAATGTTTGTTGACCCGATTAAGGATTATAACTCATTGAAGTATTGCAGACTCGTGCCTTAAACATAGATTTCTATAAAACAGAATGTAGGTCGATCAGAATGTAGATGAACTTTTTTTCTAAAATGTAAATCTATCAACAAGTAAGAAAATACTCAAGTGAATTAGAAAAACTAAATACTTAATTGTTAATACATAAATATTATTATTCATAGTTACACATCAAAATTTAAAATTAAATGTGGACTCAAACCAGCAACCAATTCTTTTAATATGTACTTTGCTAATATGAATCAGATTCCCAATAAATAAATGGCAGTCCTTAAATCCATATTGCAGTAAGGATGCAATGTTTTTTCATCATCCTTTAAGATCTAAGGCCATCACTATCATTTTTCCCTAACCCTATGTTGTTTTGGCTCCACTTGTTTGTATGCAGAGGTTGGCCAAACCATGAATCAAGGCTCTGTGAATTCAAATAAAGGACCTTCCTCAGAACATAGACTATGAGGCAGCAGAAGGTGGGGGTATTAGTCATAAAGGGAAGATTCACAGGTTCCAAATTACCAATCCCTTGGGTCCCAGTTTACAATAATTAAACAGTATCCACGATTATTATAAAGTTTTCAATCTTTTTTTCTTTTTCTATTATTCATTATCTTCCTTTTCCCTCCTCTAACCAAAAACAGGTTGATTTCACAGGTGCAACAATGATTCTATTGTTGGAGCTTTTATAGATTTAGGCATTAAATGACAGTTGATATAGGAATGGATATACACAATAAATTCTTAATTACCTTTATTTTAAAGATAATATGTCGATTTATCAATCGATTCTCGCCAATCTTAAATTTTCTGGAAGGGTGAGGTTTCAAACTTAGGTCTTATAATGTTTGGAAAATAACCTAACTGAAATTAAATAAGCAATTAAGCAATCTTCGAGATTAAGTAAAGGGTTAATCTTTCGGGTAACGAATTGGTTGAGTTGTGATCTTAAGATGTTTTCTAAGAACAATCCCTCCCTCCCTTGCAAAAAATGTATATTTTGAAAAATGAAATTCTAATAACAAACGAAATATGAATCATTAGAACTATTCTACGATAAAATGTTGTAATGTACATTTTGAAATTAATCAAGTTGAAAAAGAAGTAGTTATTTTCGTATTAACACTTAAAAAGTACATATGGTACATACATTTAATAAGCAACAACAATAATAAAAAATTTTAATAGTATTTATGTGTTTAAATAACGAATACTATTATAAATGCAGAGTACAAAAGAATGAAAGAAAAATAATAAAACAACAGTTACGAAGAAGAATAACCAGTTTTAAGTTGTCTGGGCACTCCTAATCACGTTATCAAATTTTAAATAAAAAATAAAAATAAAACCGGTTTTCAGTTGGGTAAGCATAATAATGATTTTTATGCTCTTTCCTCATTAGGTTATTTTTATTTTATTTTTAAAGAAAAAACAAACACGCTATTATGAGACTTTTAAAACGGTTTAAACCACGGAAATAGTTTTCATTAAATTATTAATAATAAAAAATGTCGAAAAGGAAATTAAATAAATAGATGGAGTGCAGTGGAAGTTTTTGGAATATTTTTTATTTTGATGTTGTTATCATAATAACATGTTAAACGAAATAGATAACAAAACCCAATGGATTCTTATGATGTATTTTATTTTTATTTAGATTTGTGAATAAAATTTATTTCATCACAATAACTATTTTTATTGCCTAAAGAAAAGATAAAGTTGTAACGGATATTGATAAAATATTTCTCAGGCAAAGCTTTCTCATTAACAATGTCATGAACTGAACAGCTGTATATTACCAGTAAACATAAATATTATCTTTTGAGATGCAGATGGCCTGTGAATTTATAATCTATTTACTAAGTCTATTGATGATTTACACCTTCATCCTTGCACATCTCAGGTGTTTGTTGCCTGATTAAAAAAAAAGAAAAAGATAAATCAGTCTATGACCATGGATATGCTGAAAACACCGTTCGATGTCTATTTTACATTCCTGTCCGTTTCACAGTAATATTTTTTATTTTATTATACTATATAACTCACTATAGTAATCATTCGCCGAGCTGATGAAGGAGCAAAAGGAGACAATAGCTCTGGTTCTTCTCATTTAAGATCCATGTTTCTCAATGAAGAAAAGAAACAAAAGATAAAAAGTAAGGTGAAGAAAAATAGAAATTCAAATTCAACCCCCTTCATCTGAGCAAAGAGTACAATCGTGTTTGACTGCCTCCAAATAGACTAACATAGAAGGAATGCTTTATTATAAGTAGGCTAAAAAAAGGAGAAAACTGACCAATCTCTACCAACTTTTAGGGCGAAACCGATTAATATGACAAACATTTGGTAACGGATCTCTCACAGTACAAATGCTATAACAATGACGAAAATATCAAAATGAGCTAATCAGCCTAAAAATTGATAACTTATCAAAGAAAACTAAGTTATTGATAAAAGCGCACTCTATATATAATATATTACTTTCCATTCATAGCGTTAGTAATTAAGAAAGATTAAGAAAGGAAATGTATACCGATAAATTATATAATTTCCTTTATTGTAGGAAGTTAGAATCTAAAAATGTTTAAAAATATCGAAAGTTCAACTTTTCATACATACATTGATGTCCGACCAACCCTAACCACAATCATTTACCAGAACTAGGTATTCCCGGAAGGGCCTAATATGATAACAGAGAACCATTATCCCATGTTTGTTTCTTTTTCTTGAAATTTAAATTTTAAATATTTAAAAACCAAAAGTGAAATAAAAATAAAAATTTAATACTTCCGAAGATGTATAAAACATGTACACACTTTTCTCAATCATTAGAAATCTATTAGAAAATAACAGTTCATTTAAAGAGAAAACGCCACTTTTCACTGAGGATGGTGTTACTTGAAATTATTTACAGTTGCCAATATTGTTTGCGCTAACCTCTTTGGATAATAAGACCTGAATTGCTTGGAGAGAGAGGTGAGGAAATTGCGCCTTGTTGTACGAAGAGCAATCTCGATATAATTATACTTGCATGCCTCCTAGCAGTACAGGTCTGATTATCCAAAGAGGCAAGTAAAGAGAATTTTAAATTACACGTTAAAGGTCCTGTATATACGGCTCATATTTATCCAACGGATCATATTCATTGCCGTCATCAAGGACAGTAGGGTTTACAGCCATCTATTCTTCTATTTATAGAGAATTAATGAAAATCCAAACAAGAAATGGAAGAATCCAGAATCAAGCAACTTCAAATTAAGAAGTGAGATAGAAGAAATATATTATTAAATATGGAACACATATATAAGTTTTTTCCAGATGAACTAAATGGAGACAACGCACATGGGATATTATCTATTGATTCTTTTTTTCAAATTATTAACATCTGTCTAACACTTCGTGAAGAGCTTCATCTATCAGAAATAGAGAGGGAGAGAGGGGGAGGTATTCTTATTGAATTTCCTTCCACTTGTATCGTAAAATAATTTGGTCAAAAAATCGGACAAAAAAGGTGACCGACAAAAATATTGGGCCGTTTGGTCTACATAACCTTGTTATTTTGACATACTGGAGGTGGAGGTCACGCCAAATGACCCAATATTTTTTTAGGCAACATTTTTTTTCTCGTTTTTGTGATCAGATCATCTTACGATTTATGTCGATATCAAATGGATATTCATGAGTCTTTAGTACACCATAAAACTAATTAATTTATGAGAAAACTGTAATATCTGAGAATTGTTGTAGATAAAAAAAAAACTAATACCTTGAGATCTTGGTGCACTAAAAATCTGAAAAACGTGCAATAAAAAAATTAAATATTCATTTACTTTCCAATCCTTTCGTAAGATAATTTGATCACAAAATCGAAAATGAGAAAGAAAAAAAATGGCCTAAAAAAAATATAGGACCTTTTAGACTAGCCTATATAAGATCGTTATTTTGATATGTTGGGTTGAAGGTGACGCCAAACGGTGTATTATTTATGTAGGCTACCCTTTTTCTCGATTTCGCGATCAATTTATGTCTTATAGTATCTTACACTTTGTGCGGATAGCAAATGGATGTTTATGAGTTTTTAGTACCTCATTAAATATACCAAGATTACCGAACTCCAGATTGAAAACGCCCCATTTCCCAAAATTTTCATAAATAAAAAAGTTGCATGTTACGATAAGCTGAAGATGATGTTTTAGGAGGATGTCAATAGTTCGATAAAAAGAGGTATGTACCACAAAGTAAAAGTCAGCTACATCTACATTTCATGGAGCTGAAATCTCAAGAACGTTTTTGAGAATTTCGATCTTATCTATAAATAAAAGACAGGAACTAAAATGACAAAAATCCTTTTGTATATGAAATATAGTTACTGTATCTATATTTCATATACAAAAGGTGCGCTTGTTGCGCACAATTTTCTAGTTTAACAAAGAGGAAATTCATCGAAGTTTTAGTGATTTAATGTTATAAAATGTCACTTAATGAGTTTTTCCAATGGACGAATATTAATATAGGTTATAATTTAACAAGATTACTAATCATGAATGTTTAAATACTTCAATCAGATTACTCAAAGAAACAAATATGGACCAACAAAAACAAAAATCTATTTAGGGAGAAAACGGGACTTGATCCCGAAGCAGGGCGGATAGTTCGCAAGTGGGCTGGCTCCACGAACTACCTGGCGTTGCGGATTCCAACGGTTCTTTTGATGGCTCTTTTGTCTCCTGATCGTTGAATACCTCTTCTTGACAGGGCGTCGTTTTGTGTAACCCCGATAATCTGATACCGAGCAACAAATCGAGCCTTCGTCGGAGCCAAGCAATCTGATAATATTATATTCGATCCAAGGTAGGTTAAATCCGCCAAGATAATACTAAGCAGGAGGAAAAGGTCATGGAACTTAGGGAATAATAATTTTAATTGAAGGATAACTTTTAATTCAAAACTAAACCAATAATAATTAATATTACAAGTAAATGCGCCAGTGGTCTCTCTGTGTCAGATAATTATTTTAGTTTTTCATTACGTAATCAGTCTTATGGCCAGAATTAATCTTTATATTTCTGTAAACTATTATCCTTTAGTTACTCTTAAGGGACTTCGTCCCACAATGAAGTTGCTTTTTGGTTCATTACTTTCAATAATCAACCTCTGTAATGGACGAAGAAAAAAAAAAATTAGCTCCCTCAAAATTTAAGATTTTACGTTTCAAGATATGTAATAATAATAATAATAATAAAAGGCTTAGCGAACCCAAAGGTTCTATGCCGACACCACAAATCGCAATCTTCCCACCTTCAGTTCGGTCTACCCCTCGGACGTTTACCACTCGGCACAGAAAATATCAACCTGTTAGGAATTCTTTCGTTACTAAGTCCAACAATTTTACAAGCCCACTTAATTCGCCGCGATGTAATCAACTCAATCATATTAACCGGATACAGTTCACGCAATTCGGCGTTGTGTAACCGTCTGAACTCACCGGTTAACTCATCCTTCTTCGGAAAGCTCCTAAGCACTCTGGCTTTAAAGCACCGAAAGCTCCAAAAGATAAATAAATATGACTGTAAAAAGAAGGGTATTTGTTTTTTCTAACTTAAAATATTATTACACAGTCTAATTTTAATACCAATAACCATACATTTTTTTATCTTTGGCACAGAGCTTTGAGTCTCTGTCTAACCATTTTTGAACTAATTGGCGTCATACCTTCAGACAGTTCACTCCTGCCATATGATATCAGTTATATTAATTTTGAGCAAACAATTAATAATAACCTCAAATTAATGATTTTTTTTTTTTTATATTGGTGTAATTTTTAATATTGGTATACACAAACCTGAGCAAACGATATAGATTGGTAAGATCCATCAAAGGATGTGCCTCAACTGATTCAGCAAATGGAAGACAAGAAAATATTGCAAGAGCAAGTCAACAAATAAGATTCCAATTAGGGTGTGAGATAAACCTAGCGGTAGAGAACGAGTGCTGACCACAACACCTTGAGAAACCGTTGGTCAAGAAACAATTCCTTAACAAGTAATGAACTCAAGACCAGTCATGGGTTTTAGTCGATCGGTGCTGTATTTTTTCTAGATAACTAACTAATTGGATGGCAGCCGTAATAAAATTACCATCTATACTGTTTTTTAAATAATATCTACTTTTTCATAAAATTATTCATGTCACCAATCTTGAGGATACATAGCCTTCTCTCACGTTCAAGAAACGACCCTGTCCTTGAAGATGATGGCAAGAACAGAAAAAAAAATATTGTTTTGAAATAACATTTTTTCAAGGTAACTCAATAAATTAAAATAAAATTTATAAACCGGTGCTTAACCTCAAAAAAAGTTATTCACTGACAAAGTAACTCATGAAAGGAGCTGGATATAAAAAATAATTATCTGTAATGCAATTCAAATTAGTTCACTTCCTTGGAACATACATAAAATTATAAATTATAGGACATTCATATTCAAGAGGAGATGGAATTATAATTAATTATAAATCGATTCATTTTATATCGCATTGAAAGGACGCCTCTTGCATGAAAGAAGTTTTGTCCTTCAAGAATGACCAACGATTCCGATTTATTTTCAAGTGATGAAAGCAAGGTCACGCAAGGCGTATTTTATTCGAGGAAAAAAAAATTAAAAAAGCAATATTTATGAAGTATGGTAAAGCATAAGTATAAAGTTCCCTACGCGGGTAAACAAGCCCAAAACAATGTAAGATGAATTCAAAACAAAATAAAATGAAGTGTAAAATGATTTACTTTTATTCCTCAAAATGTAAAAATAGAATAAACCTTAAAAATATATATATTTTTCTTGAGGTTTGAAATTCATATATAGCGAATCTTCTTGTCGGATCGATCTGGCAGTTTCCTTCTCATTGACTCACTCGGGATCAATTATGGATTATGGTTCCTCAAAGTCAACAGGCTCACGAGGATCTATATTTCTGCCCCCGAAACAGAACGTCCATTGACCAAACCTCTGAAAGACTATAGACATTCTGGAAAACCATGCCGCAGTTTCCGATTAGTGTACACGGGTAGGGTCATCACTCTTTGTCGGTTGCCTCCAGTAGGCTGACGGGCCTCACATACCCGGGGTGGGGTCTTGAGCAGAAAATGTTGTAAACGAGACATTAATAGTACAGTATGAATAAAAATGTATAGAATGAGTTTAAATGAAACAGTTCAATTAAATATATCAATAGTGGTAACATATATGAATCAAAAAATCTATATGAACCTGTAAAGACGTTAAGTATTTTTCAGAATAACTTAGATCCTGGAATTCGTAAAGGGTAATCAAACCATTAATTTTTTTCTTCTTCAATATTTGATATCACATGTCATCCCAGAATAATTCTTGTAAACCAACATTAACAGCCACCATTTTGTATCAATAATATTACAGGTTTCATAGCCCAAATCTCTGCAATTTATGAAGATGGTGGAAAACATTTTAAATGCTTTGAAATCTTAGCAATCATGGCGTCGTGAATAACAATAGAACGTGAGTTGAGTTATTACTGAACAAATGTCACTCTATTTTCGTAGGTGGTATCTTGAGATCTTTCTCATGATCATACCATACGTGGAATTCCCAGTGTGTTCGAGAGTACACGGAAGTGACTGAGTAGTCTGGTAAGGCCCCGACCTTCATTAAAAAATACCAGTTGAGGGTTTGTTTATCCCTACGAAGGGAGCGTAGCAGCGATATAATTAAAGCTAATTAACGCCCCAATTTTAATTAAAAAGGACCAGTAGGGAGTTTGCCGAAGTCGTAAATCACGATCTAAATAAAGAGATGCATTGTCAATCCTCTGCTATTCTCGGAATCCCATTTATCTATCGCGAACAAGATATCTTGACCTACGGGAGAAGATGGAGTGAGATTAGTAGAGTAATGAACCGCTTAAAAATTAAAAAAAATAAAAGAAAAAATGTTTAAACGCATGATATTACGAGAGGTGTTTTTCACGTGAGAGCATTCAGTCCCTGGAGCCAAGCTGCCTCTTCAAGGCCGCAGGTTCAAGGTCTTTAAAGGACCTTATTAAATAAACATATTTTTTAAAAACACAGACTTTTTAATATGCCTCTCTAAATATAAAAACTTGATAAAAAGAGAAAGTGATAAGATAAGACGCACAGTAGCCGGCCGACATGGGAGACCAGAACTGACCAGATATCGGGGTCAATGCTAGCCCGTCCTTGCTCAGGGCAACCAGGAACAACCTCGTCCGGCAACAGTTGCCTAACTTAATGGTAACTTTGGCCACAATCTCGGCCAGGGCCTCTATAATATCTATTCTCCACGGAGTTAGTAATTATAAAACAGTTCACGAAACAGCCATTTGATCATAGGTAGACTTCCGGTCATAAACGGTAAGGACGGCACCGCTTCCGCTTAAAAAACACGAACATCCAAAAAAGTCTAAGAAAAAGGTCGAGCTGATAAGATACTCTTTGTATACTAGGCTTTTCAATTTCCTCATGGGAAAAAAAAGAAGAAAAGAAACACAAGGAGATAAACGTAAAGTAAACTAATTTTATTTATATATAGTTTCCGGGAAAACTGCAAAAAGTTCTTGTTGATTGTTGAGCTGTTGGAGGTTAAGAGAACTTTGCAGTAATATATTTGGACAAACTCAGCAGAAATCGACAACGATAAATTAAACAAGGGGATACACAAATTTTCACAATATATATATATATATATATATGTTCAAGTGATATCCCTCATACACCTCATTAACTTGCATTTCAAATATGTATCTTTATATCAAGAAAATTACATGTTTATTTTCTTCAAAGAGAATTGTGATAAAATAGGCACTTCTTTCGTTCGTATTTTTGAGTTGGTAATGCAGATGGTAATGGATCGCACTATTAAATAGTTGCAACAAACAGAACGGATACGACATACGAGTACTACTCATCGACATGACTGCATTCGTAACGATTTGTAGGAGGGTGCTTTCCAAGATGGAATGAAGTAGTAATGAAAGTAGTCAATAGATCGTAAACTCTAAGCCGTTATCGTTGGCGATTACTAGTACTTTATTGTATTATTATTTTTTTTACACTTAAATGTTCTCGTGTGAGACATTGTAAAAGAAAAATTGTTTTTTATTATATTTACTCTTTTATCCAAGGGGTTGAAATTTTATGAAACTTTTTAATAAGTTCCATTTTAACAATTCTTATGAAATTATTTAAGAAAAAAGTGTTTAAAAAAATAAACGTTTCAAGCAACTTTTTTTTGGAATATAGCTCTAAGTTTATGGTAAAAATTCTTCTAGAGAAAAAAACAATAATTGGACTCAGATTAGAGTTAAATTTATCTTAAATGAATTACTTGATTCTCATGTGTCGTTTAAGTAGCTGAGAATAAAGTCATTTTTAGATCGAATTTTTGGCGAATCAACAGAACTTTTAAATACATTTTTTTTTTTAAAGTTCTGTTAAACCTTTACTTGAAAATTTTCAAGGAAAAAGGTTCTAGTTCCGAAATAACAGAAACAATTTAAAAATAAAGATACCAGTTATACGATAATACTTATTAAACATAAAAGCTCAAATTTCATTTCAAGTGCTGTTTCATACCAATTTATTCATACCAAATAATTAAATATAAAGTTAAATTCATCTTAAATAAACTACTTGATTCTCATGTATAGTTTGAGTAGCTAAGAATAAAATAATTTTTAGATCGACTTTTTGGCGAATCAACAGAACTTTTAAATATGGATACCAGTTATACCGTAATACTTATTATAAATAATAGTTCGAATTCATTTTAAGTCCTTTTTCAGACCAATTTATAGGATAAATAAATACATATACAGGAAAATAATTAAAATGATAGTGGATACAATCCATCAAATGCATCTGGTTTTTCAGCGGTTTTGGCGTATTTCTTTACTACTGAACTAATTATTTAAATAAACTTAGCAGAAAGTCAGCTCCAGAGCTTGAGATACACTATTAAAATTAAACATGAATAAAAAAAATTGTTAAATGAATAACAATTCCCAAATACATATGAACCAGTTGGAACAGACGTGGAACAATCCCAAAAAATATCACACAACCTTTATTAATGATTGTAAAGAATAAAAAAAAAAATTTAAACATTAATTAATGTCATTAAAACATATAATTTGAATAGCAATATTAGTTTTCAATAAAATATTGCAACCATAGCTCAAAGGATAGATACAAATAATGGATCCTGTTATAGTTAAATATAAAAATAAAAAAACATAAATTATGAGGTAATAATTTAAACAATATAATAATTAGGTAAATGGCCAATTGTAAGAAGGGAATAATGATATTGTTTAAGTTTCTATGAATAGCACAGTTGGCTGGATTGGAGCCTTCAAAACATTGGCACTCCTCCCCACACATTTATTTTCCCAAGAAACAAAAGTTAAATGGCTGGTTATTTAAATGAGGCTTAGAATTCCTTTTTAGCTTAATAAGCTATCTCAGCAGGACGAGCCTTCAAACGTAGATTGTTCCTAGGAAACAGCAGTTAAAAACTACCTTGCTAGTTCGAAAACAAACATTAGGGCAATCTATTTGAGAAAAAACAAAACAACATTTTTAAACCTTCTGGAACAGATAAAGAAAGAGATAAAAAAAAAAAACAAAAAAAAAAAAAACAAGGAGGCAAAGCTGGAAGGGGAAGTAGTCAGCCGAAAGACATTTCTAAAGAAAATTAGACCTCTTTGCACAGAAATGCTTCTATTCAACATCAGAAATAGAAGCGGAAATCCTTCCTATTTTGGAGAGGGATATTTCCATGATAATAATTCAGAAACATCCTAAGTAAACAAGGCGAAGGACAACCATGAACTCTTTTATTGACGTTTGCAAATAAGCTTCAATTTTTCCTTTCTTAATAACTGCAACCAACCGACTATGATGAGATAAGATTTAATTCGCTAAGGAAAAATATACCAAACAAGTTATGCCTTGTTACAATAATTGATATTTACAGCATTGTTTGTTTTCTCATACGTTTTATAATAAATTAACAGAAATCAAATATTATGACTCCTACTTATTTCTTGTAATACCATATGATAAGAAAATACTCGAATAATGCATTTGTGATATTTTTAAGTGCCAATCCCCAATCCAATATTATTACAGTAAGGCTCGAAATCGGTTTTGTACCAAATACAAGCTCCTGTCATGCTCAAATACCATGAATGGGTTACCGTTGGATTCAGAATTTGACGGAGGGTAAGCGAATCATATTCTCCACTTTTGTTTTTCTTTCTAAAATAAATAAAGTCGATACAAACATTTTGCGAGGACAATTGGACCTTGAAGATTTTGATGCGTACAGCAAGACCCGGATCCTTCGGAACTATCGGATCCTGCGTTTTTAAATCCAAAAACGTATTATTTTAGATATAGCGCAAGGCATAGGATTCGCATTCACCCAACCTTACGTTAATTGTAGTACTGTCATTGAATACATGTCTCATTTCGTCGACTTGAGGCCTCTATGATCGAGAGAGGAGTTTATATTATTTATCGATGGTGTTTTTGATCGGCAAGCCATATCATCGTTTTCTTCGCCAAATCTCAAGATTGAGACACCAATTTCGAAGTCTTTCTTCTCCTTCAGGCGTGTTAAATAGTCCAATCATCCCGAAAATTCAGACAAACAAGTTAAGTAGTAATAAAAAAAAAATTAAAAAAAAAACATCAAAGATACTTACTGAAATTTGTAAACATGTTGGTTCCAAACATTAATGAAGTTTTTAGTTAATTTTTGTTTCCTTTGTCGATTGTATATATCGATAAAGTAACAATTGATTTCCTTATATTTTGATTCGTTGCATTATTTTCTTTTCTTATTAATTTGGCATTTGATCACTTAACAATATGCTGTGCGAATTTTTCGCACGGGCCTACTACTAAATAATAAATAACAATGTTGCATCCAATAATAATATTAACAATTTTTCAAATTGTTAAACAATTGTTTATAATTTCCAAGTGTTAATAGTTCTTTATCAAATATTTGTGTAGTGCCCATCACTCTCCTTACCAGTTTAGGAGAAGGATCAATTATTTATTTTATTTTTTGTCAAGAAATAAAGACAACTAAATTATACTTCACATACAGATCTTGCATCCTTCCGTAGATGTATCGTTGTCAAGATCAAAAAACAAAATGAAGAGGATCTATCACAAATAATGTATTAAGTGAGTACTGTTAACAGTAATTTGCATAGAAATTCTCCTTTCTTTAATGCTTTTTTTCCCTCATCTTCTTTACTAGGAATAGATACATTTATGTAATGTAAGAACATTTAGTAGTTTATCGAATAATTATTAAGTGACCTTATTCCCAATTAAATAATTATGTTAAAATATAATACTCAGAGGTCGATTGAAATTTTTTTGTATATATAGTCCAAAAACATACAAGAGGAAGACTTTGATAAAATATTATCAAAAACGTTTATACCGCTTTTGTACTACGATCTTAAGAAAATTAAGGTTTTTGAGTTTTTTACCTATCTTCGAACAATTGTCGTGATAATGAGCCATTCGTATGGGCCTAAACGTCAACAAACTCGATAAACATAATTTTTTGAAAGCACATCGTGACCATTTGTCATCCTTACAATGCCAACAGTCAACTATATACCCCATTATAATAAAAATATTTCCACCCGTTAAAGACATTTTCATGGCACCCATGTAAGAGCCCTTACATTGGAGCAGACTTTGATAGGCGAGGACAATGGAACGTGGGTACCAGTGTCCGCTTCTGAATGTTACAGATTCGATTCTCACCTGAGTCGAATTAATGCCCATTTCTTGGCGACTCTGAGAAATGAATCTTGACACTACCACTCTGGTAAGTACGAGGCTGCACCCTCAAGGTAGCCGTCAGAATTTGGAAAAAAAAATACTACAGGACCCATTTGTCAGACTAGTTCCACCAACAATATTAGCACTAATATCTAGGGGCACTAAGAAAGTTTTTTTTTTCAATTATAAGAACTGCAATGGTCTAAATGTAAAAAAACAAAACAAGGAAAACGCAACTTTCTTTTAATATACTTCTGGAGATAGTCAAGAATTTCATGAACATCTCTTTATTGTTATATTGATATTTATAAATAGAATAAAAATAATAATTTATAATCATTATCACCAAGAAATAATAATTTACCAACTTGAGCATCGAATACACACTCGCTCCAACGAGCTCTGCCAGCACGACTAACCTTTATCAACAATACGTGGATTAAAAATTTCGTTTTGCATTAAAGATAAAAAATGCGACTATTTTATGAAGGTGAGTCTTAGTTCTGATCCATCTGTTTGTTTTTCTATCCCTTCGAGTTATCCCCAGAAGATATCGCTCCATTCCTCTGACGGTTATCCTCAATTTGTGGCAAGTCTTCTGGTCAATTGCCCCTGTTTCACAACCATATGTCATGACAGGAAGTACTGTGCTCACCCAAAGTTTTCTCTAAATATAAGTAAACTATTAAAAAAAATAAAAAAAAAAAAAAAAAAAAAAAAAAAAAAAGAAATAAAAAAAAAAAAAAAAACCTGAAATCTCCCCATATCTGATAAATTTGGAAATTTGTAACTTATATATTTAGGTCTATTATATTTTATTTTATTGATGAATAATACGTTTTTGTAATATGTTTTATCCAATTCTTCAAAAATCTGGTCTGATTTAATAATGTATTATAAATCGATTGATAATTAATTTCATGTTTATAGCAAAAGTGTTTCAAGGATGTTTTTTAGTGAATCCTAATGGGTTTGATTCTTTTTTATGAGATCGTATTTTAATGGGTAATGTTATAGTTTTTATATTTCTATTATATTTTTTAAGGATGTGCACAGATTATTGCAGAAATAAAATAGAAATCTCGATGGATGAAGTATGATTATTGTCAATGAAACTGCGATAATGAAACTATAATGTGCACCACCAATGTGACTGTTAATTATAAATATATTGTTATCTTAATTATAATTTTAATAATATGAATTACAGTATACCTATATTGTTATTGCGTTCCTTTTGTAATAATTGTAATTTGGCATATAGTTGGTAACATTCATGAATACAGTGGAAAAGTCTACTATTTTGCATTGAAATGCAAAAAAAAAACAAAAAAAAAACATGAATGTTTATAATTTGTTTTACATTTTACCTCCTGTAGATAGAGTGCTACCAGTGGGTAGTTTCTCAACAAGCGTGTTTCATGTAATAATATTTCTCTGTACAAATTTACTTGATGTATTCATACTAATACAGTTGTAAATATCATAATAAAAGTTAAAAAAAAAAAAAAAAAAAACCTCCTGTAGAAAGCTGGCGTTTCCTTCCTGAACACAGGTAGAAGGCAAACCTCCCTCATCATCATTACTACGACACAGTAAAATCACAACGCAGTTAAAATAATGACGTCCTGACTGTCCACGGCTATAATAATAATTAATTTATACGTAGGTTTATTAAATAAAGATTTAACGATTGATTTATTACCACACCATAACCAAAACCGTTTAAAAATACATTACCTTGAAAGGTTACACAGCTGACGTACATGTTTATCGCAGATTAAATAAATTATTAGACTGTTCTTGGAAATTAAAATTCTCATACATAATGAATTAAATAATTAATAGAATAATTTAATGGCCCTGGCTATACGCGTTAAATCAGCATTTAACTGCTGTAAATATGAAACCTTAGGCAAGGTCAGTGTAGTTTTCAGCCATTTCTATTCAGTACAAAAGGAAAAACAAATTTTTAGTTTCAATTAATTATTTCGACACGTTTCGAAAATAACCTTCCAAAAAAGATGTTATGCACATAATTCGATGAAATTTATACTGGGGAATTCGTACATCAGTTCCCACCTTTTCTATAATTTGTACGAGCAGTTTTGGAAATATATGTGATTCAAGGAAAATACATTTGCGCATGTCTAAGCGAGAGTAGTGCAAGGAATTAAACAAAAATGATTTGGGCCATTTACACTAATCCTCAGTTTTCTATCCTACATTGGGCCACATATAACGGAAGAAAAATAAGTTTATGCGTAAGTAAATGGAATGCTGTGAAACTGACACGAGACCATTGCGATACCAACCCGCGCAATTCTTGAAAACATCATTATAGTCGAATTAACGATATTAGGAGTTATTCCTGTCATGTAAATTTGACTGAGGATAGAGACAGCAACGCGAATGGATATATTCGATTCTGAGGACAATTACATTGTTATTTTATTTTTTTAATAAATAAAAATCTTCTCTACCTTCGATTTTTATGGGTAAACGATACAGTTACAAGCATCAACAACAAAAGTTACAAGTGCCAGATTCCAAGTGATACCAGCAAAACAAATCTGAGCCTTCGCAATCTGCCTAGTTTTAAGTGACTAGATTGGTAACAAGTAGATAACCATCCTCTCTTCCCATTCCTTCCTAGTTAGCGCGTCAAACTCAAAACAAATCGATCCTAACTTATTATAAATCTATCAGATAAACAAGTAACTATGCACAAAAGTAAGAAATAAAAACAAATAAGTTACTAATCGAAAACAGGAGAGTAACCAGAAAAGTTGTGAGAAAACATGTTTGTAACCATAATAATAATTATAAAGGAAAGAGATGGTCCGGGGTGGCTAAATGGTCATAAATAGACTAAATAGTGGTAAACCTATTAAAAGCCAACGTTTCGACCCGACATTGCAGGTCTTCTTCAGAGTTAGAACGGACAAGATACAAAAAGATAGAAAATTGTGGAAGTTATATAATATTATGACAAAAAATTATAAACAATGTGAATAATGTGATCAGTGTATATGCATAGGAATCAAATGGCTAATTTTCAATATTAGCTCCTTGTAAAGTACCTTTATTTTTTAAAATTTGAAATAATTAACCAATTCTTAATCTCAATGTATCAATCTTAATTTTAATTCACATTAATCTTTAATATAAAAAATAGTTAAATATAAAATATGAAAGAATTTGATAATTAACCTGACGAGAAATAAAAGATAGTAACGGATAATAGTTGTAATGAAAGAAGAAAAGCAATACGAGAGCGGTTTTCATAAATGCTATCGTTTAATATTAATTGTATAGAATACAGCTATATAAAAATTAAAAGTTGTCTATATAAGGGTATTTAAAAAATAAAAAAAACCCACAATGAATTGTAAATAAATATAGAGTCTATAATGTTTACTTTAACTTCCCCTTTGTCTGACAATGCTGATTTCTGCTTAGAAGAGAGTGGTAAGTGAAAGTCGTATGATGCGCGCACAAGATTTTTTTCCATCAGACACTATGGCCCGCGGTACTTATGTGAGATCTCAGAGTGGGTCCTGGTTTAAATAATAATAAATTTGGGAACAATGAAATTGTTTTACAGTACACTTACATGTCAATGCAATAATTACTAAAGATAAATTTAATAAAATTTGTGACAAATATAGCTTCTTTTGACGTCTCACAGTACGGTTATCAAAAAGGAGCTAACATATATTTTTTTTTTTGACAATTTAATCCAACTAAATGAAAAAGACGTAATATGAAAATAACTTATACATTAATGTTATTGAGAATGCACCTTGAAAAACTGTGTACTAAAACAACCTTGGAATATAAACGAACATTTTAATGATTAGGGAGAAAAATACATAGTTATTAATAGTTTAATAGAAGTGAATTATGATCTATTCAACAATAGAATTTAATTACCCTAACAGATTTATGGCGAAAATCAATTACGCCAGAAACATATCATAAATTACGAAGGTAATGGAAAATGGATATCAGTACTTGAACTGAGAGACCATAAATACAGTAATGCTTCAAGCGCATTGAAGTATTGGAACCCATCCCATTTTTCGAGTGCAACGGATATAGAAAGATCGTTTGTTTACATGAGATCTATTTTCTATCAGAGAACAAAATGTGATTTAGTAGTATACAATTAGTTCAATAACAATAAGTTCAAATAAAAAAAAACTTTCAGATGTATGTTCCCACATTTGCACCATGTTATAAATATAAAATGCACGAGTCGTTTTCCGATTCAATCAGTTTTGTTAAAAAATGTTTTATCATAATGCATGAAAAGGAAAAAAAAATCTTAAGCTACACACAAGGAAAAATTACTCATAGCTTACAAAAAATAAAGTCATCAATGCGAGTTATTTTTAGAGATTCAGAGAAGAATAGCCGTCTCGACACGGGCAAGAGTAAAAATAAATTAAACTCCTTTGTATGTTGAAACACAAATAATAAAAAAAATCGCAATAATCAAAGATATACAAACAAGTTAAATAACTTTATCAATAGGGAATGAATGGAGTATTTTAAAAGGATTGATGATTGGTTAGTAAGACATCAAAAACAAAGACTTCAAGACTTTAGGAAAGTTGTGAGAGTATTGAGTATAAAAATCAGATATTTATTGCCAAGATATTATACATAATCCCCTACCCTCTCCCCTGACCAGGAAAAAACTTATATAGTCGAAAAGGCCAAGGGGATTGATGGAGAGAGAAAATATGAATTGCATATTAAATCCTAAAATAAATCAGAACCGCTTTAAAAACTTTTAAAATTTGGTTTATTTGTCGTAAACCTACGCCTTTCTGTCCTACAGTAACTTTCAATAATATTCTATTATACTTGTCTGTGCCATACTAATCCGTTACCTCTATCACAACAACCTGGTTTACTCGAAATCATCACACAAGACTAAAAATAAACAAACTGCTGGACGTTTTCGACTGTTTCAACATTTTATAGATAAACGCTCTAAGCTTCCAAAAAATTACAAAAGGCTCATTTACATAACTATAATAAGGTTTTTTTGGACTCCAAATTTGAGCTTTGGGTCTCCTCTAAATCATCGAATTCCTATGGTATCCAATCCTTGCAGTCCACAATCCCTAGTAAAATCCACAACGTACTTTTTGACGAATAAAATCATCCACGAAGACCTTAATCCTCCATAAATTACAGATTTTGACCAATCCAGAAAATTAATAACCCTTCCATAATAAACTCCAAACTCATCCGAATCAACAAGTTTCTAATTTTGTTCCCTCTTAGATTCCTGATAATCCTGCTACGGCGTATAAAAAGAAGATGGCTACAGAATATCCTAAACGTTGTACATTTCAATAAATATTGTTTTGTTTTTTTAAATGATTTAAAAAGATAGAAGCTCGCTAACTTTTATGTTCCTAAAAACAAAACAGTATGTTTGCTATTACATGTTAGCTTCCTACAATGCCTAGCTGCTTCCAATAACATTCAGTTCTATGTCTTTGCATCCAAGGATGACTGGACTATGAATGTCCGACGTTAAACAACATGCTCTACATACGTTACATCCATGTAATGATAATATAATTTAAATGTTAGCATTGGGTAAATCGGCCTTCTTCTCTAGCATTGACAACAGCTACGTTTTAATAGGATAATGACCGGAAACGAAAGAATCAACTTCCTCGATCGTTAGGTATTCAGTTAAAAGTGGGCGAATGGTGTGGCGTTGCCTTCCGCTATCACTGCTCTTGTTTTATATTCTTGAAACTCATTAAACCAAAACCCTAGTCACGGATAAGCGATAATCTGGATAACCACGGACAACCTCCTATATAACTGGTAATGAGTTCTAGGTAATTGAATGGAAATTTCATTCGAGAAAGTTTCTAGTTGCCTGAAGAATTACTGTGTTGGTTCCTAAGATCCCAAACCGGAATAAAGTTTCAAAACAGCTTAGGTCAAAATTTAGACCTTTTCGTATTAGTTAACGAGATATTTATATATCAATCATTTGATGCAAATACCATTTTCTATTGATAGAACTTCCAAGCTGATTAGTGATTCTCAATCTCCAAATGTCAAACTCACCACAACTGGAATACAACTTCTTTTGAAAGTTTAAGGTTAGGAAAAAGAAAATTAAGCCATTTATATACGAGATTAATGATTCGAGAAAGACTTTGTTGTTTCCATTTATGATCACAAGACCTAGAAAGAATTTTATATGGAATTTATATGAGTTGTAAGCATAAAATATAACATAAAACACATAAACTAACCACCGAAAAATATGTTCTTGCGTGACTGAAACTATACAATATTAAGTTTTTTGCATCCTTAAAAAAATAATGTAGAAAATTTAAATTAAACTTAAGTAAAAAAGTATGATCTGATGTTAAAAGTATTCGCCATCTATTTTGATATACACGTTTTATGAATTTGGGAGTCAAATATAAATAAAATGGTGTTTATACCAGCTGGAGTTTTCGTCGTATTATTCATCTGAGGATGTTTAGTTATGCCTAACTAATAGAATACTTAAATTCGATCTTAGAAATATCTAGCTGTTTGTTCGAGTTGTGTATAACGCAAATAGAATAGAATACATTGGGGAAGATGTATGTACAATAAAATTTTATTTTATAATAAAGAGCAACTTACTCAGAGTAAGAAGTGAATGTTTCATTAAATTTATATTATTGGTCCATTTCTTATGGATGGAAAAATCGCAAAGTTGAGAATGCTATTTCTATTTTTCTGTTAAAAAAAAAAGGGAATGTTGCAATCTAATTTTTATATTTACTATCGGTACGCATTAACGATTTTCCAATCGATATCTGAGCGACTCCCAAGATATAGATCGAAATCATTAATTGTTCGAAGTAGAACAAAAAATCTGCGACGCCATAATATTTATATACAAAAAAAAAAAAGAAAAAAAAAGCCAGATGCCAGTTTTACAACCTTACCAATAAAACAACATACAACTTATGGAAGAATATATATCTATATATACATACCAGAGAGAAAGAGAGAGACTTTATTCACACTTTATTTATAGAGGAAGAGAGATGATGTAATAAGCTTCATGCATCAGTTACTTCGTTTGTGCTCTCAGGGAGATTTCTTCACCGAGATAGTAACTACCATTGTAATAAATTACATACCAATAATCAATTGCAAATAGTTAACTTAAATTATTAATTTATTTTTCTTTGAACGGAGGATTTAAGAGGCCTAGAAACCGCAAAATTACGCCGCATGCACTCAGCAAATACAATTAAAATATCAGCAACGTATTATATGGAATAGGCGTGTAAATTAAGGCAGAAGAAGGAAGATTATCAACGCTGCACTAATGGATAAACAACTGGGTGATAGATAGGATAGGGCGAGGATTAGATAGGTAGATTGTGTTTATTTAATCTGGGCTACTTATTTTTTGCAAAAGCATTTTTAATTCTTAAAGGAAGGAGATGGTCCTTGAGATGGAGATGGCGGTCATAAAAGGGCTAAATAGTGGCAAAACTATTTTATTAAAAGCCAACGTTTCGACCCGACTTTGCAGGTCTTCTTCAGGGCTAGAACAGACAAGATAAAAAAAGATAGAGAATTGTGGAAGTTACATAATATTTAGACCAAAAAACTATAAACAATGTGAATAAGCTTATTAAAATTATAGACAGTAAGTACTTTAAAATATAAACAGAGTAAGCTAAGTAACAAGATCCTAAACTGAAGTAAATAGATGGTAACAATTGTTGTAGTGTTATATATAATATTTATTTTTTCAATTAAACAAAATCTTTATTTTTAATATTATTACCTTTTAAAATTGTACTTGACGTATTTTTCAACTAAATTCAAAGATGGAACAATGAGATGCCTGAATACCGGATGTGCGTTTTTTTTTAATTAAAAAAACTAAAATTTATTTATTTACATATGAAAAAAAAATAGTCCCACTAATTAAATTAATCTGCATATTTGCAGGATATTTTAGCCACACCAAGATTTCCCACAGAGTTTCAAGAGAAACTTTTCTCTCAAACACAAACTTTAGTTCCAAAAAACATCCATAGCACGAGTGGTAATTATTTTTTTTTAAAACATACTTAAATGTGCATAATAATAAACTGAAACACATATAGGACAATAATTGCATTATAAACAGACTTGATTGGTTTTATAAATCATTATAAAACTGAAGGACAAAAACACAAAGCAAATCGTTAAACTTCCAATTTTGGTGAGATCAGGCATGCATGTCTCAAAGCAGTACAAATTTCATTACCCAAAGAGGTGAGCACAAAAAGCACAATAGCAACCTTTCAGTTAATAAAAGAAACATAAAAATCACTAAATATATTGAGTAAATCTAGTCGCCACTCCTTTTTTTTTACCACAAAATAAATTTAACACAGAAAGAAAAATATATAATTATTACTAATTAAAAAAAAAAGTTACAAAAATCTAACAACAAGAATAAATTATTTCGAGAAAACTTAAACCGTTAATGATCGCTATAATGTTTGATTCGGTACTAAAATGTTAATCCAAGGCTCTCACTATAAAATATTTAAAATAGTAAATGTATACATAGTAAATAAATACATATACTAAAACAGTAAATAAATAAATACATATATAAATGCGATTAAATCAGGAAATCAAGACCTTACGCTGGTCTTAATTTGAAGCAAGGAGATTAAATATAAAATAAATATATGATCACCAATAAGTAAAATGCTAATCTCATTAACTGCGAGAAATGTATGATTTATGAGCATGTGTATGCACGATGTATGATGTGATGCATGTCGCAAAATTTTTAATATCAGAAAAATCTATCTATAGTAATTGTAAAAATACTTTTCATAAAAAATGCCCATTAATCGTCAAGTTTTTGATTCGATAGCAAAACACATGAAATATACTGAATAAATATACACATATGCATTTATTATATCACATATGTATTTTTTAAAATTATTTTTCTTGGATGGTAACCTTACATCATATATTCATCTTCAATCTCCACCCCACCCCTTGCTCTACTCTTTATAAGCATAATACATGGAATTATAATAATGTTACATTGAATTAATATATATTTTGACAGTTTTTGAATACAAAACACAAAAAATAAAAAAAAATAGAAAGAAGACATAACAAAGTAAAATCAGAGGAAAAACAGAGCTAAATAATTAAACAAAAAGAAGTCGCCACCGGATCATAATTAAATGCGGGGAAATGGAAAGATCTAATGTGATATTTATCATAGAGGAACTTAGTAAAATGTAAACAGCAATTAACACTTGATCCTGATCAAATTTCATATTCATTCCTTTAAAAACCTCATTATTTATGCCAAAACACATCCCTTAAACTGTACAGTAAAATATGGGTAGAGGGGACCATACCTCACTTATGGAACAAATCAACAATCATACCGATACCTAAAACAAAAAACGCAATTAATGCTGCTTGCTTTCAACGAAATTAGTTAACCATTCAAAATTAATGGAAAAGATAGTCAACCAAAGTCGATAGAAATTTAGTAAGCCTGTCTTAAATCCAGAAAACAAATTTTGTTTGCCTCAGGCCATTTCCCATTTTTGATGATCATGCTTTTTATTAATTCAAATCATTTTCAGTCAAATAGTATACACTCATAATATAATACTATATTGTAATACATGTTTAAAATTCTGAATTCAAATGTCAGATGGGCATATAATGAATAATTATACACACTTATTGGAAAGTAATAACTATACTTGTATTTAGTATATATATATATATATATATATATATATATATATATATATATATACGCTCTCCAGCCATCATTTAGATAAATAAAAATGTAATTGTTCGTTTGTTCAAAACCGCTAATCTCCGAAACTTCTTCACTGATTCCTTTGAAACTTTGACAAAACGTTTCCATTGGAGTCAGGAATGTTTTTAGATACATTTAATTACCATCCTTTGGTATCGGAAAGGTGGCCGAAAAAACACGTGTCGCTATTGACTGTAGCGGCTTAACGGCAATAACGATTTTAATTAAACTTGGATTGAGTCTTCTCCTTGAAGCCATTTTAATTTATGTATATAACATGCTTCCCCGAAAAGAGTATGAAAAAAAAGTTATGATGCATTCAGAACTATATTTGCGAACAACTCAAAAAGTACGCAATTTTTATTGTACTCATTTTCGTTATACCCAGGATTATTTGAAAGCTTTCTCAATTTCCTGTAAAATAAAAAAAAAAAACACACTAAAATCGAACGATTAGGTGCAGAGATACGTTTTGAACATTTAGAACTTTTTATTCGGAGAATTTGAAACGGATTGCTTCTCACACGGACAATTATATGTTGCGTGTTCTCGAGGTGGAAAACCAGACAATCTCTATATCTATACAAAGGATAGAACAACAAAAATTATTTATATCCACACGTACTGTGAAATAATATATATTAGAAACATCTCCTTTCTTTTTTATTTATTTTTCTATTCAACCAGACTGAGCTTATGTACGCATATTAGCGCAGCTTAGTAAAACACATATGGTACAGCTAGTAAAACATATAACCCAATTGTAAGACCACAGGAGAAGCTCCTTGTGGAGCAGGAGGTCAAGAACAATATCCTCCATGCCTAACAATGACCCGAGCCTCTAGAATCGCTAATGAAGGCGGCTCTCCACCATATATGAAAAATTAAAAACTTCTTTAGAGGACCTTTCTTTCAGAGTACATAAATTAACGTAAAACCCGTCAAACAGGTAAAAAACTATAACAGGTAAATAAGTGTTGATGGGATGAAAATGAAATAAAAATATTTTTATTATCCTGGGACTATTGTCCCTTTAGAACAAAGCATAAATACTAAGAAAATGTCTGTGTAGCCATACATTAAATTAAATATTTACAAAATAATATCTAATTAAAAATAAAAACATAAGAAGAAATAATAACAAAACAAACATATACATATATAGATAGACCAAACAAAGGAAAATAAAATAATATCAGTAAACAACATGGTTTCTGGGGATCATAAAAAGTTATCTTATGTACATTTCGTGATCAGTCGGATTGGGAAAGGAATAGGTGCTTAAAAAGGAGAGATTTAAATGAGAAAACTGATTGTGCATGTCGGATATCGGAAGGGATAGAATTTCAAAAGGAGATGGCTTGAATTGCAAAGGAATTGTCAAATGCAGTAGTTCGGTGTGGAGGATGATAGAGGTCAGAAGTACGGGATCTGGAGGGACGAGATTGAATGGAGGATTTGAATCGTAGGCTCTGAAGAATATAAGAACAGTGTTACCCAAAATCGGTATTGGTCTTGCACTATACTGGTAAAGGAAATCGATTTTTTGAATAAAAATTAAGGCAAAATAGTTACTAATACTTGACAATCCTAGTTACTATAAGTAAATAATTGGTATAACCAATACACTTTTGCATTTAACTCCTCTAATTTTTCATTCGGGCTTATTTAGGTTTCTCCTATCTAAAAAATTACAGTAATATCCCTATATTAATAAACTAATAAGTAACTGCAAGACTGTTGCGAGTACTTTTGCGCAAGAGCAAGACCATGACCAAGACTGAATTTGCAAGACCAAGACTCCTCTCGGTCTCGCATTTCGGCAATGCTATAGAAGAGGGTCGCTGACTTCCAATGGCCTGGTATAGAAAGCAAATTGTAATTTGCAAAACAGATGAAATGTAATTCTATTGTTTTATTATTGCTTACCTGAGTGAGGTCCTTACGGGATCAAATGAGTCCTCATATCCAAATGTTTTTATAAGTTTTGAGTACCTATGTGAATTATGATGATGAAGAGAAGTGCTTTGTTTTTTATCACAAAGCAAAAGGCCCTTATTTTCGTGATATCATGCTTAAAAAATATGACGGATTGTTGATGTGATAACAGGAACTAAAATTTCTCATTTGTATAAGCCCCTATACATCGGGGTTAACATAGGTAAATATCATGAAAACCCAGAAGAATAAGAGTTCGTATTCACTCTTTTTCGAACGCTTCAGAAAACTTTTATTACATTTATGAAATTCCTTATTAAGATTCTCTTCAACCATTTGCGAGTGTTGTCAGATACTAAGGTTTAAGCTAAGGGGCGAGAAAGTTCAACGTGAGAGGCCTTTGGTTCAGAGCTCACAGAACGATACAAAACTCAACAAGGAGCTTCATGGAAGCATAATTCTCGACTCACTAAGAATCATCCAATCATCCACCACAATGTGCATGGGAGTGGGTAGAGAGAGTTTGTTCATGGGGGAGCATACATCATATCACAACATTTTTATATTATTTATTGAACACTTCAACTGTATATATTGCATATCTTAATTTTAATTCGTTTTTTTAGTGTATGCACTTTTTTTTTTTTTTTTAATTGTCATTTTAGTACAATTTGTCATCAGAAAGTATGAATTATACTGGGAAGAAAGGGGGAAAAACGGTATGTATAAAGGGAGTAAAGAGAAATAGGAAAATTAAATGTTTAGGGAAAAAAAATGAAAAAACGAAAAAAAAAAACATTAAAAAACAAACAAAAGAAATTGTTTACCCTACTTATATATATTGATGATACTGTATATTTGTATATTAGTTTTAAAGATTGTCCATTGTATTGATTGATAAGTATGCTGTGTCTGTAGCAATCCAATTTAATGGGGCAGCACCCTTTTATGGAAATAAAGTGATTCTCTCGATAACATGTAATTGATATATTAATATAAAATTGCTTTTATGAGAAATTACTGGGTAAGTGTTTTTCTCTCTTGTGGTCGGTTGCAATCCTTTCGTTAATATTACATTTTTTTTTTGTATATTTATTTAGACATATAATAATCTGTCTCGTAGACAATAATTATAATGATATATGAACACATTCACACCATATATACAGAAAACATAAAATTAACAAAAGTAAAATAATAATAAAAAAAACTACGTACAATAAAAAATAAAATAACCTAAAGATAAGTAAATTAAAAACATAAAAACATATTCATACCTATATACAATATATACAGTCAGGCAGGAAACCCCAAGCCAAGCTTCTCTCTCCAACTATAGAAGGAAAAGCAGAACTCTAAGAGATCCCTGCGCTACTCTCTCAACCGCGTCATTGGTGATAAAGCCAGTGGAATTTAAATATTACATTAACATCTGAGAAACTTCTAGGTTTCCTAGTTTCTATTAGTATGAAGATTCTATAAGTTTTTGTTAAAAATGTCGCTGAGTAGGTTATTTTTTAAAAGAACAATCCTGCATTCAATATAAATGAGCATTAATCATATAATCACCTTAAAAAATAAAGTGAACCACAACAAAAAAAGAAGATTGAAAAATAGAAGAGTTTATCAAATTAGACATATCGGAGGGTCTAGAAGGCATTTGCAAGCTACATCAAGAGAAATCTTAACATTGTTCCATTACTACCAAAAATATTTGAATACGGCGAGATATGGTTAAATTTGAGTATGTTGGAAAGTGTTCTTTAATAAAGCGTATGCTAATAGTGAAAGGTGTGAATGAAGCTGTTTGAATCCAATTTTTTCGTTTGATTTTTGTAAATATCTTTTTTTATTTTATTTAAAAATACTTTGATATTATTATTTAAATAAAAAAAATGATAATATATTTTTCAAGGAAATGCAAAATCATATTTTTAGATTCAAGAGGGTGCTTGCCATCAAGAAGCATCATCGTGATAAAGCAAGAGTGTACTCCAATTAAAGTCGGAGAAGATAGGGTTGCAGGGTCTACTACTTCAATTATAATTTTCTTAAAAATTTCCGTTAATTTTAAAGCAGTAGAGCTCTCTTTAAGAGGTAATAATGAAAGTAAAACAAATTCTAAAAAGAGACCAATTGACTTGATCACTTGACAAGAAAATGTAGGAGAAAGAAGCTCTTTGTATTCTGTGTCCTCTTAGACAAAACAAGAAAACGGAACTTGGAAGAATGTGCAACGGGACATTGTCAAAAGAAGGAATGCACCTTAAACATAAAAATGAAACATCATAGAAAATTTAAATTAAGGAATGCAATAAGCAACGAGAACATTAAAATATAAAATGTACCGTTAAGATTTTTAATTGTTTAATTTCGCTTATTTGGTGATTCTCCTTATATATTCTGTAGTATTTTGGATAGATATAA
The DNA here is from genome assembly GCA_928085145.1 of Nezara viridula. Taxonomy (NCBI): domain Eukaryota; kingdom Metazoa; phylum Arthropoda; class Insecta; order Hemiptera; family Pentatomidae; genus Nezara; species Nezara viridula. The sequence goes on from OV725082.1 coordinate 87,702,461, forward strand.
ATATATTTTCTTTAAATGGAGACTTTGTAATGGAGTCCATCAGGGGGCAGAAGGAAGCTGCAAATAATCCATAATTTTATAAAAGACAGAGCACAGAAGATTTAGCCGCTTGAGAGCACCCTTCAAAACTTGGCTAATCCAAAAGTTGGGAGCGCAACCCCTCCACATTTTTATCTTAAACAAGACCAAGTTTATTGCATAATGAAATAAGTAGTTACTTTTTGAATTGAAAAGCATTTTCCAAAACGGCCCGGAGATGCAGTAACTAATGTTATCAATTGACACATATAAGACATAAGATTTAGTTATTTATGATTAGTGTATCTAATATAAATATTAGGTTTAAACTAATAATAGGTTTTACATATGTTTTTTTATTGAAAATAAATGTAGCAGGTTTTTTTTTAATATTCAAATATAATTTAAACTCCGCCCCTGCTTTCAAACAAAGTCAAATTGTTTTTTAACGAAATTTTGTTCAGTTTATAATGATACAGTTGGTAATTACTCAACTTGAATATTGTTTTAGTTATCTTTTTATTCTCGGAAAAAAAAAAAACATGACAAACTTTAAATTCTCTGAAATTTTCTATTATACTACTATCATCTCTTTAAATATTTCTCATTTTTTACAGGACATCGTTCATAATACAAACAACTATACGATTTATTGTTCAAAAACATTTGACAGCATAATAGTTTATTTTTTAAGATATTAAGTTATCCTTATGATGATGCTGTGAAGCGTCCCTGAGTATCCCATTAGACTCTTGGACGTCAGAGGGACCAATTTGTGCAGGAGGGGGGACGAAGACAATCTGAAATATATTACAGGTCCCTTGACAGCTCCGAAACACTTTAAGATTTACAACGCAAACAGCTCCATAAAAAGATGACCAGAAAAGCGCCATGGAAAATATTATAACATAGTAATCATTGTTAAGGAAAAAACTGAGGCTAAGAAATCATATTTCACGATAAACACGTACTTCGACCGATTCTCCATATGCAGTAATAAATTTAGCTTATATCTCGAATGGTGCGAAATCTCCAACCACCATGTTTGTCCACCGCCCATAGATCCTGCGAAAAAACACTTCCATGCGAGTAGTTCCTCTTTGAAGGCATAGATGTCAATCAAATATCAGAGATATAGGAGAAAACGGGTGTTATGTTTTACTCATACCTTGCTTCTATGAGAGAGGGATCTATAATTCATAATATTTCAAATGGCAAAACAGCATCTATCTCCAGTGGTCATACATGTTTTCATCAATTCATTACTTTCTTTAACCAGCGCTCCCAAATAATAGATTTAAAATATCATAAAATAATTTGCATTTGTTTCAATACAGAGACAAAAAAACAAAAATTTTTGAGAGTCCAGTATGACATAAGTTGAGAGAAAGAAAAAAAAATCAAGATGCAGATTGCTGCTGCAGTTTTGTTTGGGAGGGAAGATATTTAGGTCGGAAGACCAGGATCTAGTGATTCCAGGGTATATGGATATAAAATGGAGTAGAAGAAAGAAAACTGCAGAACGAAAACGGAAAATAAAATCTCAGTAACCAAGTAAACCAACTTTAGCAAAATAATTTTGCATAGATTCTTTTGTGTGTGTTTGTGTGTGTGTTTGTGTGTGCGTGAAGAAAAAAGAACCAAATCAACAATGGTACGAGGAAAACATTTATGTCCGGGAAAGTATCAAAGGTCAGTGCTGAGTTCATCGATTAAATCGAAAATCCATGAGACCGTTCCTAAACTCTTTGGTTCCACCGTCTTTTATGTTCGACTGATTCGAATGATACTTTATTGTTGTTATCTCATAACATACTTTCTATCTATATTTATTTCTGTTTTAAAATTCAATAATTTATTCTTCACTCTCTTTCATCAGATTTCATAGTAACCACAAAAACCTATGTTACACATAAATAAGGTTATAAATTCACTAGTTGTTTTAAGACTATTAAAGAAAAATCGAGAGAACCAAATGAAATAATAGTTCAAGCCAGGGATCTTCAAACGTTTTAGCCCGCGGGCCACAGGCGGATCTACGGGGGGGGGGGAGGGGGAACTTTCGGGCTGAAGCCCCCAAAATGGTAAAATATAACCATATTTTATAGAAAAAAATGTTTAAAACTATCTCTTAAACTATTATTGTTCGTGTAATTACATTTAATAGGACTTCAAGAATCACTAAGACAACACGTCATATGGGTAGTTAGTGTCATTCTTTTTTTCTTCAAATTAATTATTGTTATATACATGAAAAAAAAATTCTTCGGACTGAAGCCCCCCAAAATTAAATCCTGAATCTGCTAGTGCCGAGGGACATGGATTGTGATGAGAAAAAAAAAGCATGTTCTACAAATGTCACTTCAGATAAGAGCTTTTTAACAGAAACAACTGATGCAATAAATGTTGTAGAAACCTCGAATTTGAGTGATTTACTAATCAAAGAAACTTCCCCTGGTTTCTTTCTTACTTCTGGTTTCAAAAACAGATCCACAATCACTGATTTGATTGTTATTATTAATAGACCTACGAAATTTTCTGCGTAATTTATATGTAAAGGGTGGATTTTTGTTTGGCAACAGCATTTGCATAATCATGTTTCTTCAACAAGTCGCCATTGTTATAGCCATCGGAGGGATTATTATGAGATTAAAATTGGATCCCACTTAAGTAATTAAATACCAATCAAAACGTGTTTAGAATATAATTAGACAAATAAGATTATGCGCCACGAGCACTAGAAAAAAAGTAGTTCCTTTCATTCGCAGAACACAATTGTAATCTTGCAAGGTGGTATTTGCAATTATGATAATCTATGAGATAGATTTTGACGTTAATTTCCATTGAAGAAAAAAAATAGCTATCTAAGAGAGTAAAGTTTTTTTGTCGTTATAGGAAAGGTTTTCAACTTTCTTACTAAACTATTTTGAATGTACAACTCCATACCACAGACAAGTAAAAGACCCATTTATTTTACAATAGTTTCGGTTACTGATCAAATGTTAGTAAGGCCGAAATGGTGTAGAGGGGAAAGATGGAGGAAGAAGGCAAGGATGAGCTGAGTGGTACCAGTCCTGCTAATCCCTCAAGTGGGCTCATTCTGTGATTGCCCCGGATAGGACTAGAGAGACGCCAGTCACAGGGCCTATAAATGCGACATCTGCATTTTTTTTATTTCTTAATGATATTTACAACTGTATTTAAGAAAAACATTTAGTAAATTTTAACATATGGATATAATGACGTGAAAACACTTTTAGAAAAACAACCCAATGGTAGGTAGCACTCTAATAATATGTCTACATTAGGAGATCACGGAGCCGTCTTCTTTTTAGACGCCTGGGAGGGTTATCAGGAATCGAAGAGGAAGCAAGGTTAGAAACGAGAGGGTTGGGATGATTCTGAAGTTTATTATGGAAGGATAGGTATCTGGATTGGGCCAGATCTGAAACATAAGAAACATTAAGGTCATTATGGATGGTTTTATTTGTAGCAAAGTATGGAGCATTGAGGATTTTGGATTGTAAGGATTTGATGCGAGAGGAATTCGATGGTTTAATGAGAACCAAAGTTCAATTCCATAAGTCCAAATAGGCCTTATTATAGTCATGTATATAAGTCTTTTATAATCGGAAGGATTGTGAAGTAATCGGAAATGTCGAACGGTTTCTTGTCTGGCATGAGGAATTTTCTTCTGCATTTAAATAAGTTTTGATTTCTGTTTAATTTAATAAAAGTTGATGGTTCCTTTCACTGTTTAATAAAGTTTGATAGAAGTTCTTGTTTAAACAGTTTTTTATGATGCTTTAAAATCACTGGTATCTTTGTCATCCTACTCCGTAGATGATATTGGTGTCATTTTGTTATCTTAGCCCCAAGGTCATCTACCAGAGGTAATATGACGAAAATGACAATGTTTCTCCCTTTGAATAAGAGAGAGGCAATTAAAAAATCTTATGGTATCAGGAAAGATATTGAAGAAGTTTTCATATAAATTTCAGTTCTTAAATCCATTCACAGTGGCCAGGAAAAATCTTGAAAGCTTAAGCTCGCCATCTTACCCCGCCTTCCTCTACATATACCTATCTGCAAAAAAATAATTTTTTTTCCAGTTCAGTGAACCAACCAACTTAGTTCACTCCAAATCAAGAATGGTTTGCTAAAAAACATTCCTCCTCCAAAGGCCGCCGAAACACAAACCTCAAGATCATATTAAAATACAATCCTCTCATTAATTTCCCAGATGTTGTTTACCTTCGTGGCGTGTTTGTTGGAGTGGAAGGTTATGATCAGCTGCCGTGAGCACCACGAGAGGTCATGTGAATTGAATTGTTTTTGTCACTACTGAAATTATTATTTACAAAAATGTATCTCCTCTTATTTTTCTATCAACATACATCACACAAAACTCGTGTTATGTAAAGAATAGTTTTCTGTTTTAATGTTTTAATAGGCATATTTTTCTATAATCAGAGAGGAAAGAGCAATTTCTCTGCAATTTTTTGATGTATTAAGATTTCGAAATGTGATCTTGATTGATAAAAACATGGTTAATATTAATTGATCGTCATTAGCTCAATATCTTATTCACACTTAAGGAAAAAGCAAGAAATTATTTATTTATAATTAATTGAGGCGATCTTATTTTCTCTAACAGTCCATAATCAAATTATAACAAAAAAAAAAGTATTACAAAACTAAATTCAAGATAAGTGGTAAATTTAGATCCTAAATTATATTTTTAATAAAATATAGGTTTTTAAAATTTCCCTTAACCCTCCAAAAAAAAAAAAAAAAAAAAAAAAAAAAAATGAAGTACGCCAACTGTATCGACAAATAAAAATAAAAATTCAATACGAGAGGAATCGGATAAATAGTAAGACTATTGGATAAATACCTGTCCAGAGAGAAGTTAAATGATACATGAATGTTACTCACCTGAAAAAAAGAAAAAAAATAATTATCAATCACAGAGTTAATATCAATATATAAAGTAAAGATCTACATTATATTTGTTTACTAATTTCATCATAGGCACTACAACATTAATATCAACTTCTAGAATGCTTAATATCTGGGAAAAACTTAAGAATAAGAACTATGCATAATTTTGGATACAGTTCATAATGTACCCACCCACCTGTTTCATTCACGAATCCAAGTTTAAACTCCTCCTGACTTATAAACATGATAAGGAATGTGAAAAAGGAATATGAAATAATAATGATAACTTTAGATCTGAAGTTCCCACATCCATATTTCCATATAATTATCCTAAAAAAGGTTTGCTGCATGTATGTTATTATTTATGATATTATTATTCATCTGCCGAGCTCCATTTTAATAAAAAAAAGAATATTTTTTTTTTATTAATTTACATTTTTGACGTCTTTTCATTATATTTTATCTCTCTTCCACGACTTCACCCACACGTAAAAACGTAAAAGAAGAAAAATGAAAAATAGGAGTATATAAACGTTATAGTGATTCTTCGTGGTAATTATTCTTGGGATTCTTGAATAATTTTAACTAAAGCTTATCAAGTTTGGTCAAACATTTTATTTAGAATATTTTATTGGCAATTTACTAATAAACTAATCTAAAACATCATTCTTTAGTAAGTAAACAGTGATCATTGATAATGTATAGCGATGTCCACACCATCGTTCATCAAATCATTGCTTCTTCATTTGTGAAAAAAAGAGCTTCTGACCTAATTCACGAAAAAGAGCGGGTATGCTAATCTACAAATAAAACTATATCGCCCACCATATCGCCATCGACAGGAATATCGCCGACTATAATATTCTCCGTATCTCTGTGTATAATATTCTTAAGCCCGAGGCTTTGGAATGCCGTTACAACAGAAATTAGTCAAGAAAACATTTTCCATCTGATGTTGCTTATCATATTCCATTAAAATGAAATAGTCAATTAAAAAGAAAAATAGCATGAAACAAATTTTAAAGATGTGGGAAATAAACTACAGGAACGGAATAGAAAAAACATAAAATAAAAAAGAGGGAATTGAAAAATAATGATATATATATTCAAGGATCAAAAGGATATGGTTATTTAATGCAGCAACCAAAGCTAACTGTAACAGATGATTTTCTTTAACTTTATTTTATTAAGATATACACTGTTGAAAATTGATACTAATAGAATTTTAATATGCAATGATCTTCCACTATAGATTTTTAATGTACATCGAATGCACAATGATAGGCAAGGATACGATTCAAGTAGATGCATACCTTACAAGTTAAGGACCCGGTATAATAAAAGTGGTGTTATTACCGCTATAATCGTGCACATGACGGCAATTAATAAACTTTATCTTTGTGAAAAATCGGTCGATCTGCTACACTGTCGTTCCTAATCGAAGACAGTTGCTCGCATGGGGCGCCGAGTATAATCAGCAAAACCGCGACCAATTAATTTGAAGGACCAGCAGAACTCTTTTCCGTTTGGATAGCCTTCGCCGAACTCGAGGAATAAATTGCACCTTCAATCAACTGCTATAAATACACCCGCGGGGAACAGGATGATAAATAGTGTTTTGCGGTGCCATAATTGCAGTTCCCTGTGAATATGTAAAATATGTGTAAATGGGGGATCGGAAGTTAGTAAACAAAGTAATAGTCGAACATGTAATTTGTTTTAACTATTAAATAAAAAACAACAAACACAAAACCTCATTGTAATAATTTCATTCAAGCATACTACCTCCTAAAACACCATCAAGGACATTTAAATATAATCCATTCGGTCGCTGAACCGAAGTTCGGGAGAACAGTCGAAAGCTTATTCTCAACGGGGTTGGCATCTGATCTGATAGATCAAAAGATACAGGAAAACTGTCATGTTTATTCATGTTATACTTTGCATGTGACTCACTTCTAACGCTTGCAGATGTATTAAGGAAATTTGATTAATATTTAGATTTTTTTTATTAATTAAAACAAAACTACTTAAGTATTGGCGAAAATCCTCTAAATATTTATGTAAAATAAATAAACCACGGGAAAAAAGTTATTTGGCAGTTAATAACATGACTCCTGAACTTCTGTGCCCAAGCTCAGTTTCCACTGGCTTCCAATACCATCGACGTGGTTCGAAGAGAAGCACTGGGATCTCCTACAGTCCTGCTTTGCCTTCCATATGTGGATGACAAACCTTAAGAGTTCCTTGGCCGAATAATATAAATATTTTATATAAGTATGAATGTATTTTTTTTTATTTATTCATGAAATTTACAATTGTATAATATAGATATACACCAAGGAAATGTGTATAGAGAAATATAATAGCATGAAAATCATTCATTGTAGAGAATCTACCCATTGGCAGCGCTCTAATAAAATATCTAAATTAGATGACGAGGCCATCTTCTTTTCAGGCGCATCGGGGAGGTTATCAGGGATTGAAAAGAAACCATTAGGATTAGGATGGTTCTGAAGTTTATTATGAAAGAGGTATCTGGATTGGGTCAGTTCGGAAAAATAAGGAACATTAAGATCGTTATGGATGATTTTATTTGTGACAAAGTAAGGAGCATTGAGGATTTTGGATTGTAAGGATTGGATACGAGAAGAATTCGATGGTTTAGTGGAGTCCCAAAGCTTAATTCCATATGTCTAAATATGCCTTGTTATAGTCATTTTTAGTTAATTGTGAGTTTGGAACGTTTGTCTAGTAAGTTCTGAAGCAGTCGGAAATGTCTAGCGGTTTCTTGTCTTTTTAGTCTGGTATGAGGATTCCAAGCTAGACGACGTTTGTCAAGGTGCAGTCCAAGGTATCGGATCTGTCCAACAGGGACAAGAGAAGTATTATATTTAACTTTAAAATTTACTTGTTTGCAGTTTACTAATTTTCTTATTATATGTATATATCCTTTTATTTGCGAAGATAATAATCTTTTATCTTTTATTTATTTTTTTCCTTGTTCTTAATTATTCATATTCCTTTTTCTTATAAGTATAAGATAATAATATGCAATAATATGCATTGCCCTTGGGTGTGGTACATTATACTATTATTCAACGAAATAAAAAAAAAAAAATTTATATATATATATATATATATATATATATAAAATGTAAGGCCATCGGTATACTAAATTAAAAAATACAATTCTTCTACAACCTATATTTTAAAATTGAGGATTCTTTGGGTTAATAATAAATAAACCTTTACCTACAATGAAAATAAAATTTAAAAATATAAATATTTGAAGGTGCAATCACAATCTATTTGAAAGAGGTGTACATAATAATTTATAAGCAAAACGAAACATAAATAACTGAAGTTTAATAACAAAAATATTTTTTTTTACAGTGGTTGTTATGGCTAAGGTTTAATCAAAGGAAAGGACTCAAGTTTTTTGTTTTTTTTTCAACTGTAATAAAAAATTGATTAATGATTATATAAATTGGTGAGAGAAAAAGGTAAAATATTAATTGATATTTATAAAAAAAATTAATATAAAAAATGTTGGATTTATAATAAGTAAAGATTTTATTATAGCGAGGATCAAGGAGGCCTGTTTCTATTCACATACTAACCCGACGAACAGACTGCCAATGTTCCACTTTGAAGGAATTTGTCCTAATTAATTCTTCACCGACTTTTTTTAATACTGATTATTTTCTTAATACTGTTCACTGTTAAATAAAATTACATTTTAAATTTAGTACCTTTACTTATTCTATAATGGGTACATTTCCTTTATTATTATTTATTAATTTGTTAATAGTACGTATTGCTTTAAATGGTTATAGTAGGCCACAGAAAAACAAATACCAGATTCGAATGAATCAATCGACTGACCGAATCAGCTTAGATTAACCTTGAATTTTCGTTCACATTTGACGTCGCAGAAAGACAAATGAACTGCCAAGGCTCTCTGGTAGAAAAAAAAAACAGGACATTGAGTATAAGAAATATCACGGGTATTTAACCTGTTACATGTTGGTAAAGGCCCTATAATAGTGAAAACCAACCGAACGTGCTGTCATATAATATATTATTTTGAAATGTAGAGAATGTACACGACAATATGTACATGTACAATATGTACATAATGCGTATTAAATACTGAATTTATTAAATAGAAATTATAAAAACATGTTTATTATCAACTACTTGCCACCCATTTAGTTCCTGAAAAGACAAAAAAAAAATGACTTCCCATTCTCGACAAACGAAATGATTATGAGGTCTGACTTGGATATTATTATATTTTTTTATAATAACTTGCAGCGTTATTATAAGCGTATCACCCAAGATGGGTGGTGTACAGCCCTCTTCCCAAGAAATTTTATTGACCTCCTCTCTTTAAAAAGTGTCCAAGCAGCAGTAAAAAAAATTTAGGAGATAAATAATCAGGAAAAAGTCATTTTGAGATTTTTTATTGTTGCCGACGTTTCAACCCAAACACGTGGTCATCATATATTGTGGTCACCATCAGGGTATTTTGGCGGTACTGAAGGTGTTCAAGTACAAAGTAGCCAACCATAAAAAATCTCAAAATGACTTTTTCCTGATTATTTATCTCCTAAATTTTTTTTACTGCTGCTTGGACACTTTTTAAAGAGAGGAGGTCAATAAAATATCTTGGGAAGACATACACCATCCACCTTGAGGGATAACGTTACAAGTTATTATATAAAAAAAAAAATAATAATATCCAAGTCAGACTGAACTTCAATAGAAACATCAACAACAAGAAACAATTTTCCTCTAATGCAAAAATAAGTTACTACAGTATAGTAGTAAGACCAGTGATACTGTATGGTATGGAAACAGTCAGCCTAGGGAAAGTGCTGAAGGTTGAGAGAAAATTCTGAGGAGGATTCACGAACCCAAAATAACAAGGGGTATAGGCGAAAATCCAACGAAGAGATATATTGGGATTTAGAAGATCTGAAAATAGTCTTCAGGACCAAAAGACTGAGGTTCTATGGACAAATGGTCAGAATGAAGTATAGGGACATATGTAAAGCAAAAAAGAGGAACTGGGTAGGCTAAAAATCAAGAATAAAGACTGCTTGCATAGAGTGATTTTCGGGAAAAAAAACTGAGAAGTTGGGATCTTATAGGAAGGAGGAAGAAAATAGACTAAGGAAGAGCGAGAGGAACAGTCCAGGAGGTTGGAAGAGTATTGGATTGGAAGGAAGGCGGAAGGTGTGAAAAAGAACAAGAAATGACATTCGCGTGGTCCATGCTGGCCAATCTTGACAAAAAATATATATATCCGTGATAATTGGAATATTTTCTAAACTAAAAAAAAATCATTGAAGTTGGAACATAGATACAAAGATACGGCCAATTTGTAATACGCATACATGTTTAGTTCCAATATTAAAAAAAAAAAATTCCTTTCTCTCATAGTACATAGCATTTACTTTCACACATATTGGATTGCCAATTTTCAAGTAAAAAGTCTTTATGAGACAATTCATAATCCCAATAATTAAGAGCCTTGATTAATTTTCCCTTAATGTCTTGATAAATTTTCCTTAAAATCTGAAAATTTTACACTCAGTGTGAATATATATGATAAATAAAAGTATGGGTATCGTTTTCATGCACTTGCCGTGTTTTTACATTGATTAATAAGATCAAAATTCACAAAAACATTTTTGAAAGTTAGCCTATATCATGAATGTATTTAGTGAATTTTCGCATTAAACCGACAATATATATATTTGTATATAAATATTTAATTCTAATAAAAACAAATGTCCGAAAAATAAAATTCGACAATTTGAATTTTACATACAGTTGTATAAAAATGCTTAATATTGACGATGCGCAGACCATTCATTCTCTATTATAATACCAATTTATTAACATTAGTACAAACCCATTCTGCAATACCTGTATAATCTCTTATGATTTATAACGAGGTTTAATAGTTTTTCTTTTGGCGCTCCGTTATCTTATCCGAAAAGCAGCCATGTACCCGGGACGGGATACATAAGCCCGGGTAGAGCTCCCAAGGCCGACAAACAGGAGCTTGGCACTGGGAACATAAATAAAATTCATCAGAAGAGGCGGCCTGATATACTGCCTACTTAGCTAGACTGACCCACATTCCCAACCAACTGCCTGCGCGAGCTCTAATGTTTGTTTATCAGCCCTTTCGGGGCAGGAATAGATCTGTCATAAACCGGAATGGAAGCAATGAGAAAACTTGCAAAAGTAAAACTGTTCACGTAGTCATAAACTAAGATAGAACCATTCTTCCAAGTAACACATATTCAACATTTTGACGCCCGAGCTAAAGTAAATAAGGCAAGAATATATATAAAAAAATTATGCATATTACCATAACATGCATACTTTAGCTATACACAATTATTTCTTTTATGTATATATTTTTTTTGCTGCATTTTCTCATGAATTCTCAATGCATATGAAAATTGAAAAGGACTTGAAACAGAAGATTACAGAAAAAGTTCGTCAAAATCATCAGAGCCGTTTTGGGCTACAGTTAGTGTTGCCCAAAATAGCCAAGGTCACCTAACCGTTGCAAGAACAAGACCAGAACTGGTAAAAAAAAAATCGATTTTTTAAATAAAAATTAAGGCAAAATAGTTACTAATGCTTGACAATCTTAGTTACTATATGTTAATAATTGGTATAACGAATATACCTTTCCATTTAACTCCTCTAATTTTTCATTCGGACTTAGTTAGGTTTTTCTTATCTAAAAAATTACATCAATATTTCTATAGTAATAATCTGATAAGTGACTGCAAGACTGCTGCGAGACTCTTGCGCAAGACCAAGACCATGGCCAATACTGAGGTTGCAAGACCAACACACATCTCAGTCTCGCAGTTGGGCAACACTAGCTACAGTCAGAAGAAAACAAGTTTGTCTCTTATTGCGCAGGAAGGAATCGATTTGACCCACAAGCATCGGTGCCAAAAAATTCCACAAAAAATAAAATATATCAACACAATTGGTCCACCCGTTCAAGAAATAATCGTGTCACATACAGACAGACCAATAGTTAAAATGTGTTTAGGTAGGCAGAGATAGAAAAGGCTGGTTAAAGCAGGACAAGATGTCAAGTTATATGACGCACAATGGAGTATTGTTTCTTTTCTAAAATCCCAGGTATATCCTTTTTTAATTCAATTACTTTATTTGCACAAAGAAAGAATATTATTATCTATTAAAAAAAAAAAATTCTAGCCCAATTTCAAAGTGTTCACAACATAAGAAAAGTATCAATCCAAACGAAAGTAAAACGCAAGGGTACATAATACAATGTTATTATGTTAATATTAAATTTATAAAATGTTATTTTGTACTCTATGATTTGAGGCAGTAGAATCAAATGGGCATCATTATTACTTTCAGTAGCGTTATAATGCCCCGTCGTTAGTCCGAAGTTAGAAGTGCTTTATAGATGCCTCCTCAATGCCACGCTATTCATAGATATAAATATGGTCCATTATGAAAAGAACTCTGATGAATACTACTTCTTCCACTTCTTTTAAACTGGAGACCTTTAAAGAGTCCTTTTTTACATCAGAAATCGTGTTCCTATAAATATTAGTACCAAGGAAGAGCCAGTGGAGTACCTAAACCATTTGGGGCCTGGAGCCCAAATCGTAGATACTAAAAAAAAAATTTTTTTTTTTTAAATATCTCATTAACAAAAGAGTTCAGTTCTGCTTGAAAAAATAAATGTGTATGTACGATTTTTTATCAATAAAATTATCATTGAATAAAATAAAAAATTGAACTTTTTTTTATAACCAGCTGATTTAGGGATCAGGCCGATGCTCCCTAGCTAGGCCCCTGCGAGGTCTAGGTTTAATAGGTCAGTTAATACGATTGCTTGATTCCTAGGTGTATCTGGTATAGATATGAGAGTAAGGTATCTTCTACCTCAAGGGCGACCGACTTATACCATCACAATGTACATACAAGTGGTCAAATACCATTTACAAAAGTGTTTAGAGAAGAAAAGTCAATACAAAATAAATTATTAACAAATATTTGAGATTAAAATTGCGTAGGCGAATTTTCCATATAAATATTGTCCGGAGAACCAATGGAACATTGACGTCAGTACACGAACTTAAGATACGAGGTACAAGGTCTGAGAAGCAAAAAAAAAATCTTTAAAAATAAAATTCACGTGTATAAAATAAGGCTTCTGTTATTTTAACCTTTGCTCCGTTTTCAGCAGATCGACTGCTAAAAACAAGTAATTAACACAACTTCAACTATAATAGCTCAAAAGAGAATAATGGTGGAAAATTGATCTAAACAGTTTTCGTTAAGAGCTTCACTTCAACGTTTGAAGTTAAAACTTTTTTAGGCACGTTTTGCACTCTTTTTTGTGGAGAGTGAATTAGATTGAGCCATCAGATCACCTATGTGCAAGTCAGCCGGAATCTACTAATTGAAGTTCTTCTGCATATGGATTAAAATATCTGAAAAACTGAAACTCGGACCTGCATATGTTGGAAATGTTCATCGTTTCATCCTCTTTGTAATGAGCTGTAATTGAAAATAGTATCATAACGCGACGCGGTGTAAGAGGAACCAAAAGGGGGAAAATAGGGTCGAAAACCAAATGATAACTAGTTTTATGAAAGACATGGATTAAAATATCTCAGAAATTTCTGTAATTCTGTAAACGAGGAAAATGATCAGCATTTCGTCCTCTTTATAATGAGCTATTATTTAGTACTTATATTTCATATTATTAATCTAGCCTTGTTGATTTTTTTCAATTCTCTTGAGGTTTAAAGCACACAACTTTTTAAAAAAATATTATTACAACAATATTATTTGTTTAAAAAAATCCAAACGGGAATGTAAAATGACATATTTGCTGAATATTATACAAAATATTATTGAATATATGTACACTGTATGTATTATGTATTACTATAGTATTAGGGTATGACAGGTCTCCAACCTGCTTATTACTTATAGGTTGTGTCAGATGTAGGGAACCATGGTTTTTCATTTTTATTTTTATTTCCATTTTTATGCAATATGAATGGCGGGTAGGTTACTGTTTATAATAAATAAAAAGAAAATGTAAACGGCATATGTTAACAGATTATTTCTATCAGCCTTTCAGCCTTATTATTTCTAAAATTAATGAAACATATTTTTCCAGAAAAATCTAAAACATCAAGTGGTAAGATTATGCGAATGGATATTACTTAAATAGATGCGATTTAAATATATTTTTCAAATCTTTCGAAACATCCTCACTGCTCCTAATTATATTAAGTAACTAAATGAACCCTAAAGACAAGAGAAATTCATTTGTTGCAGATTTAGCCCGAAACAGATAAGCCTCCTTCAATCAAAAACCGGCCAGCCCAATCAATTCTCTGTGACCCTCCGATGCGCCTGAAAAGAAGATGACCACGAGAACTTCCAACATAAAAGAGTTACTGAAGTATTATCAATGGGAAAAATCCTTCATATGTTATATCATGATTTTATTGTTTACTCTTACATTTACATGTTGAATTTTATTAATACATTAGTAAATTTCAATAAATAAAAAAGAAAAGAATATTTCTTTTTATAGTATTTGATGTCTTCATACATGCCCAGACAGATTGTAATTTTTGCCAAAATAAAAAAATAAATAGAATCGATAAATCGATAAAACTCACTATAAATAAAAAACATATCAAATTATAACATTGGGCTAGGTTAAATGCAAAGAATCAATACATTTCATTCAATACGACATATCCTTAGAAATAAATTAATTTCTGCAAAAAGGAATAAAAATCGTTGTTAAATTTACAGTCAACAGCTTAAACCATATTACCCAAAATGTTACACGATAAACACCTCGAAATAAATTTACACCAAGAAAAAGAGAAGTTGTAGACACTATATTAAATTTTTTTTTTTTAATTGATTTAAATTACAATATTATTTACAATGAGTCAGAATGTTAACAAATACTCGTCCGCATGACGAAAATTCGTCATTTCTCAATTACCAATAGCCAAATGACGAAAATTCGACATTTGTATGTTACATAGAATAATTGATTCTTGTTCTTTTAAATTCTAAATAAATTTTATTCTAATTTTTATCAATGAGATAGTATTTTCTTAATGGAGGTGCAAAAAATAACGGGACGAATTCGTGTTAAGCCTATTTTATAGACTGTTTACAACAAATATTTAATAGTTTAAACAAATTTAAAAAAAACAATATATTTTAATTGATTTATTCTTACAGTGACTAAAATGCACTGAAATTAATTGATTATTTTTTCTAAATATTCTCACTCATTAAAGAAACAAAATACTTTTAAAGAACACTCAACAACGATATTATTTTGAACTAAATTTTAAATAGGATGAAATATTATTTACTGTTTTTCAATAACATAAGAAATATAAAGCAAACATCTTAATTCAAATAAAGACAAAACAATTAAAATTAAATTAAAGGGGCTTGTAAGGAAACGAATGTTTGTTATTTTATTTTCCTAAGTTTTATATTAATTTATTTTATTTATTAATGTTATGCAAGCGGATTTATCATGATTATTATTCTTACTGTCTCTACGGTTTTTCTTTGGGAAATTCCAAATGTAACTCCGTCTCATTATGATAATCGTATCCGTAAATTAAAACGGAAAAGCATAACAGTTTAACTTGCAAATGCCAGAAACCCTGCAAACGGGAATTTCCCAAACATAAAAATAATTTAGTTGAACGTTTTTGTGGAAAGCATGATAAAAGGAGCATTAAATTTAAAAAAGACATTAAAATAGAACTACGTTCTAAAATAATATTAAGAAAAGAGGCAAACATTTTTTTTTAATTCAGAATATATATTTATTATGTTACATTTAATATTATTTATTATTTTAACTTTAGTCATCTTTAACTTCAATACATGTATTTTATATTTGTATATACAATTTTAGTTATGTCATATTTCCAAGGTATTTATTCTTTACATAATACGTGACATTGTCTTAAACCCACCAGTTACAAAGGTTTTGCAATATTGTTTATTTATTACATGTAATAATTGTGTAAAGTATTTTATAGATACATAAAATAAAGTATTTTTCATACTTTTCATATTTTTATATGCACATTATTTAATAGTTTTATATTCATAAGTATTATATACTATTATCCTTATTTTTTGTAGACTATCATGGTTATATCTAGTTTGTCTTATCGCTGATGAAGGACTAAGACTTGTACTGAAATGATGGCATATATTAAAAATTCGTTTGCACTTTCTATATGTTATCTTTTTTGAATGCATTTTTTTTAATTTACAATCAGATTTATATATATATATATATATATATATATATATATATATATATATATATATTTATTTTTTTTTACTGTTTTATTAAAGATTAGCATAGACTGGAAAAATTCACTAAGCAGGTTTAAAAATGATATATTGGAGTTACTATTTAATAAAATTAAAAAATCTCTACATTCAAAAATTTGATAGCTACGTAACAGCTACACCTAAAATTCACAACATAGTGAAAGCATAAGAGAGAAACCTAATAAAGGGGTGATTTCGAAACGGGAGGATTTTTCAACTGGCGGTACATGTAATTTTAGCCACTGTTATTACTATACAAGATGCGTGTAATTAATATGTAACTGGCGTGTTGCATGGATATGATTTAAGTCGTGGACTAACATTGAAAGTTGTGGGATCTGTCCCAAAGTTGATAATTATAGCTACTTAGGAAAGGAACAGACACATCGCTTCGCGGAATGGCACGGAAATAGCCACGGTCGGTGAGAGAAAACTGAACGGGGAAAACTGGCGGTCACTTTTATCTGGAAACAAGTTAAAATATTTTTAAATGTAACGTTAAAACAAATGTAACATAGAAAAAAAGATTCATCCAAATTGGTTCTTACAACTTGGCTAATATATCGTATTCTTTCCATAACGATATGATAAATAAATTTGCAATCGAGTACATCGCTTCATGTGCCTTGGGAAACATGCGTTATTATGATACTATTTACCGTAAAAATATTTTAGCTGCTTATATGCATGGTTCGAAAAATACAAACGAGAATGCATTACAGAATTGATGGAGATAAAAAGAAACATTCTCAGACCCATAGGAGGAATAAGTTTAACTTGGTATCGATATGGGTGAAGAATTGCATTAGATATGTAACCTGAGTTTATTATGGATGGGGAGTGGAAAGAGAAGGGAAGGAACTAGAACGAAAGAACACGGCTCCATTGAAGAACTAGTATCCAGATGTGCCCATCTCTCCCCCCCCCCCCCCCCCCAAGGTCGATGGCAAATAAATCTCCCCCTCTCCTTTCCACGAAATTGTATTGTCCTCCTGCTCTTAAAAACATTGCAGGTGAGAAAACAATCAGAAAAATGTAGATCATATACAATTACACTTACTGAGATCTCGTCCATGTTTTTACCCTTCTGGTTAAAACTTTTTCCGAAATTCCGAAAATTCAACCCCGTCGAAATGTGCCTCCCTTCAAAAATTCAAAATCCCGTCAAAATGTGAATCCTCAAAAATTTTAATAGCACAACTTGCGCCACGAAACCCACTTCTGGGCACCAATGCTAGTATCTGATAGAAATGTATGAAGAAAAAAAATTATTTGTTCAACGTCTTGAGGAAGAATCTCCAAGCTAATCAGCAGTGTCATGTTATAACTGGCAAAATTCCAACTACACAGTTTTATGTATCCAAAATACAGATAAAAAACCGTTGACGTCTCGCTAATTGAGGCATCATCAGGACAGAAAAGAAAAGCGAATCGAAAATTCCATTTGAGCATTTTTTTTTCAATCTTGATCGTCTTGAGCTCTTTCGGCCGTGCGACGTCTAGCAGCCCAGTTAATTTCACCTTCTGTCCTGGCTTTGTTTCTAATGTCCTGTAGTCTGGGACAAGTCAGTAGATGCAGAGCTATCATGAATCCTTGTCGACACAGTGGACATATTCCGGTACGGTATGGATGGCTTTGGAGATAGTCATCATGTCCGGTTATCATCCTGAACTGTGCAACGGCCTCACTTCTAGAGAGATCCACTGGAACTCTTCTATTCTCTTCTAGTAAAGAAGCCCTCACCTTCCTTCTATTATGCGAGTAAATGTCATGGAGCGATTTAATCTTTGATATGCTTTTCTTTTGTGTCCTGATGATGCCTGAATTGGCGAAACGTTGTCGAGTTTTATAGTTTCACCTGAATTTTGGATACATAAGGTTGCATGGTTGAAATTTTTCAATTATAACAGAACATTGGATTTCTGTCTCTTGTTAAGTCATTGACTGACTCATATTAATTTGTAATGATATATGGAACTTGTTTGAAATAAAATAGTCATATTTATAGAGAAAACAATATATAACTTTTTCATGCCTTTAACTGAGACAAAATGCATTATTTCTTAACAAAATAAGATGTTCTTTGGAATTTTTGAAATGTTTACTGCCATTTCATTTAAAATGCCAAATATTTAAAATCGGAATAAATGAACGAATTTGATCTCTATTATTTTATTATAACCATTTTAAGGCATTAGAAAGAGTTAAAATAAGCGAGGAAGTGTGAATCGTTGGGAGAACCTCGGGTTGTCTCACTTTCCCCCTAGCGCCTTCACCTATCCGGAAACATAAAATACTAATCCATTCTAGTACTTAATTTGAATGAACTCAATAATGAATGAACTCTTTCATCATTAATACTAATGTCCTTAATTGTGACAGAATGTTATTTAATTTAATAAAAAAAAACGAATAATATTTTCACATTTCTTTTTAGCCCTGATGAAAACATACAATGTGGGACGAAACGTAGAAATGAATAAATTGTTAGAATTTTTTTTACCAACTCCAACCAAATATTCTTCGAGATGCACCATTATTAACGTTGCTTCCTTTAATGAAAATAGATACGACATTATGATATTTATATTCATTAAGATTTCATAAGTATTTTTTCTTTTTTTTAATCATTTATTGAAATACTCATGTCGTTTTAATAAAAAAACCTCCATCAATGATTTTGTCATTTGCAAGTATGATATTACAATACAGGAATTAATTATACTGAGCTAATAAGATTCTTGTAATTTAAATTTATGCCATAATAAAATTTGTAGCTATAATTCTTATTCAACAACAAGAGCTCTGTACATACGAATATTTCATAATGCAGAAAATCGCAGTTACAGAAAAAATAAATAAAAAGCGTTGTGAAACTTAAATTATTTAAAAACAAAATTTATTATTAAGTCAAATAGTTAATAGTTGATATTTTTCAGATGGGCAATCCCAGGCTACGGGATCCAACTTACTAATATTCCCAACACATTCTGTTTTATTTATATGAAAAAAAAAACTTTTTTATATCAAAATAAGTAAATTTAAATTTTCTTCATTAAAAAAGAGTGCGAATCTAGATGAGAATACAAAATTATTTACTGCTATTCAAAAATTGTTGAGTTGTCGGTTTTTGTCCTGAGCAGTTACTATGTACGAGATGTTAATTACTTAAATAAATTCTTAATTATTTAAATAGATATTAATAAATAATTGCCTATATATTTAATATTTAGTAAAAGAGTTGACTCAAAACACTAAGTGGGTTAAGGTCACTGGATCTTAGCTTAGGAACATTCCTTCTAGCTTGTTTCTCACTAATCTACTATATCATACAATAATAACGGACGAGCGCTATGGAGTGAAGTATCCAAAATGTTCTTAATTTAAATTTCGACTCGTTTTAATAAAACGTATTATATTCAAAGAACTTGTCTATCTTTGACAATAAATACCAAAAGACTCAATTTTCTCTCATGTAACATTTCTAATGACATGTAACTAACAAGCATTATTTGTTATATATAAATAAAATGTATAATACATTTTATATAGACGGACCAACATGGTCGAATCAAAACATGAGCAATAAAAAATATTTTATCATTTTAAACTACGTTCATTCAAATCTACTAGATTGTAGTAAAGATAAGTAATTTGAAAATAAGAAAAGAGTTCCTACGAAGTTGAAAAAATCGTTTATCTACGCAGCTGTCCTACGTTTGAAATATATTTGCAAATAAAACTGAATGTTTACTACGAAAATTC
This sequence comes from Nezara viridula, assembly GCA_928085145.1. Classification (NCBI taxonomy): domain Eukaryota; kingdom Metazoa; phylum Arthropoda; class Insecta; order Hemiptera; family Pentatomidae; genus Nezara; species Nezara viridula. The sequence goes on from OV725082.1 coordinate 87,722,628, forward strand.
AAGGTTATTCTTTACTATGGGTCAGTTGCAAGAAGTTTTATGCCGCATCGTAGGTGTTTCGATTTTTTATAATATTAGTTTCTTTGTACAACAAAAACGACGCAAAAGATTTTTTTCTTATTCGTGAAAATAACAAAAGTCAGTAAATTTGATAATAAAAATATGACGTCTGAATAACAGAATCTATTAACAAACCATTTTATACTGTGGCGTACCTAATCAGCCAATAACCGTATCCATGAAAAAAGCTATTGTCGAAGAACTAGCTTTAATGTTAGGACTGCAATATTGGTACTTAATTTGCTGACGAAAAAAGAAGGAACAGATAAAAAAAAATGTATTTTTGAAGTAATATATTAATTACGGAATTGCATCAATATTATAAATATAAATAAATGAAATATGTTTGATCCTGTACACTCTTAAGATTAAATGAGAGTAAGACCACAGAGAGAGTACCCTTGAAATAAAATACAATTATTATTTAATTTTATGGGAGTAATTGGAGATGAAAAAAATCGTGAAGGCTTAAAAGACATCGCTTCAACGACCTGGTGATGATGATGGGATTAACACGAGGCATAATTTAACTCACCTTTTAAAAAATATTAAAATGCAATTTGAGCCTAAGATTTCATTAATTTTACAACGTTTAATCAGGAGCCTACAATATATTTTCAAACATAAAAGTTACCAAAAAATGTGCATAAGCAAACCGGTAAAATTGTTTTTAACTTTTTAATTATGTAGTTTTCTTATTTAATATAATTTAATTTTTTTTTCTTCATCTTAAAGTTCATGTTCATTTTAGTTATCACTTAATCTAACCTCATACATACAGTATACAGCGTATAAAACCTGTTCAAATTATTATATTATATATAATGGTTATATAATATTTAGAAATCAATAAATTACCGATATCACCATAATGGTCCTCCGGGCCGAATGACTAGATTATTTGTGTTTATCTTATATATTTCTAGAAATTTAGAAATATTTTTGTCATTAATATGTTCCGTTATTTTATGTTTCTATCGCACCCTTATTTTGACTTTCCAATACTAAGCGGCATTTCCCTTAAATATCAGAACCTTGATGCGTTTGTAACCTATTTAGCTTTTTTGTTTATAGTTACATTTGTCTTTTACTTTTCAAAGTAACGATAAAAGAGGAGATACGTACATACGTCAGGAAGGTACCTTATCGCCCATTAGCTATTCCACAACACATACTGGAAAATATTAATTTTCCGAAAGATAATATTACAACGTATTTAGCTGTTAGGCGCCACGTATAAATCAAGAAGCCATTTCCTAAGTAAACAACGAACTAAAAACTAATTGAGTAATTTTTAAAAAAGATATAGCGGAAAGCAGTTTTTTTTATGGAGAAAAAAACGGAGGCCATTATGAATTGACTATTGACTACAGCTGACTAGCTTTCAGTTCTCGAAGGACAAATACCAAAGCTTGCAATTCCTTCTTTTCTCGCCGGTATTCCGCTAATCTTCAGCAGATGATCATGAACTTGAGATCTCTCTACACCGAAGACCCAGAGAGCAGCTCTTTTTTATAACCGGACAAAAAAACACCAGTGAGCCAATATATAAATAATCAGGGCATTGGGGTCACCAATTACGATAAAAATATTATGCCCATGTCCGAGGGAGAATTCTTGCCAATACACTCTAGGAGCCAAGAGAAAATAAAATAAAACATTATTATTTGTTTATATTACTGTTTCTGACCTTGCTCTACATGGATTTCTAAGTTGTTACATATCAATCGATTTGTTCTTATGTAAAATATTTATAACTCCTCAGGATTTTCTTTTAAGTCAAAGTTACTAGAACCGTTGGATAACTAAATTATTTTTCTTTAAAGCTATATCAACTTTTAGTTTTTACGCTTCATAATTAATTTTACGCTTTTTGAATAATTTTAAAGAATAAAATTTCCCAAACGTTTATTTAAGAGAAAATCCTGAGAGGTTATAAATACTTCAGTAAACGGCATTAAAAAAATCCTCTCATAAAATTAAGAAAAAAATTTAATTTTTTTTATTTCAAAACAAACTCTTATTTAAGAGTTTTAATGGATCCTAAAAATGAATCTGAATCGTTTTTTAGGACAAAAATTTACTTCACCTACTTTACCATAAGCATTTTTGAGTATTTGAGTTAATTTATTATACATTAGAATTCCTTTAATACAATATATTTTTATTATATTACACATAAAAACATATTGATTTATATATAATATCCTGAAATCCATGCTGAGAAAAGTCAGAAAATAATAATATAAACAAATAATAATTTTTTTTCTCGGATTCCAGCGAGCACTGGCAAAAACTCTTGGACATGGGTCTAATATTTTTTGACCTAGTATCATCAAAACAGTTTAGTGACCCTAATAATGTGATTATTTATGATTTAGCTCACAGGAGTAACCTCCGCTTGTTAATATAAGAATTAATCTGTGAAAAGGAAGATGTATTCTGTGCCTAAGACACTACCAATCCTTGATAACTATACAATTTTCACATTAATCAAAATTTAATATAGATAAGACGATTATATTTAATACTAATATTTAATTGGAATTTGATGAAACTGATTTAGGACCATGTAGTTAAAAACCCTGCACAATGCTTGAAAATTTCATTCAGATTGGATTAATGGTAGAACACGAAATGCCAGTCACATGGATTTAACTACAGACAGACACGAAACCAAATTTGTTACTTGGTGTTTAGAAATAAAAAATGTATTTACCTCCCTCAATAATACAAACCTTCGGTAGTTTTAAACAAAAAAAAAGACAAATCAGGCATTTTATTAATCGGGAATAATACCGAAGTCTCATCTTGAATTCTCCGAACGAGCCCGAATTAAAATTCGCAATGAGTGCACAGTGCTCGCTCTTCGATGATTCATTAAATTGTGGAATAGCATACAAAACATTTTCAACAGACTATATTTGTTAATTTTCAATTTCCTTAGATTTGTCTTAAGGTTTTTGAGGATTTTATAGAATGAAGTCATTTAAGGATTTCCTCCATCTCCAAAAAAAAAAACGTTAGCACAAAAAACAGCGGATCAGGAAAAATATATAATCAGTGCAATGAAGAGTGCAATTAGTGCAATAATACCTTGTCATTAAAATCATTGCAATAAAATGAACCATCACGTCTGTTGGATAGATACATACAAACAATATGATACATTAATTATATATGCAAATACAGACATAATAGCAATTAGATAACTTGGGCTTGTTTCTCAAACCAGAAGTAAATATTTATATTTTACCAACTAGTTATATTAATGTATAGAATATTTAAATAATACAGACATATTGCTTGTTGCAATTTTACTTTGTAGCAATGTTTGTACCAAACCTCGAAACTATATATATATCACTAAACAATGGTATATTTAATATTTAGATAGCAAGTGAATGAACAAGGACATTCATCCATAAATAATTACTTAGTGCTCTACGATCAGGTCGTAGGAATAGCAACCTGTTGCGCTAGAAGGTAAACAAATCATATCAAACTTATAAATAAAGAAATAAAAATAAAAATAGAACAACTAGATTAGTGTACAGTCACGAAACCACTTGCACGGGGGATCGTTTGTAGATAATATTGCATCCAAAGAAAAAAAATCCGCATAAATACCGATTATTTTAAAAATCAACAAGACTTGTCCTGGTAACTTTTTTTTCTTTTTAGTCATGAAATTTAGAACTGTATAAAAACAAATATACGTTTAGCAATCGTGATACAGAGAAATACAATGGCATGAGAATACTAATAGAGAAACTACCCATCGGCAGCACTCTAAGACTTTATAACACTCTAAGACTTTATCCATAACACACCATTGACCATCGAGCACATCATGAAAATTGTGAGCGCTTATGTCCTTCATGAATTTCACTAAGACTCCGGAGCTACCGTCAAGTTCTGGAACAGGAAAACCAGGAGAATTTGCTGAAATTTTTGAAGGATAACAAACTGTATAAAATTATATAATTATGTAATAGAAACACGGTGCCTCTAACCTTTGTTGTTGTACATGGCACCTTACACTGTAATTTAATAAATAAATAAGACTTTATCTTAAAATTAAAAACCTCATTTTTATATGGTACTGAGATTTTCTACTTAGGAATTTTTATTTGATGCGTTATTTGTAATAACTACGCTTTGATTCTTGAGAAATTTAACTTTTTTTCTACTGGCTTTTTTATGTGGAGTTTAGATTATATTTTTTCCCTGTGGATTATACAAAATTGGATATTTTGTCTTAATATCAAGAAGATGAAAAATATAATAATATAACACCAAATCGGAAGTAAAATTAAAATTAAAATTAATGTGAGAAACTATTTTAAAAGTGTACACTTATACAGGCATAATTACCTATTTGTTTGTTAAATACGGTTTTTAAAATTATGAGTTAATTATTTTGATATTGAAGGAATTCTGCATGAAAATCTTAAATTAAAAATTATCCAAGAAAGCACTCTCAGAAAATATAATCTGTAATCGTGCAACTATCCAATCCTTTCTAAAATCACGATGATGGGGTCATCGGTTTACAGCACAATGGCAGAGACAACAAATTCAAGTGTACTATGTATTTGTAATAAGATAATCAGAGAACAAATTATATATTTTTTTAGCTACTATAAGCATAGCATAATTATAAAATAAAACATTTGATATGATAATATAAACACAGATATAAACAAAACCCTTCAATGATGAATAGTTTTTTTATAGATGTCTTTGAATTTTTTTTTTATTGAATTACTTTTTCCTACTTTCCCAATTGTATCTATATTAAAAAAAATGTAAATGTTCGTTTGTTCAAAACCGCCGAAACTTCTTCTCCGATTGCTTTGAAATATTGACATAACGTTTCTATTGGAATCAGGAGTATTTTTATATACATTTAATTACTCTCCGGCCTTTATTTTGGAAAGGCGGCCGAAAAAAAACAGTGTCGCTATAGACTGTAGCGCCTAAACGGCTGTAACGATTTTAATGAAACTTGGCTAAAGTCTTCTCCTTGAATCCCTTGTATGTTATGTATATACCATGCTTTTCCGAAAAGAGTATGAAAAAAAAGTTACGATGGATTCAAAACTATTTTTGCGAATAACTTAAAAAGTACACAAGTTTTGTGTTGTTGATTGTACCCATGATTATTTGAAAGCTTCCTTAATTTCCTTTAAACTAAAAAAAGAATTACTAAAATCGGAGGATTAGGTGAAGAGATATAATGTTTTAAAATTTAGTACTTTTCCTTCGGTGATTTAGAGACGGATTGCTTCTCACATAAACAATTGTATGTTATGTATTCTAGAGTTGGAAAACAAGACAATCTATATATACAAACAATGCGACAACAATAATATAGCATATCCGAAAGTATTGGGAAATAAATTATACTAGAACCATCTGTTTTTTTTTATTTTATTTTTTTTTTATTAAACCAGACTGACCCACAGCAACGCGTGGACGGGTAAAGCTAGTAATAATAAAAAAAAATTATATTTTAAGTAGGAAAACAGAATAGATGTGATTTTTTCGCGTAAAAAATTAGTTAATGATAGGGTTTTGTTTTACGATGCATATTTTTTTTTTATAATAATTTTCGTACTTCTCGAAACCCGTGCTCTAGTTACAACCAACTATTGGAACTTCGTGTGTGAGCCAACGCTCAAACCGTTTTATCGACAACTCCGTAAACGATCGCTTATAAATAAACAGAGGTTACCTTAACGGAGAAGTTTACGAAGCGAAGGGAGTACAGAGGAGAACATGACCTTTAAATGCCTGCGAGGAGAACTGGCGAAGTATATACACTCATGTCACGAGGAGAGCGACTGCCGGATATTATTAGAGCTCTCTTGGAGGAGATTCAAAGTCAGGGCATAACTAGCGTCATCACGCAACTTGCTAAAAGTACGCACAACTGTCGTCCTCGATCACATATATCAATTTTAATCAACGGGTCATTGAACGTTATGAATGAAAAACAATTCCATGAATGGAGGCCAGCCCAACGTTGATAATGAAGACTGGGGAGTCCTTAAAGCTTCCTTATACTTATTCAAACGGATTGCTGTACATCAAAAAGCGTTAAATCAATCAACGTGATTTTTTTTTCCTTTTTCACGTAATCAACTTGTATGTACCTTTTTCGAATTCTAACGAATCCATGTATCAGCTCAGCGAAGAATTCATTATTTCGATCTTCGATCAAGATAAAAATTCGAAGAGAAAAGATCAAGACTGCAAGGTACCATCCTGACTCTCTAGAAATGTTTTGAACATAACAATACCGTGATTCACTCAAATGAGCCAACTCTTATCGAATCAAATCGCCTAGTAGAAGGGCATGGTGCAAGTTACATATTTTTGAGCAGGGCAAATCACGAGGTTATGATTTTTTTCAGGGAATCATAATTGTGTAATTTTTTACTTGGGGATAATTATCAAACAAAGGACTAAGGAAAAAATAAACAGCGATTTTTTTTTTAATTTTACTTTCATTTGCATCGTTTTAATCGCCTTCATCCGTGGGGGGGAGGAGGGGAGGAGGAGAGGAAGATGTGCAACACTGCTTACTAAAAACAGTTCTTTTATTCTTTCGTAACCACCAAGATAACGAAACACCCAAGGGAACAGTGGCTAATTCAGGATTTTAATTTAATTTTTTTTCGGGGGAGGGAGCGGTAATTACGTGAACGACAACTATTATATTTTTTTTTTCGTGGCATTAGGTTTACTCTTAATACCTGCACATACATTATAATTTAAAAATTAAATATATTGTGATTAATTGAATATTAATTATATTGAGTGAGTTGAGGATTGCCAATGACCCAAGCGGGTAGAGGCAAACAAACAAATAAATAAATAAATTTAGCTTAGATCACTCACATAAACAAAAATCGGGAGCGGTGCGCGCATCAAAAACTTTCACTTACCAACTTTAAAGCAGGTAGGTATTTTGAAATATAGAAGTCAAAGTTAAAACGACTTTGACTACATTTGAAATTACATTTGAAACAATAAATTACCATGTTTTCCCTCCCATCGAATCTGTTAGATTTATGCGTTTGCATCACTTTCCATTTTTTACGACCATGCATAGTATCAAATAATACTAATGATTGCGGGGGGGAGGGAGGAAGGGAAATCGATCTTTTGGAAAAATTCTTAGTTTTATCGGAAACATTTATCACGAAACTCATAGAAAAAATAACTTAACGTTAGTAAATATTGAATATTCAGCTAATTGAAATGAAATATTCGATTGAATTGGATTATTGAATATATAATATAAAACATCCAGTCTTCCGCACATCCGTCACTGCAAAAGAACAATGCTATGGTATCTGCTATGGTATATATATATTTTTTAAAGGAAACCCAGACTCATTCTAAAATATAAATATGCATATCATCAGGCTAAGATCATAGACATAATAACAAATTAAGTCTACTACCAATCTATAATAACTAATATATAATAACATGTTCATTTTATAAAAACTTTGATAAAAAGTCATCTAAATAATAGTTGACAAACGTTCCAAATCTTATTGTTTAAGGAACGGATACTTGGTCAATATCGATAGTATAAATCATGCAACAAGTCAGCGCCGCTGACTTAAGGGGACGATTAGATTTATTCTTTTTTTTACTGTGAATCATATTTATATAGCGAAATAAATTAATTTTGTTAATCAAGTTTGTAGAAAAACAAATAACAACCATACATGTTTTACTATTATTAGAAATACATGGAGAAAAAAGGAAGAAAACGTGAGAGAAATCATCTTGTTCTTTAATCTAAAATATCGTTATTCCCCCAATTCTATTTGATAATATTACATTAAAATAAAATACAAATGTGCTGGCATTATTGGAGTATTTTTATTTCTTTTTTCCTTTTTCAAGAAATAAAAAGGAGACTTAAAAGAATAACGGTGTATGTTTTACAACGTGACTGCATAACTAAAAACATTTCTCATGGTGATAAATTTGTGGCCAATGGAGAGTGATGAGGAGAAAGATAAGAACAATCGATTATTGAGACCATCAACATAGCTATTGATAGTTTTGAACTATTGACTATTACCAATCCCTGATTTAAAATTTTACGACAAGAATAGACGTCATAAGTCATAGATGATTTCATCTAATAGTTCGCATTCAAATTATCGTTAACATTATTTTTTGTTTCTAGAAACGTTTTCGACAACGCCATACACAATACAAATCAAGAATAGATGAATCTCTTAACCGGTCGTCAATATTGAAAAAGAAGACATTAATGGTTACTATGATTAGAGGAACGATTAATGATTCGCTCATGAGCGTCAACAATGAAGAGTTGGATATATACATCCATCAATATAATTCCAAACTTGATTTTAATCCTAATAATACTTAAAATAATAATATTTAATATTTAAACTCATAAAGAGGCGTTTAGTTTGTGTTCGAAAAAAAAAATTGCAAAATATGAATTCTAGAAAATATATCATTTTTGCCATCTACACTATCTGGTGAGCGTTGAAGAAATTAATTTTGAAGATATGGCTGAAAATTTGTGTACTGAATTAGACAGATGGCGCGGCTAAAATTATAACATTCTAAGTAAAGCAAATAATTTTTAAAGAAATAATTGAAGCTGAAGTTTATAAAATTATTTATTACTTAAAATGAGTCACACCTTACATGTAATTTTAATTATAATAAATAATACATAAAATTCTAAGTAAACTTTTTTTTATTCTAATTTCTAGCACTCCCTAAAAACTAATTAACTGCTTGATTAAGTTGTTTTATAAATATGTAAATATTTATGCAGATAGGCGAACAATGATAAATAAATGAAATATTTAAGTGTAATATGAGTTATACTTTTTTTTTTAGGAAATAATCCTTAAAATAAATATAATTTCTATTACCATAGTTCAACTGAAATAGAATATTATAAATTAATTTTCTTTTCTTAATGTATTAACTTAATTAATTTTCTTCACTATTCTATAAATAGAAAAGTAAAGGAATCATAAAATTTGTATCTTTAGGTCGTGTATTTTATCTATAAGTCGTGTAAGGATATTGCTAGCAAATAGTACTATTGAATAGGGGAGCCCAAAATGATGTTTGGGGGAGAGATACATTTCGAAGGGGTTATGAAAATTCGAAATGAAAAGTTTCAAACCAAAAGAAGCAAGGAACAGTTTGCAGGTTGTATAAATATATATATACAACTTTTCTGCACTGTTAGAAATATTACAATATTTTGGGAAAAAGTGTGGGTAGGTTCATGAGCCATCCACCATGGGGGAGATGAGCACCCCTTCTATTAAAAACAGGTCTTGTTCCGCATAAGCAACAATGCTTACTTTTAAACCAACAAAATAAAATCGTTAGTTATTCAAACCATTATATTATTATTTTTTTTAAATAAAACAAAAAGAAAAAAGTCAGTCAACAATGTTTCATTAAAAAATTCAAGTGCAGGGATCTCTTAGAGTCCTGCTTTTCCTTCTATAGTTGAGGGAGAAGTCTGGCTTTGGATTCCCTGCCTGATTGTATATAAGTACGACTGTGTTTTTATGTTTTTAATTTACTTATCTTTAGTTTATTTTATTGTACATAGTTCTTTTTTATTATTATTTAGTTATTATTTTACTTTTGTTAATTTTGTATTTTCTGTATATATGGTGTGAATGTATACATTTATCACTATAATTATTGTCCACGAGACAGAATATTATATATCTAAATAAATAAATAAGAATTCAAAACTTAAAGGGGGAAGGGGAAATAAAAAGCTAAACATTACCACGTGAAGGAAGAAAATTTGCAGCATGATTAGTCTTTTTTTTTATTGATAAATGTTAATAGGTCGATAACTTTTTTTGAAGCAAGTAATTCAAGAATATATAATTATTGTTATCAATGCTTTTAATAATCTAATATTTCAATTTTTATCCTTTTTACCTTCTTTTAAAAATTAAAAACATTTAAATAATAAAATTTAATATTTCCATATTTCTGTGACACACCGTGAAAAGTGTGTTAAGATCAATTTTTTTTGTATTTTTGGATATCCCCAAACCGTTAATTTTTCTGGTTGACTAATCGCTAAATATATGTTATTTTTCTTTCTTCTTTGTTTCTAATGGGCTCAGTTATGCGAATATTATAGAGATTCCCTTGTTTATCATAGTTTGAAAATCGAAAATTGAACTTACAGCTATGAAAATTTCTAACTTTCAATTGCCTTTTCCTATAAATATGATTTTTGGACTTGACACACTAGAACAGGTACCGCAGATTTGCAATCATACTTATCTATAAGATTAAAAATATTGAGGCCCAATATATAATTTTATTCTTTTCAATATTTACATTTATGTCTTAAAGCTCCAAACGAATAAAAAAAAAATCGGCCAATGCAAATTTTCTCTCCCTAAGATAATAAAAAAAAATGAACCAATCTTAGATAAAATTAAGTATGTTTCACAAATAGCATATATGTGTGCGTCAGCAACAATCTTGAGGACCGTAGTCTCCTGTATACATGGACCTAATGCCAACCAAGCGCTGAGTCACCAAAAATCAAACCTGATAAATGAGCTTTGATAACTGTTTCAATCAGACCCTAAGTTAGTCCTTTCTGATAAGAGAAATATCCACACATTCATCACAATCAGATTACTTTTGCTTCTATTTACTCTCAGCCACTTTCTTCCTCAGATAGACTTAAAACATTCATAATATCAATAATACACACTGAAACACACTGACTGTAACAGGACAACCATGAGCAATGGTAACAAAATGAATAAATGTCAAACTGTAGTTGTCACCTCGATGATTGGTCAAATGAATGACCAGCCCAATAGATTTTATTTATATAATGATTTAAATAATCAAGAAAATTTATAATTAATTGTCAAAAAAGGTTCTTATTTGACAATGGGATTTCGGTAACTATTTGTTTTAGAGAAATCATTAGTCCGTGATACAAGCCCCTTTTTATCAAATTATTAACATCTGGCTGAAACTCCGTTAATAGCTTCATCTCATTGTAACCTACAAATAGTTTGTTTACGAAAATTCTCGGAATCGGAGCGTTTTCAATCTGGAGGTCGGCAAACTTTGTGTATTTAATTAGGTACTAAACACTTGTAAATACCCATTTTCTTTAAACTTGAATCGTAAGATAACTTGAGTCAAGAAAAAATGTGGCCTTGTTATTTATATAACCTCGTTATTTTGACACTTTGGGGGTGCAGGTCACGCCAAACGGCTCGATATTTTTGAAGGCCACCTTTTTCTTCACTTTGCGCCCACGTTATCTTACGATTCAAGTGGAAAGCAAGTGGGTATATACAAGTTTTTATTACCTAATTTTATAGACAAAGTTTTCCGACCTCCAGATTGAAAATGCCCTAATTCCGAAGTTTTATCAGCTGTATGTTAATAATTTAATAAAAAGGGGACTGTACCACCGACTATAGAACAATTAGTTAAGTTTTAAATTGATTATTTACATATCTATCTAAATAAATTGAAGTTATATCCTTAATGATTTTACATTATATACATAGATATATTTGAGAGAAGAATCCTCCGCACGAAAACCGGAGCGGTCTGGGATCAGAGTATTAACACATGGAGAAGAAAGACGAACTGCGAAAGAAAGAAGATTATAGAACTGCTTACAGAAACTGGTCAATCAATATCCCATGATATGAAGGCACGGAGGTTAAGATGGGCGAGGCATGTAGCTTGTAGCAATCCATCTGAAACCCTCTACGTAACAATGAATGCCTCAATAGGAGGCAAAAGGCCACGTGGAAGGCCTAAAAGCAGACGGATAGACCGAATCAACAAAGATGAAATAGAGCTGCGTGCTGATAACTGGAAAGAAATAGCCCAAGACAGGCAGAGATGGAGCAGACAAAAGATCTACAAGGTCTGTAACGCCAACAGAAAAAAATGTACAGAAATTTTAATTTTTTATAAAAGCTGTAATTTATTAAATTCTAATTAATACAAACGCTAGCGTGTCTCTGAAACCAACAGGAAATTGGAAATAATAACAACAACCAAATAAGAACTAAACAGATCATCAGTATGCTTCAATTTATTGATTATCAATGCTTCAACGAGAATAACTATTATTGATATATACAAAAACATTATGTCAATCGGTTATTGATTTCGAAATTTATTAATTTTAGTTTTATAAATAGGTAGTAGCGCGAAAGTAATATTTTTACAAAGCTTAAAGTCGGTTTACAAAGCGACGGCTTCCACCTCGGGACCGCCACGAAATACATATTAAGTGACTCATGTACTTAGTAATCGAACCCACAACCGCCTCGACCTCTCGTCCTAACCAACTCAGCCACAGCCTTCTGAATAATAACGACCCACGATGGCAATGTTTTCAGTTAATACTCCTTTCATCTATAGCGTAATTATGCTAAGGGTTTTCTCCCACCTAGAAAGGCGAGAAATATATGAGCCTTTCAGTTGGCAGATTGACTATCTCCAATTTCAACATTTTTTATTATTACAAGAATTTTAGTGATATTCCTAGTTGGAAAAATTATACCTTTATACACAGTTCTATATTTCGACACTGCAATCACCTACTCTGGAATCAACTCACTCACTGTCTATACAGATATCCATAAATTGTCCAACAAGAAATATCACTAAAATGACTTTACTAAAAAATGTTGAAAATGGAGTTAGACATTCGGCCAATAAAAAGGCTCATGTGATTGTTGAGTCACATATAAAACTGATTTTATACAACTTTCGTTATTGTTAAAGTTTTATAATAATTATTTTCCTATGGTTAGGATCCAAAAAACTAGACGATTGTGTTTCATGGAACCAAAGGATGTTGAGGATAAATTGACTTGATACTCTATATAAATAATATGTTTACAAAATAATTATTACACAAATTTAATTGATCAGTGTTAACAAGATGGTTTGGAGTGTGGTCAGAACTGTATTTATTGTTTTATATTTGTCGACGTTTAGGTCTATGCTGTAGGCCTCTTTTATGTAGTACGTTTATGTATTATTACGGTAACGATTCATTTATTGTATGTATTCAATATGTATTATTATAAGGAAAGCAAGATAGTGATAAAAAAAATTACAGTTCGGATAGAAGAAGACAAAGAATAAGACAAAACTAAATAAAAGTAATAATTTATATAAAAACCATGATTCGAGTTTGAAACCGATGAAAATTGTAAACATTTATTTTGTTAAATCAGCCGTGGATCGAACATGAGATTAGAAGACCCTCCTGTGGCACACTCAGTCTCTACAAACTGGTTACTCTTAATTAAGTAACTAATTAATAAGTTATCTAATGGTTAAGCGTGATACGGCCGATCACCACCCCACACGACCGTTGGTCTTAAAACACTAAATCCTTACAAAATACTGAACCCAAGACCCTCTCCATGGGTTGTAGTGGCACAGGTTTAAATATGCTAAATTCACAAATAATGTAAAGGAAAGACGGATGGGAAATAAAACCAATGTGACGATTTAATATATAATTTTTAAAATATTAGTCAAACATGTTAACACGTATATACAATCAGAAATTCTAGTAAAAGAAAGAAAAAGTATACAATTTAAAAGAAGTGAAGTGAATGTTATCATTTTTATTTCATCTCTCCTGGGATCACTGTGGATTCAACAGGGAGAGTTTTCTGATTGAAGAATAAGCAAAAAAAAAACTCATCGGTTCATATTTATTTGAAGTCAATCAGAAATCTCATCCAAAGACTTAAGCGATCTCCATATGTTCCCTTATTAAATTATAACGCATAAAGCTTTAGATATAAAAACGCGTCGAGAAATAATATAATTTTTTTTAAACAAATTATAATTATCAAAATTATTAAATCCCTAGACAACTCAAGAATCAAATATATTCACCAATGATTCCTAAACAGAACCTTAACTTAAAACGCCATGATACCCGTATTGATTCAAATACGTAACAACAACAACAAAAATGTGAAAAATGCTTTCGCTTTGTTAAAGGTCATGAAAGGCAGTGAAAAGGAAACAATGGGAGGAGAAAACATTAAAGAACAATGAAGCGATAACTTATGTACTTAGAATTTTAATAATGCACGTGATCACATTATAAAGCTTCGCTGGAGGAGGGAGAAACACGTGCAAAATATAATGGTTGAAAAAATAAAAGAAAAAATAATCATAAATGCATTTTCAAGTACTGGAACTGATGGCTCTACTCCACTAATTACAGAAAATTGCAGATACAATCACCTCGAAAATCGGTGGAAGTGAAAATACACTGAAGTGGATATGAAAAAACAAAAATAACAGAAATTTTGGAACTAAGAGAGCAATAGTTAAAATGCGTTAACATTTTAAAAACGAATGTATCTTGATGAGATATTGCTAATAAAGAATTGCTAACAAAATTTGAAAAATTTAAGTTGCAATTTGGGCAGTTTTATTTTTTCTAAATTATTAATCAGTTTTAAGAAAAAAAAAATTAATTCAAACTTCCCAAATCGCAACTTAAAAAAAAAAATTCTCACTCACGACAAGAGTGTATGTTGAGCACTCTTGCTCAATCTCCACTGGGTTTAGCCCAAGTGACGCGTTGAGAGAGAAGTGCAGAGATCGCCTGGAGTCATACTTTTCCCTCCACAGTTGGAGAAACTAGTCTGGTTTAGAGTTCTCTCGCCAGATTGTAAATATTGTATATAGGTAAGTATGTGTTCTTTTTATTTATTTGTTTTGTTCTTATTTATTGTATATATATTATTTTTCTGTATAATTTATTTTATTCATTGTACATAGAGTGTGAATGTGATCTCTGAGCACTATTATAAATGTCTTTGAGACAGATTGTAATATTTTTCAATAAATAAGATTTAAAAAAAAAAATCAGTACCTCACCTCCATCTCATAAAGTTCCTTACAAAGAACCCTGTAAGATTTTTCAAGATAATTCTCCTTATTTCAAATAACTTCAAACAAATTCAGAATCTGTTCAATCAGATCAATTTAAATCTCTGGAAATCAACTCATAATTCAAATCGTTTGATGAGTTTATACTATACAGTTGAAAAAAAAAAAAGAAGTATATTTTCTAATGATGTCCCAATATTACATACAATTAAATTAAATACTCTTATTAAAAAACTTTTTAAATTATAAATAATTATTTGAAAAAATTAATTAGATGATTATAGGTTCATTACAGATGGGTGAGTAGTCGACTGATGAATTATAAGGATGAAACAAAATTGAAACAAGAACTTGTATCGACTTCCAAACGATAGCCCTGATGATGACTCACATGTTAGGGTCGTCGGCTGAACCATAAAAGAAATTTTGACTGAAATTCCGGACAATTTTGTTTCATCCTCATAAGTTCATTATCATTCTTAAGATTTTAATATATATATATATATATATATATATATATATATATATATATATATATATATATTTCTTTATATAAGAGTATACTGTTTAATATAACAAGTAAAAGTAAATAAAGACGAAACAAGTTTTCATAAAATTTACCTGTTCACCAGAACACATAGTTAATTCACTCAACTTACCTGAAAAACAAAAAAAAAAAAAAATTATCAAAACTTTTCAGAGCTTCATCCGTGTAAAATTAATATTATTTTTATAACTCATGTTCGTTTAAAAATATAAATTTTACCGTATTTTTTTTAACAAATTAAAAAAATATATAATATAAATCTACGAAAACATTTTTCTTAAATATTTTGTTTTGGAGATGCTTGGGTCATTAAGTACTCCTCAATCCAGAATCAGTGATGGGATAAGTATATGTATTATAATTAGATGTTGATAAATATATGTAGTTTATTTTAGTTTTATCTTGTAATGCAATGATCAGAACACAATGAAGATAAATGTTGGTCAGGGAAATGCTAAATGAAAGGCAAGAGAGAACTGAGCTTCAGCAATAATATTTTGCAACGAGACCTATAAACATTAAAGAAAAGATTTTCGTCCTTTAGAATTGGTTACACACATCCCAGGGATTAGAATTATAAGAAATTTCACCATTTACAGCTATCACAGAACAGAGACGCTCTTCTATATAGGATTCGAATTAAGAAATGTTTCCCCCCCCCCTCCCCAAAACTCTATAGTACCTATGTTTCAATACATTAGTATAATAAAATATAGTAACCTCGTTTTTAAGAAATAATTGCAACTAACCTAACACAGTAAAAAAACTAACCTAAAATTATAATTGTAAACTCTTATACAAAAAAATAATAAATAAATATATAGCAATCAAAACATAATTTAAAATATACACAATACATCAGATCAGTTGTAACCTCGTGTTTTAGCAGTGCCATTGCATGCTTGTTTTCTATTAATAGTGACGCCATATGTTTAACCACGTAAAACTGGCCTCTAAAAGACGAAACGAAACGCATGTTCATGGCCTGGAATGTTAATCTCCTAATGAGCGTGCCTTAATAATTAAGAAAAATTTGAATAATAATAACATTATTTTCCTAAATACATAAGAGATATTACTACAACCTTCATAAATAGAATATCAGTAATCCACATAAGATTAAAAAATCGCCAAAAACTGAAGGATATTGATAGTCTCAAATATAATATAAATAAATATTCTTACACTATTTTATGTATTGCATATAAGCTAATACAATTCCTAAGACTGAGGACAAGGGATCTTCAGCTAAAAGATATTCCTAGATAAGGACAAAACGATATACCAAAGGAAGTCACGATGACCCCTGAATGAATAAGGAGAGAGAAAGGGAGAAAGAGGAGAGTTCTTAGGGCAATGAAAGTCTAAAAAGTAGCACTCGAATGCTTTAGCCAAAGTTTAAGTCATGAAAGTGAATAATTTTATTATTCCAATATTAAATTGTTTACAAAAATATTTATCTATTGATAGAATAATAATATGGCGTCATATTTCCATAACGTCTAATGAGAATAAAATAATGGATGATACGTGTGCTCAAAAAGTCTTTTTTTAAACTTTACCACTAACAGGTATCAGAAATACTGAAAATCAGTAAGTATTCTGCCGGAAAGTAGAATATGGAGTAGATAGGAGTGTCAAGCGGTAACCCTTCCTATTTTGATTTTAGTATTTATTTTTAAACAAGGAGATCCTTCGTCCTCTTTTGAGACTCCTAAAGGTATGATCGAGTAAGTTAATAGTGGATATGCCTAGAATGATAGGTTAGTATATTTATGAAACTTCGTGAAATGTTTTATAGTGCGCCTGTATGTTGTCGTTAACTATTGCCATGTAAAATTCTTGATACAAACGTTGGCTGCGTAGCATGGAACTTTGGTTATAGTTTTGAATGTATATGATTGTAAAAGCTGGTAAGTAACGCATGTGGTTCTTTTTGTGCCGTATATATGTAAAGCATAGATCCAAACATCGAAGTTTTGATTTTGAAAGTCTTGAAAGGTGTGAATACAAGTAGTATTAAATTTAGAGTTTTTTTTATTTGCTTTTGATATTTTTAAATCGAATAAATTACAAATGCTCATACCAAAGTAAGATTATTTTGGGAATTTCGGATCATTGTACGATAAACCGCATAAATGCCTCGTAACTTGGGTTTACACCTGAAATAAAACTGTTACTGATATAGCAAGAGCTACTAATAACTTCCAAGTATTTTCTTTTAATAAGATCAATGTCTTTTGCTAATGATATATCATTTCATTTAAGAAATTTATGGGAAAATTTTTATAACATTTCGCTACTGATCAGTGTAAAACCACTGAATATTAGATTGGGATATTAGAGACACTTTTAATTGACTGACCGGTGTACCCATGAGTGATCAAAATGTTAATAAAAAAAAATAATCATAATAATTTTACTAATAATAATGTTATTAAACAATGTGTAAACCCTTCTTTTCTAGCATAAACACATACTGAAACGCTGGAGAAAAGAAAATTATGTTCCTGTTGTACGTCAATAAAACGCAACATACAACCTTGTATAGCACAAATACCATAGCACGTTAATATACAAGGTAATATATTAAAATTTAAATTTATAGTGCATGCGATATATCGCTAAAAAACTAAAGGGAAAAGTAGATAAGTAGCAATAAACTACCAAATTAACCTAAGTAATGAAAACAAGTAGGACAACTTACAACTCTCATTATTTTATTTTTAAGGTAAAATTATATTAATCACGGGATGTTTTCAAGTCCGAAAAACAAGCATAAATTTCAAAAAATAAAATAAAATTAGATCCCCCTAATCCTCTGGATATAATAGAAACGTGGGACTATTGTGCGCTGGAAATACTTTGTCATGAAAGGCCGATAGCCTTTGCAAACCCCCACATACTTTGAAGGTTAATGAGTTCACAAAGTTTGTTGACATGATTGTGTGTGGGTACGTGGCTTCATTTTGTAGACTTCAGATTATGTCATTCCTTCAATTACTTGCTACTAATGAAGTATGCAAAGACCAGCATAAACTCATAGAAACTTGAGGAACAATTATGACCGAAGGTACTTAACATTTTTACTCATTAGTACCAGTTAGAAGAATATTTTCCAAAAACAACAACAAAGTAAAACTAACCACATAAACCTAAGCTATGAATACCAACACATGTGCAGAATTGAAGTACAATACTTAAAATCTAGTACATCAGTATAACTGTGTGTTTGTGTGTGCGTGCGTGCGTGCGTGCGTGTGTGTGTGTGTGTGTGTGTGTGTGTTCTTTTAAGATGCAAATATTAAAAAAAAAAAATTGCGTGTGAAACATTATTACAAAGAAATAATAATAAGAAGTTAATTTTGGTTTTGATTATTCTGACCTGAGACGCATAAAAATAAGTGTAAATAAACATTATAATATAAACGTCAAACATTTTAAATACTATGGAAAATCAATCTCACTATAAGCCTAATAATAGTGATGGTAATAGGGATGAGTTAAATTATAGGGACATTTTAATCCAAAATTTGAATACAAACCAAAGTAAATTATTTAATATAATAAAAAAAACATAGTTGAAATTATAATATAGTAATTGAACGCGAATATTTTCTTTTAAGATGCAAATATTTAAAAAAATAAATAAATTGCGTATCAAACACTGAACTAAACTTATTACATTATATTGACTTACCCAATAGTTTTGGGAGAATAAAATATTGCTGAGGAGGGGAACACAGATTCTCCGAAACGCACAAAGAAATAATAATCAAAAGTTAGTTTTGATTTTTATTATTCTGAATATAAGAGGCATAAACTTAAGTGTAAAAAGACATAACAATTAGTTGTTACTAATTATCAACTTTTACAGTTTTTATTATTTTTAGACTTCTCATAGTATGTTTCTATAAAACATAGGACACAGTAAGGTAAATTGGTGTGAAAAAAAGAAGAACAATTTTTAATATTGAAATTGAAACCACCGGCGTTGCATGAAAACCTTCGACTTCCCACACCTGATGAAGGCGATAACAGGTCTTCGAAAAAGACCTTTCCAATTCTTATTTACATTAAAATAATCCATCAACAAGCCAGATCCTTGGATGCGAAAAAACTGTATTCCGTTCTGATATCCTTGATCCAATTCACCGAAACAAATGTTATATTTGCATCAAACATCTTTTTACCATGGGAAACTCCAGAGAAATTGAGGGGTTAACCACTGCAATAGAAAATACCAAGACTTCACTTAGACGAAATTAATGGCTTAGTAATAAGTGGTTTGTCCAACTGGTAATCCTTAGGGCAACAACCACGTTCAACTGAAGGACGAATGATAATAATGTAATTAACAATTAACAATGGCACTTTTTTCAACTCTTGATTATTTTTTTTTTTAAACAGAAATAAATATTCTTGTTCGATAAAAATCGTTGCAAACCTTTTAACAGAACGGATTGAAAACATTTTAAATAGAATTTATCAGTGATTTTAGCTCAAAAGTTTCAAGAAAACCACGGGATAGGACTTAATAATTCAAGCTATCAAATTAAAAAAAAAAAAAAACTAGTAGAGCCGCTCGCTCATAAAATCGTTATAATATTTAAGTGATAAGTCGAAATCTAACATATACAAACGCTCTTCTATTCGGTTTCACCGTAACCGTATAATACATTTAACTGTTATATAGTTGGGAAACATTTACAAAATAAACAAGTTCTTACTTCAAGTTTTGAAATAATTTTAAGTATCAGAGATATAAAATAAAAACCCCGAGCTTCCCTAATTTAATTTCACAACTTTTATTTCCTTTAAATTAGAACAAGTTACTAAACTCACCGCTGAGCTAATCTATAGTATCAGATCCGGCTCTAAACTGTCATAGATCTCCATAATATCAACAGTTTGAGCTTTCTCTTTTTTCTATTTATATTTTTTTCTAATTATATTTTTTCTGTCTATGTGCTATTTACTAATCTCTTATAATTTTACTGTATCTTCTATAATTTATTGTATTTTTTTTTTTTTAAGAAAGGGGGAACAAAATCAGGATATAATTGAAAGATTCCAAAGCCTCAAGTCTGAAATACCAAACTTGACAACTTTTTTTGAACAAATTAAAATGTGATCACAAAAATGCAGCACAGAAAATCTCAATAATTCATCCACTCCAAGACATTTACATTACATCCACACCTAAGAAGTGACAACTCTTATATCTCACTCAATGTCTATTGGTTTAATACGAGTACACTACCAGGTCGGGAGAGAAAAGTTGAGATCTCCTAGAGTCCCACTTTTCCTAACACAAGTGGAGAACAAAACTGATTTGGGGGTCCCCCATAAGATGGTTGCTTATATTGTAATATATAATATACATATATGCAAATATGTCTGTGGTCAAGATTTTTATTTTACTGTAAGCTTTTTCATTTATTGTTTGTATTTTCTGTAAACATGTGAATGGACTCCTATCTCAAATATCAAAACATGCAACTGTTTTAAGTAGTTACAAATCGCTTCTTAACTATCGATATATTTCAGTAAATGTTGAATAGTCTGCATGAGTACGCGTATGTATATTCTTTGAATAATATACTGTCTATATTTAATGAGCCTATTTGAGATGTTAACGTGAGATGTATTGTCTCAAGTTTATGATTCTATCTGTTTCTTTCCCGAAACGTTGAGTGGCTTGTTATTTACTAACATTTGATAAAACCGTTGTTTAAAATAATACTCTATTAGAAATAGTGACATTTTTTTCTCTTTTTTATTCTTCAAAAAAACAAATTAATTAATAAGGGTTAGAAGTAGGAGAGGGATAAAACAAAATATCTTACTGATAAGTCGTCATCAAGGAGGTAGTTCATCCCTCGTAATCACCTCCAAGGAGGATGTCATGACACCAACTGACATTGTGCTGACTGTCATGACAAGAACACATCGATTAATTGACAACACACCAATAGCGAACGTGAGCAAATGCAGCCTGCGGAACGCCCCCCACAGCAAGTCGTGCTCTATCATCGCTCCGATAAAACCAAACAAACAACAGAAGCCAATTTAAGTCAACTGCGCAAATCAAGAAAAATAAATTCATAAACATCAGTAAACGCCTTTGTAAACGGATCAATTTATTTATTGTCCTTGAATAAAGAGGATGTGATAGACGTATATCGAATTGAAATGTACAAATAATATTGTGCAATAGATTCATTTTAATTGATGAAAAATGTTTCAGATTTCATACATGATCGTAAAAATTAAAAGTGTCTTATATCCAAATTATAAATTATTTTTTTCATACTCCAGGCTCGTACGTATTAACATGATATGTATATATTAATATTTGTCAACTTTTGGCTCTAGACTCTATTTTAGCACACATAATTCCTTATTTTTAGAAAATTAACTGCTTATGTTGAGGGAAGCTGATTCTTCTAGGGAACCCGACTTGACACATTTTTCCCTGATTAAGGATCAATAATAGAGTTAGTCAATAATGTACAGGGTGATTTGACTTACAAGTTCTAGGTCCACAAAAGCTCTAAAAAATGAATACCCGAATACAATGGTCTTTGGAAAAATCAAGTATATGGAATAATCAACACAGACCATCACACTATCTTAAACGAACATCATAAGCGAATATACGACTTGGGTATTATTATGAACCATTTTATACCCAATATTATAAGAATTGACAGTGGTAGAAAATTCATCTCAACAGCAAAAAATTCCTAAGTTGGTCTTGGTAACCAAACCGAAATAAAAGATTAAAATTTCGAACTCAGAGCGATGTTCCTGATCCAATCCATCCAAGTGTTGCGATTAAGGCGGTGTCACAAACTTTGAATAAGGGCCTTAACTGTCCGATCAGCGAGACCTTTAGAAAGAGATTTCACGGAGCTGTTGTAGCTGTAAAGAGGATCATGAGCCACCATTCTCAACTTAAATTGACTTCGGGAGCAAAGTCCTTTCCTTAGCACTTTATAACACACCGGGGCTTTGTGGGTATAAATTACAGCTTTGGAAGAATACATTGCTTAACTATATCAACGGCTGCGGTTTGTCATTAAAATTTGTAATAATTAACAAAAACCGTAAAAGAAACTGTAATATTCTTATAAAAGAAATTAACAGATCCATAATTATATCAACAACAGCCATAATTTTTTTTCTTTCTGGACAGCTAGATTTTGCCTTTTTTTCCCCTCAGAAAGAACTTAAAAATCCCTTCCACCTAAATATATAGAATAGAATAGAAAATAAATTTACTATGGGACGAAGTCCCTTTAGAATAACAAAAAAGATCAAAATTAAAATATTATATCTGGCCAAATAAAAACAAATATAAAAAGTAAAAATAAAGAGAAATAAGTAAAGAAAATATTAGTTAAACATACTATATACAAAATAAAAAATATATATGTATACGAAACTCTTGAAACCATCCCATGAGCACTTAAAATTATGTACAGTGGTAAAATACAAATATACACTTTTAGAAAAAAAAAAAATACATTACATTCTTCTCAATAGTAAACTCTGTGTTTCTGTTGAAAAAAAAGAAAAAAGTCGAATCTGATAGTAAGTATTTATGTGATGAGTTATTTGTAAATACATCATTATAAATAATATGTAATTTTACATAAAAAGTTAGCGGGTATCTGACTGTTTTTGGGACAGGAATTGGAATAGGAGGGTTATGAATGTAGATAGGGAGGAAGAATGTCGAATGTCGAATTTTGATAGGAAGGAAATTCCAGAAATTAACAGAGCGAGCAATAAAGGAGTTTTGGAACGAGGCAGATCTGTGAGAAGGAATCTAAAGGTCCGAAGGTCGAGATCTTGAGGAAAGGGAGTGGACTGAGGACTTGAATTGGAGAAGTTTGTAGGCGTAAGAAGAACGACGATTGTTGATGATTTGATAGAGGAACGTACCCAGGAAATATTGTCTTCCCAAATTTCCCAATTTCGTGCAAGGCGATCACAGCTATTCGGTTTTCTTTATTACTCCACTCCATGTTAACTGAGCGAAAGAAAAATACAAACTAATTGGAATTATCATCCTGACATGTAAAGAAAATAACCTGATAGAGTTCAGAATTGCCTAAATAATACTCGAGGATGTAAACAAAGTTCAACTCTTGTAACATTATTTATGGCAGAACTAGGTGTATATATCTTGACTGAGTGTCATGCCTATGAGGAGCATTGTAATGAAGGAGGATTGAAGAACAATATTAGTGAAATTTTAAAAAACAATACGAAGATGGCAAAGAAGTCGTTTGTATTTCGTCAAAAAAAAAAAAAAAATTAAAAATTGCTTTTCCTTTTTAGAAAATGTTAATGTTTATTCGTTCCCATCAAGTTTATTGTTGGATTGGGTACTGAGTAATACATATTTTCTAAGGATAAAATGACCCGTCATTGTTAAAAATAAATTAATTAATATATATGGACAAAGAGTTTTATTTACTATCCATAAATGCCAAAGATATATTCATATTATATTTGAATGACATATGTTCAATCTTAAATCAAACATAATTAGAATAAAACAGCTATGGTTTTAGTATCAATACTATTTCTGGTTTTTATAGGTTTCTAACACAATTTAAAATTTTAGGGAAACTTCAAAAATTCAGGAAAGAATACAAAATTAACAACAAAAAATAAATAAATTAAAAAAAAAGGATTTTCTCAAAGATAATTTACAGATTCAACGCTATATTTTTCTATTCTTTCTGATATCCTCGATAATGGTAGGTCTCGCGAAACTGAAAAGCTTTAAAAAATGGCTTTAGCAGCTTGGAAAATATCTATGACAATTTACGCAACTAAGGAAAAATACGAAAAACCAACTTACTTCCACAGAAAAAAAACAAAAAAATAAAACGTAAAATAGAACAAAAGTATCTTTTCCTAAAAGTTTTGGATGATAATCTTTCTTCTGGTATTAGATTACTTCCAGAACACTCGACATTTTTTTTAGCTCTATATTGTTCCAAAATGTCACGAAGGAGGGGAGATAAGGTCAACATGCCTTAAGAAACAAAAATGAAAGGAATAAATTTATAAAAATACAAGGAAGTTTCAGCGAAAATGTTCATTTTTTCCTGAGCGACCATGTGACGTTAGAGTTAGCCTTGATGAACAATCTTAATTAGTAAACCGAGATCTTTGTAAATAATATACCTGTATTTATGAATAAGGGTCTTATCATTGTAATAAATATAACAATTAAGAGTCTAGAGTATGATCAATTCTAAATGACGAACAGCCTATTACTCTAAACGGGCTAAATCAGTATTAAACAACTATATACGAGGTTAGAAACACATGTGGTGGAGAAGAACAGATTACTTAGGCCACTCATTCATTTCATGTGGCCGACGAATTAACAATTGTTACATCTTAACTGAGCAATGGGTCTTTTCCGTTAGGACTCGGGTTCCCACGAAAATGATTACAAAAACAAAAAATGTAATTATAAGACAAAAGAATTCTAAAAGCTATTAATCTGTTTTGTTTTGTTTTTTAGCGTGTTTATTGAGAAATATTACAATCTATCTCGGTAAAGAAACTTATAATAGAGTTCAGATAGTACATTCACACCATATTTACAGAAACATAAATAAATAAAGCAATAACAAAATAAGACATAGAAATAGGAGCAAAATAAAATATTATAAAGGGAGATTAAAAAAAAAAAAAAATATATATATATATATATATATATATATATATTTATGTTTATGGTTATATAAATATGTATGAATAAAAATAAAATAATATGTGTTTAAAGTAAAATAAACTTCTTAGACCCAGACATACCTATATACACTATTTACAATCAGCCAGGGGAATTCCGAACAGGTCTTGTCCCCCCGCATGTGAAGGGGAAAACGAGCCTTAGGAGATCTCTGTGCTTCTCTCTCAACCACTTTACTGGTAATAAAAACCACAACCACAATAAAAGAAGGATTATAGGGATTGTGCTACAGGATTAGGAAGATTCTGGTGAAATTTGTCTGGGATAAGATAATCTGGAAATAAGTAAATAATTTTAGATGTTATGAAAGATTTCCTGGTTTTTAAAAATCAATAACAAAATAGCCTTCCCCCACTCTAACATTCAGCAAGTTTTTATTATCTTTCCTAAAAATAATAAAAGTGATAATTTTACAGTAAAAAGAAAAAACTGACCAATAGGAAAGTTCCGTAGCAGCTCGACCCCTCCACAAAAAAACTCACTGGACACAAAAAAAAAAAAATGTATATATATACATATTTAAATTATTCATATTCAAAATATCCTGGAATCGAATAAATAATTTTAGATTGACTAACATATTTAAATAAAAAAGTAGGTACATATTTATATCGTAACTTCTCGAATGTATTTTCCAAGGTTTATTCCAATTTATTCTTTATTTTTATTAAATATTTAGCAGCTAACCAGAACTTGACCTCGAACAAGAATACGATAAGAATAACTTCTATATTCGGAAGAAAAAACTATTTATGAAAAATTTCCTTAACATTTTTACGAAAAAAATGGCCTTCACTTCTCTTGCATGGAACATGAGAAATCTTTCCGAACTCCGGAATAGAGCTGAAGATAAAAAGGCAAACATATTTAACGAAAAGTAACAACAATGATAATATTTAAATAAGAAAAAAATATACCCCTACAGCAACGGAAGAAATTAAATAGAAAAATGAAAATGAATGTCATTCCTTAAAAAAATATCCAGTTCTGGCTTTAAACTCAACACCATAAAATAATGATGTCTATTTCCTAACTACATAATGTTTACAATAAAACTCTAGAATGGCGGTGTTGTTTTAATGTCAGCGATCCGGTAATAAATCAAAAAATGGGATAAGCTACTTAGTAGTTTCACGAAATACAGAATTAAAATAACAATATATTGAAAGGTCCAAGGACAATATTTTGAGTCATACATGCAAAGTTCAATTTGATTTTTTTTTCAAATTACACCAAATTTTAAAAATAATGGCAAAAATATTACCATGTGAAAGTTCTTACATTGTAATAAAATTCATGGAATGTTTGTTTCCTAACCCATATTTATAGTGCCCGTTTAAAAAATAACAAATTTTCTTCTTTAAAAAAGCAAAATTTCGAAAAACTGCTGGACCACATTTATGTTGTTATATTAGCATCTGAAGCAAAACCTGTATCCATAAAAGTGGTACCTGGTTCTCCTTTGGGTATTGGTACTCCGGTAATCGTTTGAGTATCTGCGAGTCATGTACTCTTGTTTAAATGCCCTGACGATTCTTGAATTAGTAAAACGTTGACGGGAAGGTTTTATCCTTTGCCTGAATATTAGAGACAGAAGTCCTTAGGCCACAGGTTGGATTTTTCCATTAATAACATCACGTTCAATTTTCGCCTCTAATTGGATTTTTTCCTTGCTCATTAAGTATGAATTCATTACGCCAAGGATGCGTTATGTATTATTTTTTATGGTTGGTCCTCTTGTTTTTACAAATGAATTTCTGATGTTATACAATTAGTCATGGAGTGCAGATGGCACCGCGGAGCATGTATAATATATTTTGGAAGACAATTTCGTAAACAAAAAATCTATAAATAAATAACTAGGATTATACAGGCTGTCAGTTCTTAATAGCCAAACTCTGAGAGATAATTTTTGACTTAATTTCCAACAAACCATTTCATTTGACATACCGGTCGCTTACGAACGGAAAAGTGTTTTTCTTTTCTTTTTTTTTTTTTTTATTGTAATGAAATTTACAACTGTATTACATGAAAAATACAACAAGTAAATGTGACATTGGTAACATGATATGTACAACATGAAGAGAAACTACCCACTGGTAGAACTCAAATTAAAGTTCTATGTTAGAAGGCCCCGAGGCCATATTCTTTTCAGACGCTTCGGAGGGTTATCAGGGATCGAGGAAGAAGCAAGGTTTGAAACGAGCGGGTTCGGATGGTTCTGCAGTTTATTATGGAAGGATAAGTATCTGGATTGGACCAAATCGGAAACATATGGAACATTATAAGGTCTTTATAGATGATTTTATTTGTGACAAAGTAAGGAGCGTTGATGATTTTACGAAGGATTTTGGATTGTAAGGATTGGATACGAGAGGAATTCGATGGTTTAGTGGAGCCCCAAAGCTCAATTTTGTAAGTCCAAATAGGTCTTATTATTGTCATATATATTAGTCGTTTGTAATTGATTGAAAGCTTAGAGCGTTTGTCTAGTAAGTACTGCAGTAGTCAAAAACGTTGGGCGGTTTCTAGTCGTTTCAGTCTGGTATGGGGGTTAGGAAAAGTTAAGTCCACTTTTGTCTTCTCCTAACTTTTGTCCTTCCTCTTATATAGAAAGCGAAAACACAAAAAATATTTATTTTAGGCAATTAAATTAAAAATTGCTTCATAGTAAACTAGACAAAATTTCCTTCAAATACAAGTAGAATTAATCTTTGTCAAAACCATTTAAAAGAGACTTTGGAGAGGCCAAACTACGCTGGTGTGTTTTTCATTAAATTACGAATTATTCGGGATGTTTTTTTATATCCCAACAACTAACATTTATTTAAATTAATAATGAAAACACATTTTTTTAGTTATTAAAAAATACTTATTTTTCAGAAATTTGTTATGAAAGATGTTAATGAACTATTGTTTGTAACACAGATATGTATTTTGGAAATTGATGGTGATGGTATTAAGTAACTAACTATATGTTTTTAATGCTAACATTCAAATTTAGCTGTAGAAAAAATACAAGATCTGGAATATTTCATTTCATAATATCATAGTTGTAGATTGATAAAAAAACATCGCGAGTAATCCATAATTTAATAAAAAAACACAGTGTGGTCCGGTCTCTCAAAAGTCACTTTTAAATGGTCTTGACAAAGACAAAATGTACCTGTATTTCAAGAAAATTTTGTCTAGTTTACCATGAAGCAATTTTTAATTACCTGAATTAAACACTTTTTGTGTTACCGCTTCCTATGAAAGATAAAACGTGACCACCTTAAGAAAGCTAGTCTTAACTTCTTTTCCGTTGGAAATCTACCCATGCGTCAAATGATTTTTGGGGGGGAAATTTTGTCTAGAATCTAAATCTCTGAGTTATATATATATATATATGTTATATATGTTTATATATATATATATATATATATATATATATATATATACACGTTAACAAATTTGAACAACTTAATTAAATTAATTATTAAAAGAAGAAAAGGAATTAGTTCTTAGTAGAAATCTTAAAATAAATTACAATGTCCCCAATAATCTTGGCTAAGGAAGAATGGCAGAGCTCCAGGACTGGAAATTCAGGAACGTTAATACAATGCATGTAATGCAACCGTTTGCTAAGCATACCTAAACATCTACAATTAATTTATACATATATATATATATATATATATATATATATATATATATATATATATAATCTTAATAAAATATCTGTCATTTTTTCCACATATTTTTAATTAAAACGGTGCCTTCCTTTCCTTTAATAGAATTACCTAATTATTTTCAAGAATTCCGTACGCTATATAAATAAAATAAAATCACTTCTAAACAACTATGGTTATAGAATCAATACTATTTCTGGTTTTTGTAAGTTTCTAATACAATTTAAAATTTTAGGGAAACTTCAAAAATTCAGGCAAAAATACAAAATTAACGAACTTTATAAAAAAAAAAAAAAAAAAAAAAAGGATTTCCTCAAAGATAGATCAAGTAAAACTGAAAAGCTATAAAAAATGGCTTTGGTAGCTTGGGAAATATCGATGACAATTACATATATAATCTTAATAAAATATCTGTCATTTTTCCACATATTTTTAACTAAAAAGGAGCCATCCTTACAAAATATAATTAGCTAATTATTTTCAAGAATTCCGTACGCTATATAAATAAAATAAAATCACTTCTAAACAGCGTGAGATAGTGAATATCAAAGGTATTTTATTTTATTTTTTTTAACGTACGCAAGAGCTACTAGAGTTCTGCCAAATTTGGATGTATCACCTTGAAACAGGCATCGACTCCATAATTCAGACAAAAATATAGGAATCTGACCGACCATCCGTCACGAGCGTGTTAGCTTCGGATAATGATATTCACATCTAAATCGTAGGTTATTTTCGTACTGGTAAGGAAACTGGCAGTACGAAAACCTGAAAGACATGAAATAGAAAAAATCTAAAATAAATACTAAAGTTGCAAGAGGTCGGTGCTGAGGATAATACCAACAAGAAAAATTCACATTGCTTAACCTCTTCATGGAATACTAAATAGCTAATCAAGAAATTAATTTGGTATTCACATGAGAAAGTTACATAACAGCTATGAAATAATACTATCATGTAAATTATAATTGTATTGTTTTGTTTTTTTCGTTGAGACTTCACCTGCTCTATAGAGAGTACTTCGACTAATATTTATAAATTATTTATTGATGATCAATATCTTGTAATTAAAAAATGTATTATAGATCATAATTAATTTAAAGTGCTTCTGAGTAAAATTATATATCATGTCTTGCCCACCAAAGTAGTGGTTTCTTAAAGTTGAAGTCCGTGGTACAGACATATTTTCATCAAATTATTAATATTCACATAAAACTTCGATAAATAGCATTATCTCATCGTGACTATAAATATTTTATTTACGAAAATTCTCAGAATCGGAGCGTTTTTAATCTGGAGATCGGCAAACTTTTTCTGTTTAATTAGGTACGAAAAACTCATGA
Organism: Nezara viridula; assembly: GCA_928085145.1. Taxonomy (NCBI): domain Eukaryota; kingdom Metazoa; phylum Arthropoda; class Insecta; order Hemiptera; family Pentatomidae; genus Nezara; species Nezara viridula. The sequence goes on from OV725082.1 coordinate 87,753,027, forward strand.
ATACCCAATTCCTTTCCCCTTGAATCGTAAGATAATATGATCATAAAATAAAATAAAAAAAGGTGGCATACACAAATGTTAACGAGATTATATAGGCCAAACGGACCCAATATTTTTGCAGACCACCTTTTTTTTCTAGTTTCTCATTATATTATCTTACAATTCAAGAGAAAAGCAAATGGGTATTCGTGAATTTTTAGTACCTAATTAAAGAAACAAAGTTCGTCGATCTCCAGATTGAGTGAGCCCCGCTTCTGAGAATATTTGTAAATAAAATATTTTTAGGTTACTATGTGATGAAGCTATTTACGAAGTTTTAGACAAATGTTAATAATTTGATAAAGAGGAGTCTATACTACGGACTATAGTACAGCGAACATCAATAGTGACCATACGTGTAACATTTTTTCATATAGCATTTCTTATGGGATTGTTTTTTTGTTTTTTTTTATAGATACAGATTTCATATTAATATTTTAAAAAATCAATTATTGAATGTACGAATTATCACTAAAATTGATAAAAAAAGTGTGGATTTTATAATTTATTTTCTCCTTACTTTTTATCTATAGATCCAATTCAATAAATAATCAATCACTCCCAATTTGTTGTATACAAAAAACAAAAGATAATTAATGATAAAAGATCAAAACTAGTAAATCAAGATTTTATTATTGTTATTCTCGTTATCTATTGTCGGAATTTGGGTATCGGTCAATATGTTGATGTCTAGGTGGCATTTTTAAAATCCCATGGCAGTTGCAATAATGTAAAATTATGGTTAAACATTAAAAATCATACTTAAACTAATTGAACAGTTATATTTTTAACTTTCTTTTTATTCGTCAGATCAATAATTTCGATAACAAAATCATCTAAGACAACACTGATTTTGCAAAACACCACGAGTAAATCGATCCAGTAATTTTCGCATTAAATGATTACAAAGATCCGTAGTATAAAGATATAAAAAGATCTGTTAATATTACAGTAGAGATATAGATAACACAAAAAAAATTATTTAACCAGAAATAGATCAATAGTCGAACAAAAATATACATTTATATGTCGTAATCCTGGAAAAGCTTCGATATTATCGAAAACACTCAGGACTTATTTTTCCGAAAGGGGATCGGAAGGCTCGAATGCCTCGTAAATCTCTGGAAAGGACGGAGAGAAAATAGGTCGAGCTGGAAAAACTTGGGAAGTTGAACCGAAGGCCTTTAAGGATAGAAAATCAGGAAGAACTGATATTTCCGAGGTCTTTACCTTGAGTAGGCGTCGGAAAATAAATAATTCTGATTCAATATAAATAATTCAAAGTCATCAATTAGGGAATACTTAATTCTATCAGGTACTGGTACAGGTGAAAAAATTCATCCGACCAGTGCACAGAGGGACCAATGATCAATCTAGCTGAAATGGTGAAATCATTTAAATCCGAAGAAATAAAAGAGGGGTGTTTAATTAGAAGATAATCATAAAGTGTGTTGATTTTAGCGGTCCCAAACGATAAATACAACCTTCTAAAAAATTACTGATTTGATTGGTCATGTATTGTTCAATTATTATCTTATCTTTCATTTGAGCTTTAATTTTTTTTTCTCATAATAATTGTTATTTGATAGGTATAGATGCCTAGTATTTAAAAGTCAATCAATTCATTCAACAAATTATCAATTCATAATTTGACCAATTAACTTATTTATTTCTAAATGCTCTAAATTAAAGTAATTTACTAAAATATACCTAAAAATACCCATATTATTATTATTTATTATATTTTGAACTGTATAAAATATATATATATATATATATATATATATATATATATATATATATATATATAGTAAATTTGTACATGGATATAATGACATGAAACACATGTTGAGAAACTACTCACTGGTAGCACTGTAATAAAGTTGATTGCCTTTGTGTGCCTTTTGAGACATTATTTTATTTTAGTTTTAAAAATATTATATTTAAATAAGGGAGTTATTCAGCATTTGGAAAAATTCTATTGATGGGTGGGACTATAATTAATGCAAGCAACGATTCGAGTCTCAAAACATCTCTCTTTTGCTGGGTTAAGAAATTATCTTAAATTGGCAGTGGCAAAAATTAAAATGGAATGGCAACAGTGTGTGAAATTAGTCTTTTAACGTAGTTTTTGGTTGTGCAATACAATAAAATTTGTGTGCTTGTGGTGAAGAAGGTGGTAAAAGAAGGCTTGTGCTGTAGAAGAAGGCTTGTGGTGGCGGAGAAATTCTTGAGGTGGTAAAGGAGTACACATACTTAGGTACCATAATTACTAACGCTGCAATCAACTTTATTACAGTAGTTTCTCAAAATGTGTTTCATGTCATTATATCCATGTATGAATTTACTATATATATATATATATATATATATATATATATATATATATATATATATATATATATATATATATATCTAGTAAATTCATACATGGATATAATGACATGAAACACATTTTGAGAAACTACTGTAATAAAGTTGATTGCCTTTGTCTGCCTTTTGAGACATTATTTTATTTTAGTTTTAAAAATATTATATTTAAATAAGGGAGTTATTCAGTATTTGGAAAAATTCTATTGATGGGTGGGCCTATAATTAATGTAAGCAACAATTCGAGTCTCAAAATATCTCTCTTTTGCTGGGTTAAGAAATTATCTTAAATTGGCAGAGGCAAAAATTAAAATGGGATGGCAACAGTGTGTGAAATTAGTCTTTTAACGTAGTTTTTGGTTGTGCAATACAATAAAATTTGTGTGCTTGTGGTGAAGAAGGTGGTAAAAGAAGGCTTGTGCTGTAGAAGAAGGCTTGTGGTGGCGGAGAAATTCTTGAGGTGGTAAAGGAGTACACATACTTAGGTACCATAATTGCTGACGCTGGTAAGATAGATGCTGAGATTTTGTATAGAATATCTAAGGCGAATCAAGTATATCACCAGATCGCTAGCAGTATCCTCAGATGCCGTGAAGTGGATAAAAATACCAAGATGCACGTCTATAAGTCTGTATACCTTCCTATTCTCATCTACGGTGGAGAAAGTTGGACTATGTTGGACAAACATTATAGTTGCATAACAGCAGCGGAAATGCGATTCCTACGTAGATCGGTGGGCAAAACTAGGAGGGATCGCATTAGAAATGAAACTATCAGAGAACAGGTGGAAGTGCTTGAACTCAAAACCACCTTGGAGAACAGGCAATTAAGGTGGTTTGGACATGTCTGTCGCATGAACCAGGACAAGGACCCAATAAAGATATTAGAGGCTCGACCCACACGGAGTCCCAGAGTCTCATATCAGGAGTTCATGCAGAAGATCGGAGGTAGAAGAGGCAAATCCTTCAACCAAATGAAGCGGTTAAGCAGAGACCGGAGGTAGAGACCGGAAGATCGGAGGTAGAAGAGGCAAATCCTTCAACCAAATGAAGCGGTTAAGCAGAGACCGGGAAGGGTGGCTGCGTTGGATAGAGGCTCCTCGACGCTAACCAATGGCATAAGAGGAAGACAAAGAAGAAGAAGAAGTGGTGAAGAAACTTCGCTAAATACTTCTTCTTTGAATATTGATCGCTCGTTTAAACGATTCGACGACTGCTATACTCGAGATAAATTTTAAGTAACTGATATTTTATTTACGAAAACTCTTGGAAACTGGCGAGGGGCAAACTTTGTCTACTTAATTAGTAGAAAAACTCGTAAATACCCAATTTGCTTTCTACTTGGATTGTAAGATAATTTGGTCATAAAATCCATAAAAAAAGGTGGCCTACAAAAATATTGGGTTGTGTGTCCTATATAACCACGTTATTTTTAAAATTTGGGAATGTAGGTCACGCCAAACGGCTAATTTTGAAGACCTCCTTTTTTCTCGATCGTGTGATCAAATTAACTTACGATCCAAGTAGAAAGTAAATGTTTATTTACGAGTTTTAGTACCTAATTAAATAGACAAAGTTTGTTCCTCTCCAGATTGAAAACAACCCAATTCCAAGAGTTTTCCTAAATAAAATAGTTGTAGGTTACGATGAGATGAAACTATTTACGAAGTTTCAGGCGGATGTTAATAATTCGATAAAAAGGGGGCTGTACAACGCACTATTATATAATATTAATACCTTTTTTGATCCTTTATTTCTTTTAAATTACGAAATTAAAAAACTTTGTTTCGTTTTTTTGTATTTGAAATGCACAAAATAAATAACAGAATTGAGAAGATCCTATATATATATATATAATATCATGTGCCAGTACGGCAATTAGAATCACAGGAGGAATAAAAATAAAATATCAAATGTTACAGTTTTTTCCAACTAGATTGGACATTCGTTCCACTGTGCAGTGGGGCTATTATTAAGCCCCTAAAGTTTTATAATTCAACTAATAATATCTAATTTCAAGTTCATGTAAAAACTACCTGCATAAATAATCTAATAGTCGTAAATAATAATAAGATTTACAAACCAACACTAAGTTGAATATTTTATTTCGTATAATCAGTAATCGTCATTTAAATGATCTCTTTTTATCCAACCCAACAATGTTAAATGCTGATATAAATGGATATAATTACATGAATTACATTCAGCGGTTTTAGATTACGTGATTTCCGAGCAGTTTAGCCGTCTGGATTTCCCATCCTATCATTTCTTCAGGATAAATATGCTAAAGAATACTTAATTTTTAATTAACTCGAGACGTTATTCTTTGGATAGAGCGGAGGACCAAGTTTCAAACTCGTAAATAATAAGAATTCTCATATTTAGCCTCGTTTTTATTTTGCTTCTTTTAGATATTCTGTAACTTCACCACGAATTTAAACGTATTCTCCCTAGTACTTATAAATCACCTATTCAACAACTTATCATATTGTTTATTGTATTTTAAATTATTTTCTAACCAAGATCATCAAGAAAAAATTTAAACCATCAGTAGCGCTTAAGTTAGACTTTTTCCACTCAATATTATTTTTATAATGACAAACTCTTTAACAATACCGAATACAAAGTACCACATTGTAAAATAACGTGGACGAAACTGAAGATGATAATTAAAACAGTTTTAAAATACCTAAATAATATTCATGTTAGTTTTATTGAACCCAGGAATCTATACTTGTCTTCAGGCAATATTTTTTTAAGTTATTATTTCTTTAATTAATGTTTTCTTACCACTGTCAGTAAAAGAATAAAATATTTATGGTTCTCTAAAAGTATATTAGTGGTGGGAGATTAATAGCAGCAGATAAAAAAAATTAATTTACAAAATGTATTTGCCATAACATTTGTTTTAATAACTAAGTACAGCTAGTTACAATATTAGTATTAAAATAACAAGTACGAAGAAGAAGTATTTACTGGTGTAAATGTATTTTACATAGATAAATAAAGAAATTAAGAATAAATAGTACAATAATGTTTTTAAAGATGGTTGAAAAGTAGATAAAGAGTAAAAATTATTTGTAACTATTTTAATTAGCACGTACTTCTACAACGACCAGATAGTTCAAATTATCTTAAATTTTTATTATTTTTTTATCTATTATTGGTTCATAAATAATTTAATTTACATTCCAAAAGGACTAAGAAATTCCTCCGCTGTGGATTAACAATGTAAGCATTTTAGGCAATTAAATTTAAAATTCAATATTATTAGCAGGATTTTTTTTTTGTTTAAATTACTCAACGATATTTTTTTTTTTAAATCATAACAAATAAAAAAATCAAATATTACTGTTCTCTCACAACGTTGGATAGTTCAGGAAAACTCAAACATAGACATTTTTAAGATAAATAGGAGTAAACCTGCATGGAAAAAAAAAGAAAGTTATTTAAAAGTATTTATACCGCGATACAAATATATTATTTTTTAAATTATATTTATTAAGTAATATTATGGGATCGGGATAGTACAGTGGATGAGCACTGACTTCCAGAGCTGCAGGTCTCGGGTTCGAGTATGGCTGATGTCTAGCCAATTTTTCATCAGCCATAGATCGATCCTGCGTTTCGGAAGACCCTCCTGGGGTACACCCAGCCTCGATAAAGTGGGTACTCTTAATTAAATAATTAATTAAGGGAGAAAACCTTGCGGTTCAGCGTAACAATCACGTCCCTGCACAACCATTGGCCTTGTAGCAGTATTCCTTACATTGTACTGAACCCAACACCCTTCATATGGGTTGTAGTGGTACATCTTTTTTTCTTTCTTAAGTGTTATAATGTTCTGTCACTTGGACAATAATTATAGTGAAGTAAGACTACATTCATACTATATTATATTATTTTATTTTATTATATTTTCCTCCCTACCCTGCCTAAGACAATACGGTTCCGTAAGAAGCTGGGCCTCTTTTATGACCCTCTCCAGCCTCCTCTATCCCGAACGTGCATTCTCCATCTTCGTCTTCCACCTGGTCCAGCCATTTCAAGCGTGGTAATTCCTCTTCCAGGTTTTCCAACAGGCCGATCCTCTAGCAAGCCTTTGAGAATCACGTCTCTGGGCATACTTGCCACATAGCAGTATGAAATATACAGTAGCAACATAACAACTAAATAACAAATTAAATTGATATACATTTAAGGATAAATGTTATAAATTATTTTGCAATTATATATTGCAAATAATATTTATATTGTATATTAATTTGATTGCATAAAATAGCAGGCTGTATTGTACGATGAGGTAAAATCCCGAACCGTTCAACTTATATAGTTAATAAACTATTAAAGATTAATAAAAAAAAACTATGTGACTTCAAGACCAATGAGAGCCAAATTAAAGTATAAAATTGAATTATGGACATAATAAGTCCCCAAAATATTATTACTCAAACTAAATCCATTTTATATTTACATTAAAAAATTATAATAATAATAAAGTAAAAAATAATACAAAACAATGGCCAAAAATGAACATTAACACAGTTGCCAATGCGAGCCTGTAATTTGTCGCTAGCTATCTTCTAAAGTTCAATGCCAGTCCTAATGAAAATAGAAACAAACCAAACCGACAACAAACACATTTACTAAACCCCGATTCGGCAGCATCTCAAAACCATTGTTCCTCGTTCACAGATAAAAATAAAACACACTGTTAAAACATTTTTACAATAATCATGCTATTAGATGTATAGGGGCAGCTCGTTTTTCGTTTGTAAATATTAACCGTGAAAACTACTGGATCGATTTACATACGATTTTTACAAAACGGGGTGTCTTTAAATCGTTTTAAGCCACTAAAATCCTCGATTTGACAAGTAAGAATCAAAGACAAGTCAAAATAGTTAATGTATGTTGGATTGTTTTTGAAAATGTCACTAAAACGACGAAATATTCAGCTAAGAGAAAACCAGAAGAAATAAATTACAAAATAAAACAACATAATGAAATAAAATACTAACTATATATAGTGAGTAGCTTAATATCAAAGTGGAGAAAAAGCTAATTTGTGTTTCATAGATTAAACTCAGACAGTTTCTGGTAATTTTATTTTAAAATGTTTAAGTGGAATCATGACAAAAAAAAAATCAACAAAACTGGTTGAATCTATTCATACGAATATATTCTATCATTGCTATTTATAAACTGGAGATGTTCGCCTTTTGACAAGAAACAACTCATATAAAAATAATAAAAATAACCGTGGAATTACGCAAGCAAAGCATAAATATATTTTACTATCATTACAAACAAGAGGCATGCGCAAACTTCTAAGCTAACTGGAGTCAACTTAAGAGAACAGATTTTACTGGCATATACAAATTAAAATGTTGAAAATGAGATGTATAAATTAAATTTTTAATCGTGATTAACAATTTTGTATAATAGATTATTGCTACACCTAGTTAATATACAGGAAATAGTTTATTAGCAAAAAAAACTTCAATTTGATACGTGAATATTTGTAAATAAAATCCGGACATTCACCAACGAGATCAATACGATCTCCATTATTTAAGTGGAAGACAAGGTTTTGGTAGCGATCATTAATTCATGACTAAGCGACAATTATAAATAACAGAACTGTACCACAACAGAACCACTTTACTCAATCAGATTATTTCTTATTTTATCATGAAATTCGCTATGGAGGCTATTTTAATTGATATAATAACTTGATAAAGTTACAGATGTCACCGATTTCAATGAAACTTTTATTTCGGTGATACTAGCTCGAAAAATATTACACCCAAATCAGGGAGATCTTGCCAATGCGCCATAGGAGTCTAAAAAAAATTGATAAATATATATTAAATGTTTTTTGCCTTCAAACTGCATGGATGTCCTGGTTATATCTGGTGATCTACCTTATATATACCTGGTGATCTTGCCAATGCGCCATAGGAGTCTAAAAAAAATTGATAAATATATATATTAAATGTTTTTTGCCTTCAAACTGCATGGATGTCCTGGTTATAGCACATTAATCTATTTTTTTGAATTAGAAAAAAAAATTAAATGTACAATAAATTACGAAAACCAAAAGACGCTTCCAGTGAAGCAGACAAAGCAAATTTTTATCATGAAAATCGATTCAAATTCGTTTCTAGAGTACTTTAAAACTCTTTAATCCGCCCAACAGCGGGCCAACTCCGGTTTTACAAATAACACAACTCAAAAAAGTGTGTCAAAGATAGAAATTGTTAAAGGAGAATATAGTAGGAAACTTACATACTGAACAGTAAGGAAAAATCTTATCTAAATGCTGAAATCAGGGCGCAGTATCCGGAAACCCGCACGACGGCGATGTTCTGGGGACATTCTACCTTACATGTAAAATAAAATATCGGTCACTAAAAGCGTTTTTATATAATAGAGGTATACATATATTACCTCAGTTTTTAAATATTAGTATTTCTAGTTCAAGTTCTACATAAGTTACATTCAGTGATCATATATCTAGAAATATTCAATAAATATCAAGTTTAAATTTCAATTTACAATCAATAATCATATATCTAGAAATATTTAGTAAATATCCAGTGTAATTTCATCTTACAATGACAATTAAAATCTTTTATTGGCAAAATAGGACTTGCTTTGACAAGTCTTAAAGCCAAAAAGATTTCAAAAAAAGAAAGAAAAAAAAAAGAAAGAAAAGGTATGCATACATAAGGGATAGAGGATTGGCACTCAACATTCCTAAAATAATTGAAGGGCAAGGTCATGAAGGACACAAATTTAAAAAAAATTCATTAGAAAAATAAGATTATGGCTTTAATACTTATAAAAATAAAAATTCCTGGCAAAATCGGATTTTGTCTAAAATATTAAAGCCAAAAAATGAAACGATGAAAAAGAAAACTCAAACGTTTTATTTTATAATTTCAGTTATATTTTTTTTACACGAGGTATGGTTTATTTCATTTCATGTGGATTATATGACCAAAAATCCATGATAATTTTAGTGCGAATAGATGGAGTCATGTTGAAGTTATCAAAATTTTTGTGAGTCTCTAAAAAACAATGAAGCAGGAAGCTTACACGGACAATTTCGAGCAACAAATATTTATTTTTGGAATGCTATGAAAATTCGCAATTAAGTGTTTTTAGGATGCGAAATATAAATCTGAACTTAGTTTTTTCTTTAAAAAATATTTGATTCTTCTTTGCTCTTTCGGTAGGAAAAAAATATTTCAATATTGTACTCATACTACAGCTATGAGTAATGTATTTCAAGTAACATTACATGCACAAAAGCTTGTACGTTGTACCGATTCGGTCAGAAAATAAGAATAAAGCATGTTTTGTAGATATTATATTAAACCTAACTCCATTAAACATGTTTTTAGAAATAAAGTTGATATTCGAACCAAATCTGGAAAACACGCTAGGTATTGTGAATGTAATCTTAATATTATAATATTTCTGTGAATGTAATCTTAATATTCTAATCATTTGAGTCATTATTTATAATTTTCGAAGAAGTGCTATCAGTAATAGATTGATTTTAATTACAACTCCTGACCTGATGATTTCACATGGTCCTAGTCATTAGCCGGAAAAGAGAATCATCAGATGGCTCGAAGCCAAAACTATGGCCAGAATGAGGCAAGATGCCGCCTCCTGTTTCCTTGAAAGTCGTCTGTGCCTAACCCGAACGATTGAGGGGAGAAGGGGTGAGGACCTGTTTAGAACTTGATTTCAGTAAAGCCTTTACTATCTTTTTAAACAAGAGAAAAGTTTTCTAAACAATAGGAAGATTTCTTAGCAGGGTATGCAAGACTTCCGCTGCTGTATGCAATAGTAAAGGGAATGCAATAAACATATTTTCAGAACATAATAAAAGAAAAGATACATACATTAAATTTCGCAAAGCCAATAAAATTGTAAGCAAACAGACTAGTTCGAAACAGTCATATTGAAATGTTAGAGCTCCCCCGAACTTTAACAAACCTGTTTGGAGATTTTTAAAGGTTTGCCAAAAAAAAAAAAATCTTCGGAGCCTCGCAAAACTTTAACTTACAGTCAGACTTTCAGTGGATTTTTTTTAAATTACTAACGACGGAACAACCCCCATTTTACAAGTTATACAGCTGTTCATTTGATTGTAATATTTGTTGCTCAAATTGTAAAACTATAATTTACAAGTATTCTGTAGTTCACGTTGTATTATTTTTTTATCAACATAAAATAGACGGAACGAAAAAACTCGGACAAATTTTTAATTTCTTTAATTGATTTATATTCATATAATTGTAATTATTCTTATTACCAATTTGTAACCACAACAAGAGAGAAATAATTCTAGGAATAAAAAGTTCTATTCCTGTTCCGCTTTTTCATATGTAAAATAAAAAATTACACGGTCACTAAAACCTTTTTTATACAATAGAAAGATTGAACGTTATGAATTTGCTTCAATTATAAATAAAAACTTAATATAAAGTAGGAAAATTCAGTGTATTATATATTTTTGGTTTGTCAAGCAGAAAATAAACTTAAAAGTATTCCATTAATTTTTCATATAAAATCCTTTTACTTTCTAAGAAAACATTTATTTCCTTTTCAATAATTTAAAAATAGAAATTATCAACTGCAATAATTAAAGGTGATTGGTTATTCGCTCTTAATTACCATTTCTATGACTTTATATGTTACATACTATTTTTCTTAACTCTTATATATCTAACGGTATATTATACATCTATATTACTAATATACTCGTAATTTCCGAAAATTCGTTTTCAACCTGGGAAAATATCTCTCTCATTTTTCCTTTAATTCATTATAAACTTCCTTATTCAACTTCATAATTCATATCCATTTCCTATTACAACTGACAACGAGAGATCTTTAATTATTTCAAATAAACAAAATAAAGGTTAATTGTGAGTTGATGGTTGCCTGCAGTGGATCATTGAAGAGAAGAATGGTTGAGGTAATCAGTCAAAAAAAAAATTCGTAACAATAAATAATTATATTTATTTTAATTTTTGCCGACGTTTCGGCCCAAAGTTCATGCCTTCATCAGAGCTGGTCAAGCGAAAAGCTGTGACAAGAAGAAGAGATATCTTGTGACAGCTCTTCACTTGACCAGCTGTGATGAAGGCATGAACTTTGGGCAGAAACGTCGACAAAAATAAAAATTAATATAACTATTTATTTTTACTATTTTTTTTTTTTTAATACTGTTCACCCCAACCATTCTTCTCTTCAAAATAAAAGGCATTTCAGAGAAAAATGTTGGCATTTAAGCTCCTTCAGACTATTTCAATGAGAATAAGACCCTTTTATTAAAACCAGTTACTTTTAAATCAATACTAGACGTTTTATCTAAATAGTTAGGGCCATTTTCGTGAGGATTGTAAACATCTTATATCAGGTTGTTACTATGTATTAAGTATGACAACAAAAAAACAGATACTTGCCAAACCTGGACCAATAATGTTGAATTAAAACTAAAATGAGAAATCTGGATACGAGGAGATGATAGCTTGGCTCTAATGATGATTAATATTCTATTTCACCATTCAACAATTCAACAATTTTGCTTATATTTACTATTTTTTGGAATCAATTTCAACATCCATAGAGATCGATTGAGTGTTTAAAAGTAAACTGTTATTTATTCAAAGTTACTTTTTTTAACTTGTAACCTAGTATAAATACACTAACAGTAACTCTTGAGACGGAATAAGAACTGTTTATTTCAGATGTATAGTACACGGTATCGTTTAGAGATTTGAGTACTTTTCAAGTGATGAATACATGAGTACCTTTCACTGTACACTTTATCATTGCATAAGTGGAAAATTATTAAGATCCTAATTAGAATCTATTACATATTAGGTTGTTGAGGATGCCGATAATAAAAGTCCTCAAAATAAAAAAAAAGTAGATATTTTGAGAAACGGTTTTGGCTGATTTAATCACCTTGCTATAAAATAAAAAATAAACTGCTAAATATGAATATTCTGTCGATAAGATCTCGCATACGTTACATAAACACGCAATGGAATAATATATACTTTATTTATGACATTGTCTAACAGCAATACAAAAATGAATTGGTAGTTTTTAATTACTAATAATAATAAAACCATTTTAGAGCTTGTTTTTCTTATTTTTTATCTTAGGTCCGTTCAGCATTTCTATTTAATATAATGTTCAACACGGTATAATTTTATCACATAGCAATGATTATTATCTTTAATTTCTACTTTTTGAATATTCAACAAAAAGATCAGACGTCACTTTAATTAATAACTGAAACTTACAGTATTTTAGAAGACTTCTAAACAAATTAATAACTTCTAATCGACATTTCCCCAAATAAGGCATTGTCATGACATAAAAGGTATTACAGAATAGAGATAACACATCTCACAACGACTATCCGAAACAGTTTTAACTTATTCTCAATCAACAGATTAGGGCCTCTTTCGTTGATCGATTTCAGGTGAATACCACCATACCTGATTTCTCTAAAGTTAATACAATTTCAGACTGATACTTCACTTTTATTTTATTTTATTTTATTTTTTTTGTTTATTTAATGAAATTTACAAATGTATACAAATACAACTAGTAAATATGCGCAAATATAATTAATGGCATGTACAGGCTTGAAGAGATACTACCCAGTGGTAGCACTCTCTAAATAATTTTAAGCAACGAGGCCATCTCCTTTTCAGACGCCTAGGAGGATTATCAGGAATCGAGGAAGAAGCAAGAGTGGAAACAAGCGGATTTGGATGGGACTGAAGTTTATCATGAAAGGATAGATATCTGGCTCGAGCTAAATCAGCGACATATGGTACATTAAGGTCTTTATGAATGGTTTTATTTGTGACAAAGTATGGAGCATTAAGGATTTTACGGAGGATTTTGGATTGTAAGGATTGGATACGAGAGGAATTCGATGGTTTAGTGGAGCCCCAAAGCTCAATTCCGTAAGTCCAAATAGGTCTTATTATTGTCATATATACGAGTCGTTTATAAGTGATTGAAAGCTCGTTTGTCTAGTAAGTGCTGCAGTAGTCGAAAACGTCGGGCGGTTTCTAGTCGTTTCAGTCTGGTATGGGGGTTCCAAGTGAGTCGTTTGTCAAGGTGGAGTCCTAAGTAGCGGATTTGCTCAACAGGAATAAGTGGAGTATTATTGAAGGATATTGTAGGACAAGAGGTCATAGGTTTACAACGGAGGGTAAAGGTGATTTGATGGGATTTGGTGGAATTTATTTTTATTCTCCAATTTTTACACCATTCTTCAAGGCTTGTGATATATGATTGAAGAGTTTGGGATGCAATTAAAGGATCTTTACTAACAGATAGCAAACATGTGCCATCGGCGTAAGTGGTGATGACAGTGTCAGGATGGGTTGGGATGTCAGCTGTATATAATGTGTAGAGGATGGGACCGAGGATACTACCTTGTGGAACGCCTGCAGATTGAGTAAAGAGGGATGAGAAGACATTACTTTGGTTTACTTTGAAGTATCTATCAGTAAGATAGGAGCGGATAATGAGGAAGTATGTAGGGGGTAGGACTTTCGGAGTTTGTACAGAAGACCCGGGTGCCAGACTCGATCAAATGCCTGTTCAACGTCGAGAAAGACCCCCGTACAGTACATACCGCGCTCACTTTTATTTAAACGGGTACTTTATTATCTTACCAACACAAAGATGAGTAGTCGATCACAGGCCTAAACCCAACAGATAAAAACTTTGCAGGTAACGAGATTCGAACCCTTGTCGCTATGGTTTATATTCAATCACCGCGCTACGTAATCCGAGAAGAAAAGGTTGAAGATTACCTTCTTTCTTTAAGAACCGTTTCTGTAACGACCATTTCTTAACCATGCAATTCAGGCAGGCAACAGATGTTCGATTGTCAAAGGGTAAGAATATGAATACGTGTACATTTAAAATAAATAACAATCAAATATATTGATAAGATATTTGCAGGAAAAATAAATACGAAACAAGAAGAACGAAATATTAAATTTGAAGTGATTAAAATAAAATATAAAATAAAGGAAATATATAAGACTTCCTTTTATGAATCCAGGATTTAATCAAGACCGAAAAGATGTGGTGCTGGATACACAACCCTTTACTATACTTGAATTGCCCTTATTGTAATTTATCACATTTTTTCACGAATTTAATATACAAATTACAATTTATATATACAAATATACACATATACATCCATATCTCCTTTTTGCTTATAATGCCCGAAGGCATTATCACAACATTTGTTTATTGTCAGTAATATCTGTGACAGATGTGAAACAAAAATGGGAACGAAAATAATTCTAGAATACTATAAAAGATTTTTGTAAAGGTTTTGAAATTTGTTTTTCTAGTTTGTATAAACTAGTATTAGTCTATATTCTAATTTTTTTTTTTCCCTACCCCCCAAAAATTTCTTGAATAAATACAATATATATATATAAATGTATATATACATAAATTTTCAAATTTCCTTTTATTGCCCAAGGGCATTTTAAGGTAAGAGGGCTATGCACGCCGTACGCGTTCTTTGCATCTGTATTTTAATCTGTGTGCATCTATATTTTAAATATTTTGAGAAAATATTCTTATTCTTCATATGCTTACGTTTTTATTATATGAGAAAGAGTTGGAAATGATCTGGGTTTTTTTAAAATATGGTACCTCTTCCGTTGATATATAAGTTTTTTTTTATGAACACATTTTGTGCTTCTAGTCCATCTCCTCAAGGACATTTTTTTCTGAATAAAAGTTTTACAAAAAAAAAAAAAATCAGTATTTATCTCATAGTAATTTTAATCCATGGCTAACATTTTGTCACAAAATCGACATAAAAAATATGGTTTATCCACTCGCACGACTTTCCTATCTATTTCAGAAATATCTTTAAATATGTCCATTTAGAAAAAAAAAATTGAATTAGATCTATTTTCCTATAGATTGATCAAAGAAAACAGTTGAGTACGATTTCTTTGATAAACTCATGCGATGCAAACCTACTTGTGCAAGATCAGCATAAACAAATCATTACACTCTAATATTGCTAATCAAAAACTTTTTGTCATACTCTAATTTTGTTAGACAATAATTTCTGTTAAAGGTAGAGAAAATAGTGAAAACTGTGTGATGGTGGCACTACATTTTTTACTTTCACTTACTTTTTTTCTCTTTTTACCCATTCTGGCACCGGGATTTGATCTCACAATCTTAAACACGTAATTGAATAGCAGGTAATTTAATTACCTTTCAAAAATTTTTATATAAATTTTACCATAGAACATATACTCAGTGAGGTAGGCCCCAAAACATTTTTCTTTTCTTTATAACTTTTTTTCCTAATTTACTCGAAAATTGTAGGAAAGTTTTCTTAAAATCGTTAAAGCCATTTTTGCGCTACAGTCTGTACAAATATATACTTTTCACTTATAGCCGCTATTGCGCATGGAGCAGCTAATTTGTATCAAAGGCATCAGTAATCAAAATCCTACAAAATAAAAAAAGAAGCAACGAAATCCGCCAACTAGTTCCAGAGAAAATCCTGGCAGACAGACAGACCAGTGGCTGAATATGTGTTATTCGGATTCAAGGGGCTCTGAAACGTAAAGATTCGTCGAACACATCAGAAATTTGACCCGATCGCAATAAATTCCTAACCTAGTATAGGTAGGAAAGTAAAAATACATTTTTGATGAAAGTTATTCAATTTCCATAGCAACATTGCTTCTTGTTATCTGGGGTTTAACTTAATATTCAAAAATGTATTTTTTTGTTGATTTTTTTTTTTATTTATGACAAACCTACTCATGGATTAATACGACAAAGAGACGAATGTCGAAAAAAACCTTTGTTTATAGAACTTTTACTTAAAAAAACTGACCTTGATGATGGGTCAGGAGCTCGATACGTCCACAAAACAAAAACAAAAATTATCTATCAAAGGAAGAGATACCTTTAAAAAAAAAGAATAAAGAATTATTTTTTATAATATTATATTATATTATATTGTTCAGTCTGTTGGTTTCATTTTAAATGAAAATCTACACCTAAGCCTTGAGATCTTTAGCATATAAATGGCAATGGAGTATATGGAGAAATATTTCATTCATTTACTGAATAATAGAGCTCATTTCCATTTTAGAATTATGTACTATTTATTCTTATTTTCCTTATTTCAATGGATACTTCTCAGCTTCGTAACAATAGGCTCAAGGACTAAATCGCAACTTTATTTTCATTTGTGACACCATTTTTGTAGCATATTTTATATTTAATGTTCAAACGTATTAGACCGAAGGCAAATTCCCATTTTGTAAACATGTCAGTAAATACTTTCCCCATCCTCAATGCATTCTCCACGTAAGAAAAGTTAAAAAATATATTTCTGACAAGAACCTTTCCTTATCAAATTATTAACATCCGTCTAAAAATTCTTGAATGGCTTCATCATTTCGTAACCTGCCAAAATTCTCGGTGTTGTAATATCCACAGCTATAGTAGAAGCTATTCTCATATATGCCTCAGAAACATGGACTATGAATTCCCGTTCGTACTCAAAGGTGCAGGCGGTAGAGATGGATTACTGGAGAAGGTGTCTCCATCCTACCAGACTGGATAAAATTAAGAATACAGCGGTTAATGAAAAGATCGGGGCACGCTGCCTTCGATGGTATGCTCATGTGAGAAGAATGATGGAGGAATGTTGGCCGAGCCAAGTGCTGATGGATTGGGTTCCGCCAGGAAAGAGAGGACGTGGACGGCCCAGATGATAGGCGAGATAGAAGCGCGTAGAATTCTGCGCTGACTATGTGAAGCAACCCTTAGATGGGACACACTTAAAGTAAAGTAAAAAAAATTCTCGGAAATTGGGCGTTTTTAATCTGAAGAACTAAAAACTCATGAACACCCATTTCCTTACCAATAGGACCGCAGGATGTGATCATAGAATAGAAGGAAAAAAAACGTGTCATAGAAAAATATACAGCGGATTGGCGTGGTCTTCGCCCCTCGACATATCAAAAAACGAGGTTATGAAGACCAAGCGGTCCAATGTTTTGTAGGACACCTTTTTCTCGATTATATGACCAAATTATCTTACGGTTCAAGTGGAAAGCAGATACGGTATTCATGAGTTTTTAGTACCTCATCAAATTAATTATTTTAACGAGAAAACGCCAGCCATTTTTGAGGATTTTCTTAGATAAAAAAGTTTTAGAGAACGAAAATATAAAGCCATTCACGAAGTTTTAGGCGGATGTTAATAATTTGATAAAAGTGAGGTCTATACCGCGGACAAATATATACAGTGCTCATGGCGATGGGAGGAAGAAAATGAACAAAACCTATTTAAAAGAAGTCAGAAATGAGTCAGAAACAAAACGATAAGCACTAAACAGATAGTGTCGTTGTCCTCCATATTTTGTAAATATCACTTTCAAGAATATTAATATTGTCTTTCCTTTTAAAACTGTCTCAGATATTATAGTTAATTTTCAGCAGCTTGTTAATTTTTTTTTTTTAATTTAGACATCATAACGTCAATAGAATAGAATATTTCATTGTTAGAGAAAGTAATACGATATTGGGAAAAAATTTAAAGACACGACAGATCGTACTGTGAGTATTTATAAGAATTTTTTTTTAAAGATCTTTTTATTGAGTGAGGCACATTCATATCATATATACAAAACAATGAAAAAAAAATTACAACTATATAATAAAGGCAAAAACTATAATAAACCAAGGAAATGTAATTTAAGAGTTAAAATTAAATAAAATACAGAAATTCGTAGCAAAATTAAATAATTTATAAGTAAAAGAAATAAATAGATAAAAAAAAGAAAAGATTAGAAAGAAAACCATTCATACTTAATTACAATATTTACAATCAAACAAGAGATCTCCGAGTCCAACCCTTTTCCCCACGTGTGAAGGACAAAGCGAGACTCTAAGAGATCCCAGCGCTTCTCTTTCAGCCGCGTCACCGGCATTACCAATCCGGTGGAGACTGAGAGAAGGCACTAAGGTGACAAACATTCATGACTTGAGTGGAGAAGCTGGCCATGGCCAAAACTCTAGTGACGTCTTCACAAAAGATCTCGAGGCCACTGCTGTTTCAACCATCGAGGAGGATTGTAGGGATGACTGCAGATAGATAAGGATTGTGCTAAGAGATTGGGATGGTGGATTAGGTTCAGGTGAACATTTGAGAATGGCGATGGAATAACGTCAAGACATATGGGATGTAAGGTCATGATGTAAGGTTTTGTTCGTAACATAACAAGGAACGTTGACTATTATACGGAGTATTTTAGACTGAAAGGATAGGATGCGTTTGATGTTCGAAAATTTAGTAGTCCCCCACAGTTCAAGTCTCTGAGTCTAGGTGGGTTTGAGTATGGTCTTGTATACTAATAGTTTGTTTTCTATTGAGAGATTGGATTTTCTGTTAAGTAGTTCGTATAGCTAGCCAAATCGTCGATTAAGTACAAGAAATATTAGACATTTCAATAACAAGTTTGTTCTGAACTTTGGCAGAGGTGATTGGGCTTCGATAACGCTTGTGTTGTAATGCTCTGAGACACAATCGGGTCCATGGGATGGACTAACGAGCTGAAGCTTCCCGAAATGGTAAATTATAACCATATTTATGGCAAAAAATATTTAAAAACTATCTCTCAAAGAATTATTGTTCAGGTAATTACATTTAATAGGACTTAGAGAATTACTTACAACAATAGTTCATAAAGATAGTTAGTTTCTTTCTTTTCTTCCCGAAGTAATTGTTATATATATATGAAAAAAAAGCAAAGCTTTCGGGCTGAAGCCTCCTTCCTCCCAAAAAATGTGGTCTGAGGCGATTCCTCCTTGCTGTCACTGAGGAGGTAGCGAAATAAGAAATTATTAGTTGTTTGTTTTAAAAATATTTCAACTCCATAATAATGTAGGTACAATTCTAATTAATGCCGTTGTAACTGCTACTTCGATTCTGGTCGGTGATCTCAAAAGACAATCAGTCATTCAGTGAGCATCGTTACAAGGTATCAGAAGTCGTTCCATGTTAGATCACATCCTGCCGCTGCCTTCTGTATGACCAGAATGCCTTCAGGTGTATTTTCGAAGAACGTCTGTTTGCCATGCCATCTGGCAGCGAGAAATCATTCCATCTTAAGGCACGACTTTTCCGAGAATAAATGTTTCTTCCGTATATGCTGTATTTAAAAGGATAGTTCAAAGATGTACCGCTACATCCCAAGGAGAGGTTCATAGGCTAAAATTATATTATACAAGGTGATTTGGTCAGCAATCATGCTCCACCGCCAAATAATGACACCCAATTAATGTATTTAAGACTGGATGTGCCCCAGAATGTTATTAGATTATTAGATAACAGCATAAATAAATTAATTAAAAAAGCATATTTTACATACTTAAATTTAAAAAAAAAAAGGTTTCTGTATTATTTATTTTTATTTGTTGTAAATAGAGTGTGAGTGTGTTCTCTGAACACTATTATAAATGTCCTTGAATGTGACAGAATGTAATATTTCTAAATAAACAAATATTAAAAAAAAAAATTAAAAACTTGCCTCGGTCATTTGAGTGTATAAAGACTGAATGCCCTGTATTACCCTGTCTTTCGTAAGGTCCTATTATTTCTCCTTTATCCTGCGTTCTATTATTTCTGACTCAATATAAATGAATTTATTAAATCATAAATAGCATTTACATTTCGACGACATACATGCCCACCAGTTTATATCGGCGACAACCAAATTCCTCAGACGGACAATGTACGTTATCTGCGGCTAATATTCGACAGAAGGATGACCTGGGGCCAACATGTCCAAATGAAACGAAAGATATTGAACAAGTGAATGAAAATACTATACTCCCTTTTTTCAAAATCAAAATTTAAAATCAGACAAAAACTAAATACATAAACTTACCTACTCAAATGGACATACGCCTCAAAAATTTACAGTTCTGCAAAAAAAACAAAAAAAAAACGCACTTTTAAAAACTACAATCATTTCAATCCAAAATTTGAAGACTAATAACAGCAGTTCCCTGGTACGTAAACAACAAAACTTTACATAGACTTAAAACAACCGACTATGGACTTAAAACACATAACGTACTCTCTACTCCCAATTCATCTATCTTAAACTACATGGACATCACAACGGATTTATAAATGACATGACCACAGCTGACATCCCCATCAGAAGACGACTAAAGAGGAGCTGGATGAGAGATCTCCTTTCACGAATTATGCAGTATAACAAGACCAGGAAGAGGTGCTGCTGGGTACTAATCTTCCTCATGCAAAAAATGACAATTTTCTTTACAATGAGATTCCATCTGCTTATTGCCACGATTATGACAGGTGTGGATTGAACTATGAAGACAATATATATATATATATATATATATATATATATATATATATATATATATATATATATATATATATAAATTAATTTATTAACAGTGACAATTGTTATTAATTAGTCTTAATTTTATGAAATTAAAATATTAAGTAGTTTAAAATAAAAGTAGTTTAAGATTTCTCAATGCTTGTTACTAGGCACAAATCATCCATAACGACCTTAATGTTCTTTATATTCCCGATTTGGTCCAATCCAGACACCTATCCTTCGATAATAAACTTCAGAACCATCCGAACCCTCTCGTTGCTAAACTTGCTTCATCTTCGATTAGTGATAACCCTCTGAGTCTGAAAAGAAGATGGCTTGATCTCCTAATGTACACTAATAGAGTGCTACAATACAAATGGTTAGTTTCATTTCACGTCAGCATGTTCATTTGTTCATATTTACTAGCTCTATTTCTATCATAAAACAGTTGTAAATATCATGAATAATAAAAAAATGTATTTATTATTAATCAATTTGACCTAGTCACAAGTCATGGAAGTTTGTTAAGTATGCTAAACTGTTCATATACAATTTATAAAATTAATCAGGTACAAGAATAATTTCTAGAAACAATATATTTAGACTTTCGGACTGAAATCTCCGCCACACAAATAAATAGAAAAATGATTTTTTTATCGGTCTACATTTGTTTCTATATATGATCTGTCAAAAATACTAAAACAATTGCATGTCTCTTTTTTAATTAAAGCAACTAAATGTAAGGAAGTGTCGAAAAAAGATATAAAAATTATATTCTGTGAAAGCATTATTGTTCTTTTAATTATAGTTACAAAGTAAATAATAAAAATAAATGTTAAAAAGTTATCAACTTCCTTCTCCCAAAAAAATTAAATCCTAGATCTGCTACTGACTCAAATATAATGATGATTCGCATTAAGAAGATCCATAGTGTATTTTCTAGTCACATAGATATTTAACTAAAAAATATTTTTTAAATGAATTTCAAATTAATATTCATAATGGCGAAATATAATTTATTTGAGCCATTTTAACACTTCAACGACCTCTAATAGCTGTGTCAAGGCGTTCAAGAGAAGCAATGCGGAACTACGGCTTATGAAGTGGACAATAACTTATGCAAGATCGAGATAAACGACACAAACTTACATATACAAGTATATCAGGTATATACATGTATGTTCATGAAAAAAAAAAAGGTATTACTGTTTTCATTCTTACATACATTACATATGTAATATAACTTACTATGACAAAGAAAATTTGGTTATTGGTCGATTTACTTCGTTTTACTTGAACTGTTTTCGATGAAACTTTACATTTTTAATTAGCTACACATTACGCGATGATCACATCATGCATCTGATTAATTTAATAACATACCAAATATATGTGGAAAACATAAAAATCAACACACACACAAAAAAAAGAATGAAGTGACAAAAAATGTATATAGGTTGATGACTCTACACCAGCGAAGTTTTTAAGCATTAAAAACAAAGTCTGATGCGCCCATCACAAAAGATTCACTTACCGCTCTACTCCGAAAAGCAATTCTTGTCTGGCAAAATTGCAATAAAATAAAATTAAATTCAATTGAAAAAAAAATCAAATTTTAAAATTATGAAAAAAAAATGTTAGAATGATATTTATTAATTTTTTCTATCACAACTAATATTTACTAGAAAATATATATATATATATATATATATATATATATATATATATATATACATATAATGTATATGTATTTCCCTTTTTTTTTTTTTTTTATGTAAATACATATTTATGAATTTCGATCTTCGCATGAAGCGCATTGAAATGAAACAAACAAACCCTTTTATACATCAAAAATAGTTACTCTAATTCCACGATGTTCTCATTTTACACACAGAAAATCCATCAAAGTAATCAACGAAACAAAGACTTAACGAAATGAAACTTAATGAGTTTTTGCGATAAATTAACGGTGTGTTACACGTATCAACGTCTTTAAGTGTATAAAATCATAAACCGTGGTAAAGAGCCCATTTCATCAAATTATTAACTCCGCCTAGAACTTCGTAAATAGCTCCATCTCATCGTAACCAATAAATATTATATTATATTATAATATAATATTATGAATATGTAATTATTTTCTTTTTTTTCAACACAATAATAAGTAATTTTGAGAAGATTTTATGTTCATTTATATACATATATATATTTTTTTTTGTTTATTTTTTAGTGGTTACATACTTTTTAAACAATGTATATAATGTTAGAATTTTTATAAGTTAGGTTTTGGCCAGATTTGTATTTGATCTTGTATTAATTCATCATTGTTATTCTAAAGGGACTTAGTTCCACAATAAAGTTCAATTTTCTATTCTATTATATTATATTTACGAAAATCCTAGGTGATCTAGAAATCAGCAAACTTCTCTATTTAATTAGATACTAAAAACTCATAAATACTCAGTTACTTTCCACTTGAATCGTAAGATGATATGATCACAAAGTAACAAAAAAAAAATATTGGGCGGTTTATATAACCTCGTTATTTTGACTATTTGCGGTAGTGGAGGGTGGAGGTAACGATAAACGGATCAATATTTTTGAAGGCCACTTTTTTTTCCTACTTTGAGATCATATTATCTTACGATTCAAGTGGAAAGCAAATGTATATTCATGAGGTTTTAGTAAATAATTAAATATACAAAGTTTACCGATCGATAACTTGATAAAAACGGGTCTGTACCTCGAACTAACATTGTATAAGTATTAATGTTTAAATATTGCTCGTTATTTTATAATATGTTAATTATATCGGCGAGCTTAAAAAAACATATGATATAACTGTCATTGGAGAGCAAGATTAATATCGTTTTAACAGATCGTAAGGAGAAATAATGCGAAATTGCGTCGAGAGAGATCGTGCCAGGGCATAAGATTAATGAGCATTAATTTGTCTAACCTTCGCCTCGTCCCCTTCAGGAAACCTAAACGGCTTTTATTATCTCTTACCTACCATCTTATAAGACATTCATGCCATATCATAATTTATTACAAGTTAATACAATTTATTTTATGTTAATTAATTAATTTTTCATGTATGTAATGTATTAAATATTTTGTATAAAAAAAAAAGACAAAGAAAATAAACCACAATAATAACTTCATTCAGCTTAAGGACGAAGTATTCTTGCATATCGTCGGTTCATTGCAAAAACATTCGTCGCAAGCTGAACTTTTAAGAACGTTTTAATGAATTCCGATCTTATTTTTCGAACAAAAAAAAAAAAATAATCAGTAAGTGCACTAAAATTATACAGACCATTTTATACAGGGTGAAATATTTATAAGAGTGATAGTAGGTCTCAAGACCTACAAAAAAGATAATATAATTGTGGTTCCGATTTTCGACAGATTAGTATTAAATTTAATTGTTGGTGCTTCCCAGTCCGCTGGTGTTCCTCAACGTAGTATCCTAGGTCCTATCCTCTATACAGTTTATACAGCTGACATCCCTACCTATCCCAACACTGTCATATATGCCAATGACACATTTATCTTATCAGTAAATAATGACCCATCAATTGCATCCCAAATGCTTCAATCCCACATCATAAATCTTGAAGAATGGTGTAAAAACTGGAGAATTAAAATAAACTCCAATAAATTCCACCAAATTACCTTTAACCTTCCTCGTCAACCAATGACTTCCTGTCCTACAGTTTCTTTCAACAATACTCCACTTATACCTGTTGAGCAAATCCGCTTCCTAGGACTCCACCTGGACAAACGACTAACTTGGAATCCTCATACTAGACTGAAACGACAAGAAACCGCTCGACGTTTCCGATTACTTTAGCACTTACTAGACAAACGTTCTAAACTTACAATTTATCACAAAAGACTTATATACTAATAATAAGGCCTACTAGGATTTACGGAGTTGAGCTATGGGGCTCCACTAAACCATCGAATTCCTCTCGTATCCAATCCATACAATCCAAAATCCTTCGTAAAATCCTCAATGCTCCTCACTTTGTCACAAATAAAATCATCCATAAAGAACTTAATATTTCTTTTGTTTCAGATCTAACCCAGTCCAGATACCTATCCTTCCATAATAAACTTCAGAATCATTCCAACCCTCTCGTTTATAGCCTTGCTTCCTCTTCAAGTCCTGATAACTCTCCGAGGCGTCTGAAAAGAAGATGGCTCCATGATCTCCTAATGTAGACATATCATTAGAGTGCTACTATTGGGTAGTTACTCAGCAAGTGTTTTCATGTCATTATATCCATATGTTCAAATTTGCTAGATGTATGTATTTATTTAATATCCTCGCGCGGGCTCATTACCGCGTATGGGGAGCGTCCCACGGGTGGCGGATGTGGGGATGGTCGGTGGAAATTCCTTGGAAGTTCCTCCCGGCTAAGTCCGATGGACTCGCTGACCAACAATGAGAGGGGCCCTCCAGACTTGCTGGAGGGAGGGGACCTCCAGACTTGCTGGAGGTAGGGGCCCACCAGACTTGCTGGAGGGTGTGACGTAGGATTGAACGCCCTACTCACATATCTTTAGTTCACCAAACACCACAAAAAGTCATGGATCTCCCTAAGGTAAAACGCTCATTATCCGGAAGTAAACTAGTCCCCCGTTCGGGTCTCTGGGTGGGGACTGCTTTAGGGGATTCATGGTGCAAGTTGAAATATAGGGATTTAAATATTGGTACGTGGAACGTAAGGAGTTTAAACACAGCAGGGGGGCTAAAATCGGTCACGAATGAGGTAAATGGGTACAATTTGGATGTCGTGGCTCTGCAAGAGGTTCGTTGGCCAGGGGAGGGCTCGATGAGGGAAGGAAAGTACACTATTTGGTACGGAGGAAGCGGGAATCATTGTTTGGGTACCGGGTTTCTAATTAGGAGTAGATTACTATCCGCTTTGAGGGACGTACAATTCTTTAGTGATAGAATTTCGGTAGCTACATTTCAGGGACGTTGGTTTAAAATCGCATTAATAAACATACATTGTCCGACCGAAGACAGTGACGATGAAGTCAAAAGTGAATTTTACGATAAACTCGAATGGGTTTATGATAAACTACCGCGAAACTACATGAAAATAATTGTAGGTGACGCGAACGCAAAGGTAGGAAGGGAAGAAGTTTATATTCCGACGATTGGTAAAGAAAGTTTGCACGAATATAGTAATGATAATGGGATCCGTCTGATAAACTTTGCCATCTCGAAAAACCTGATAATTAAAAGTACGACGTTTAAACACAAGGATATTCATAAATATACTTGGACATCACCGGATTCGCAAACACGAAATCAAATCGATCATGTCTTGATACAACATAGCTGGCAAAGCAGTATAATTAATGTACGGTCTTATCGCGGAGCAGAATGTGGGTCGGATCATGAATTAGTAATCGCGAAACTTCGACAAAAACTTAATATAAAAAAGAGAAAAGAAAACCGTTTCGATTTTGAGAATTTTAATTTGGAAAAATTGAAAAATCCATCAATTAGAAACCAATTCGAGCTAGATGTTAAGAATAGGTTTGAAGCTTTAGAGCTTCCTGACGAGGACCACGAGGATATTGACAAGTTATGGATAGAGATCAGGGATAATATTAAAGCGGTCGGTAACTCGTGTCTAGGAAAAAAGGAAAATAAGAATAACAAACCGTGGTTTGATGAAGATTGCTTAAACATGTGTGAAAAAAGAAAAGCCGCTAAATTAAAAGCTCTAAATAATCCTAGCGAAGACAATCTGGAATACTTCCGAATCTCAAAGAACGAAACGACAAAATTGCTCAAAAATAAAAAAAGGGAGTATCTTAAAAATAAAATAATTGAAATAGAAACTAATAGAATCGAAAATAACGTAAGAGACATGTACAAAGGTATAAACAGATCACGTAAATATGTAGGGCCCGTAACGTCTGGAATTAGGGATGATAATAACAATATTCTGACCGATCCGGTTGACATATTGAATAAGTTTAAGGACCACTTTGACAATATTTTAAATACGGGAAATTATGATCTGTGTCCTCCTTCTGAGTACCAGAGTGCTGAACCATTAATAGAAGGACCAAGTAAAGAGGAAGTTGAAGTAGCTATCGGAAAATTAAAATCATATAAAGCAGCGGGAATCGATAATATTCCTACTGAACTAATTAAGGCATGCGGGGAAGCTGGAGTTTCTAAAATACATCGGTTGGTTAAAAAGATCTGGGTGAACGAGAAATTACCTGAAGAATGGAAAGAATCTATTCTTATTCCGATTCACAAAAAGGGTCCGAGGACGGATTGTAATAACTATCGAGGAATTTCACTCCTTCCGGTATGTTATAAAATATTCACTTCAATCTTAACCAGTCGAATTACGGAATACGCCGAGGAAATTATCGGAGACTACCAATGCGGATTTAGACGGAATCGTTCGACTATTGATCAAATATTTTCTTTACGGCAAATATTAGAGAAAAAATTGGAGTATAACGGCATTGTTCACCAGCTGTATATAGATTTTAAAAAGGCTTACGATTCTATTGACCGCCAGAAACTGTATAATATTCGAATCGAGCAGGGGATTCCAAAAAAACTAGTAAATCTAGTCAGGATGTGCTTGACGGAGACACTCAATAAAGTTAGAATCGGTAATAATTTGTCCGAAAAATTTGAGGTTCGTTTGGGCTTAAAACAGGGGGATTCTCTTTCGCCTGTCCTGTTCAATTTGGCATTAGAACATGCCATTAGGGAGGTAATGCGAACCGAGAAAGGGTTGGATCTGGGCGGGACAACATCCGTGCTGGGCTATGCTGATGATCTGGTACTGTTAAGCGAAGAAGTTGAAACTATAAAACTAAATACGACAACGTTAATGAAAGCCGGTAAAGAACTAGGACTCGAAATAAACGTGGATAAAACAAAATATATGGTTAGCTGCAAAAATGGCGATACTACTGGTGATATCGATATAGATGGTAATATGTTTGAACAGGTAGATAAATTTAGGTATCTAGGTTCTACGATAACTAGAAAAAACGAAATTGAAGAAGAGATTAAGGTTAGACTGAAGGCGGGGAATGCTTGTTATTTTTCTGTGACAAAACTACTTAGTTCGCGCCTCTTGTCCCGAAACTTAAAAATTAGAATCTATAAAACAATTATCTTGCCTACAGTTCTTTATGGATGCGAAACTTGGCCGCTTACATTAAGGGATGAGCAGCGTCTTAAGGTTTTTGAAAATAAAGTATTGCGTAGAATATTCGGACCGAAGAAGGATGAGTTAACCGGAGAGTTCAGACGGTTACACAACGCCGAATTGCGTGAGCTGTATCCGGGTAATATAATTGAGGTAATTTCATCGCGGCGAATCAAATGGGCTTGTAAAGTTGTTGGGCTTAGTAACGAGAGAATTCCTAAAAGGTTAATATGTGCGGTGCCGAATGGTAAGCGTCCGAGGGGTAGACCGAAGCGAAGGTGGGAAGATTGCATTAAAGCCGATCTGAAGGGACTGGGTTTGGACGGCGAACGGTGGAGGGAGGTGTGTAACAAGCGATTGGTGGTGTCGGCATCGAACCTTCGGGTTCGCTAAGCCTTATTATTATTATTATTTATTTAATATAGTTGTAAATATCATTAAGAAATAAAAAATAAAAAAATTGTTGGTTTTTTTTTTTTTATAGAATAGGAAGCGATAACTAAAGAAATATTTCATTTAAGTAATTATTAATTGCTTCGCTGTAAACTAGATAACATTTGCTTCATACGAAAATAGAGTTTTTCGTTGTTTTATTTTTTTCGTTATTAAAATCATTTAATTGGACATTTGAGCGGCTAAACTACGTTACGTTCTCTTAAAAAAAAAAAAGAAAATTTATTCATAATTTTTTTTTTTTTATCATCCTCCAACTATACGACAGAAACCCATTTTCAGAAAAACTTTAACTCTATATTAATTAAGTTGAGTTTTATCATTTTGATTCACCTCAAGTTGTGTAAAAAATGTATGTGATTTTATACCCAGCCACCTAGAATTACCCTGTTTTTAGCAAAAATGACTGTAATAAATCACTGTTTTTTTATGGATTTTTTCTTTGACCTGAGATGTATAATAACAAATATAAATTCATTAACAAAAATTTTTTATTTCTAAAAATGGGGTGTTCGTAGTGAAGTCAAAGATGAATGCAAGTAAAGGAGATGATTTTGTTTACGTCTGGTAGATATTTCTAAAACTCGAAAAAAAAAACTGATGTGTTAAATTCGGAGGCATAAATTACATAAGGAAAGGTGAAAAATTGGCCCTAATTGGAGACTTATGTTTTTCGTCTTTTTACATACCTAATTAATAGGTAAAGAGTTCAAAAGTATTGCAAATTTGTATATATTTTTTACAAATCTTCTATCTCCTTCCTGTCTTGATACATTTGATTTCCATGGAATAGAAGTTAACTCACTGAGGATTTCAAACCATTTTTAAGTTTATTTTGAGTACAATTCTCATAACAACAAAATACAACATCAATAATTGATATAATATGAATTATTTATATTATAATAGTACAATTAATAATTTAGTATTATATAAAATACATAATAAACTACCTCATTCAAATTTAGAGTAATTTAATTAGGGGGAAGGGGAGGAAGGCTCAAAATATGCCCCCCCCCCCGAAAACATATTTTATAATTTAATTGTTTGTACCCATAAACTTTCTGCTGGGCACTGAAAATAAGTTCCATACGAGCTGACTTCACCTCAAAAGAACTTGTGATATACGATGTTTTTTACAAGTATACATTGAACTAAAAAAAGTTGACCTGATTTCTGAAACACCCACCCTTTATACATTTTTTTTTAAAGGCACCCAAGAATAACTTTGTTCACTTCGCCTCACATCAACTGAATTATTTTTTTATCATGCCGTACTTTGGAAAAAAAAGTTAATTTTATTACGTGAGATTTAGTAAAACTATATTTAATCAGAGCAGCTCCTGGGGTTTTCAGAGTTTTATATTAATTAATTATAAATACAAAATATTTTACAACCAGATAATCTTCTACCCACGTTGAAAATGTCCAAAAATACCTCACCATTATTATTGAAAATATTAGGAATTATCACAAAACAATTGAATTTCGAATAATTAGAAGAGGCTATGCTCAAAGTAAGAACAAAGTAACAAATGGGTTTAATGTCATGTATTATAAATTTAAATAAATAAAATATAAAATAAACATTCCACGCGGTAAGTCATTTAAGGGCTCTTTAAAAAAGACAACGGTTTAACAAAAATCGCCTGATTGATTAAAAGATCTCTAAAGAAAAGATAATCATATAACAAATTCAGCAACCATTTTTATTGATTATCCATAGTGACAGTAATTAAAACAGTTAATTTATCCAATCTTAATTTGAACGAAAGCAACATCTGATCCGTGGTACATACGTGTTTTGTGAACTAATTTAATTCGATTTATTTTAATACAAATATATATTTTTAACAAACTGTTTTGCCATAACGTTTAATCTAGAAACTTGGGAATTTTGCATTTTTCATTTTGATGCCCCTAATCTTTTTATTCAAAATATGAAGACATTGGTGTATGTTAAACATAATAATACACTGTTAGTTATTAATTGTATTACTGAATATAAAACAATTTCATACGATATTGTACTGTTATATTTTTTTTGTTTGAAATAGACTTTAAAATTGTTTGAAATTTAAAATAATTAAAAATATATTATATTATAAAAATTCTCCAATTCGACTCATTCACCACTCCCCCCCCCCTCCCTCCCTCCCCTTGAACTGAGCCATTTGGCACCAGCTATTTACGCTCTTCCATCTCCATAATTTCCGACAAACTTCATCATTAAACATAATAGGCACTTTAAAAGCTTTAAGGAAAACGTATCAAAAATACTTTTTTTTTATTCTAAAAAATGTAGGTTACAGCAAATGGTGCAGTTCTGAATTCTTCACCGATCCTCTGAAAATCAGTCAAAGGGTTTCTGAAACTATACTTACTCTTCAGTGAAGTTAAGTATATTACAAAAAGAAAAAAATGTACTGAAAACTGATGTAACCAGGAAAAAAACCTATGCTCAAAATATGTAAATTTAAAAATTGGCTAAAAAGTTCAAGATTGGCTAAAATTTCGTCAAGCTCGGCCTTTTAATTTTTTTTTAAGATCTTAAAAAGCCACCCATAATTCAGAATACCTCTGACCGATTCAAAGCAAATCGGAGGGTCGGTAAATGTGAATCCATTTTGGATAAATACGTTATTTGCTACAACATCAATTTTGTTTTTATTTCCAATTATAATTCATTTAAATATATTTAATAATTTAAATGATTCTCTACGTGGATGGAAAGAAGCTGTCCACCTTTCTAGCGCGTCCAATAACGTTGAATTCGAATACACTCAAAATAAGCTTCAATACCAAATTTCGTGCTATTAAACACTTTAAACAACCTCGTAATTAGGTGGATCATTAAGTATTTAAATAAATAAATGTATGTGCTTAACATATTCGAAAGTAGAATGGCGTTTTTAAAATATCATATTTTATTCTTTGAGAAAAAGTCAACTGGAATTCGTAACGATGCAATTAATTTTGCGCCATCAAAATTTTTGAGGGGAGCATATTTTGACGATTTTTTTAATTTTTGAGGGGAGCATATTTTGACGGATTTTCGTATTTTCGAGGGGGCACATTTTGACAGTGTTATGAAAAGATTCATTCTAAGGGACAAGGAGAGGACATGAAACACACCGCAGCAAGTTTAATTGTGTATGCTCTACGATGTTTCTAATAACACCTTCGCTTGCTCTGTTTTTAAGAAAATATGAGCAATAAAATATTGTGGAAGTGGGAGAAAGGGGAGGGGTACATTCTAAGGGGGGGATGGGTACCCCCGATTTAATGCTACCTTCAAAAACCAGGGATGTAAAAACTTCCGGTGTATTCAAAATCGATGCCTATGCTCCTGGTATAATATTACAAGCCTATTCTAATCAGCTTTGGGAAAGTAGGTATAGTGAAGTAGTCTGCAGTTGAATATACATAAAGGTATAGTGAAGCAGTGGGGAGGTAAGACCATCCTGTTTTGTTCTTTAATTTCTGATAAGTAATTCTATACTTTAATAAACGTATGAAATGTAGTTGATAAAATGATAAATATTCTTACATACAATTTAATAAATAGCAAACAGCTGTAAAAGAATCAGAATAAAAAAGAAAACTGAATGATTCAGTACACAAAATTTAAAAAAATAAAAGAATAATCATAAAATGGGTTTAAGTATTAAAATTAAGCTCATAAGCATCTAACAGTAATTCTGACGTCTCTGAAGAAAATACCACCAGATAAGGTGTTGATATCTAAATCCATTACAACTTTATCATATAGATTTATTTGGATTACTTTAACATGCTTGGTATAATTCTAATAATCCACTGAAAAATTGATCCTTTCAGTAGAGAAACCTAGGTTTGTGCACCAATGCGCATTAATAACCCTCTCCAGCAAAAAATAACCAATGAAACCACTACTTAATCTCGTAACCTTTTTCAAACTCTCTTAAACATTCTAAATAGCGCTTAGATACTCTAACAATGAATAAATAATGCTTTAAAGTATTCTTTCATTTTCTGTATACTTCAATGCCTTGCATAGGTTTTAGTCCGTGGTTCAGACCCCGTTTTATCGAATTATTAACATCCGCCTGAAACTTGATAAATAGTTTCATCTCATTGTAACCTACAACTATTTTATTTAAGAAAACTCTTGGAATCGGGGCGTGTTCAATCTAGAGGGGAGCAAACTTTGTCTATTTAATTATGTACTAAAAACTCGTAAATACCCATTTCCTTTCTACTTGGATCGTAACATAATTTGATCACAAAATCGAAAAAAAGGGGGACTACAAAAATATTGGGCCGTTTGTCCAATATAACCTCGTTATTTTGAAAATTTAGGAGTGTAGGTCACTCTAAACGGTTCAATACTTTTGAAGGCCATTTTTTTTATCGATTTTGTGATCAAATTATTTTACGATCCAAGTAGAAAGCGAATGGGTATTTACGAGTTTTATGTAGCTAATCAAAGTTTGCCATCCTATAAATTTAAATCAGCCCAATTCCAAGAGTTTTCGTAATTAAAATAGTTATAGATTACGATGAGAAAAAACTATTTACGAAGTTTCAGGTGGATGTTAATAATACAATAAACAGGAGTCAGTACCACGGACTATTTGTTAATGGATAAAATGATAGAATGCACATACATTGGTTAATATGAAGGCAATAAGTTTGAAGACGTTGAGTTATTATGGTGTTAAGGATCGACGATAACTAGAATTATAAATGAAGACGATGAAATTAAAATATAGTTAGAGACTGCTAGTTTAATAAAAATCTGATAAATCTGTTTTCTCCATCAATGTTGCCAGTTTAAAATGACTATATAACCATGATGCAAAATAAACATTTTTGTGGGCTACAAGTAATTAGAAAGAAAATTAATTCTCATGAACGTCGCGGTCCATTATTGGATATAGTTTTTTAAAACTTTCTTTGGAACAGTGTGTTTGATTTTTTAAATGTTACATATTTTGTTCGAATGTCTATTTACAGTGTGCAAACAGGTTCTGCTCATTAGGCTTTTAGTTGTTTCAAAATAAATAGAACAAGATATGTCCGCCAGTACATAGTATTGATAACGTCATGAATATTACGGTTCTTATCACAACATTCCCACAATTTTAAAAGGCTGAAATAATATTTAGGACGGTGCTAGAAAGCATAGCAGTAGTTATAAGTTACTTAAATTGCTAAATAATATTAAATTTTTAAATTAAATAAAAACAACATGCGTAATCCTGAAGAAGACTTACATCGTGTATGTCGGCCGACCAGAGGAGATGGCAGTAGAGAAGTGGTTGCTCTCGGTCCCGCAGGCCGTAGATGAGGTACCCTCCTTCAGCCTCCGGGTACACACCCAGCCTGGCCACGAGGCTCAGCTGGTGGGACAGCTTCTTTTCCAGGCCCCTTATTTCGAGGCAACACTTCTCCAGGGTTGCGGTGACCTGTGGAGAAAATTAATCAAAATAAGAAAAATGCGGAGGAAATATCTTAAGAGGGACTGGAGATATTCCAGAATAGGGGCCAGTAGTCTTAAAAAGTTTTGATCTTTAAGAAATGTTTGACTGTAGACAATATGGTTGGGAAGACGGTTGGGGGTTGAAGTCAGAGAAAACACAGAAAAAAAATATATAATTTCTTTTTTTTTATTCATTGATATTTACAACTGTATTATTAAAAAAATACAACTAGTAAATGTGCACACAGTAATAATACAATCACATGAAAACGCTTGTTGAGAAACTACCCATTGGTAGCACTCTAATAATATATTTATATAAGTAGATCACGAGGCCATCAGACGCCTCGGAGGGTTCTCAGGGATTGAGGAGGAAGCAAGGTTTGAAACGAGAGGGTTCGGATGGTTATGGAGTTTGTTATGGAAGGATAGGTATCTGGATTGGGCCAAATCGGAAACATATAGAATAAGGAGCGTTGAGGATTTTACGAAGGATTTTGGATGGTAAGAATTGGATACGAGAGGAATTCGTTGGTTTAGTGGAGCCCCAAAGCTCAATTCAGGTCCAAATAGGTCTTATTATTGTCATATATATGAGTCGTTTGTAATTGATTGAAAGCTTAGAGCGTTTGTCTAGTAAATGCTGGAGTAGTCGGAAACGTCGAGCAGTTTCTTGTCGTTTCAGTCTTGTATGAGGTTTCCATGTGAGTCGTTTGTCCAGGTGGAGTCCTAGGTAACGGATTTGTTCAACTGGGATAAGTGGGGAATTATTAAAGGATGCTGTAGGACAGGAGGTCATGGGTTCGCGACGCAGGGTAAAGGTAATTTGATGGGATTTATTGGAATTTATTTTAATTCTCCAGTTTTTACAACATTCTTCAACGTTTGTGATATGTGATTGGAGAGTTTGGGATGCAGTTGATGGATCATTATTAACAGATAGGATACATGTGTCATCAGCATATGTGGTGATGACAGTGTCAGAATGGGTTGGGATGTCAGCTGTATAAACTGTGTAAAGGATAGAACCAAGGATACTACCTTGAGGAATATATAATTTAAAATAAAAATCTATATCACAAACAACCAAATTCCTCAGACGAACACTATCTCAGACGACAGAAGGATGACAAGTTGAAGTGAATTGACAAGTTGAATAACATGAAACTGAAGACCTTCAATAGACGACTCAAACTATTTCACTCAATTTTTTCCAAATCTTGAAAAATAGAACTGGGACGGGAACTAAATACATACATATACTTACTTAAACCTATATAGGCATACTTCTCACAGATAGACAGTTTAGCTAAAAAGATACACTCGCAAAAAACTTCAAACTTTCCAATCAAAAATATTACAACTTATAACTAAAGCATCTTGGTACGTGACAAACAAAAGCTTACATACCGACTTCCTCCTGCCTACAGTTGACAAACACATAAGAATTCTTTACAAACGATTTCACGATAATTTACACGGACATACTAACATAATAATCAGAGACATGGCTTCTGCTGACATACCCATCAATACGAGGAGACTAAAAAGGCGCAGGATGAGAGACCTCCTCCCTTAACAAACCATTCTGATTGATTCAAGCCAGAGAAGAGGTACTGCTGGGTGCTATCCTTCCCCATGACTGGCATGTCAGTTTCATTGCTTTAATCAGACCATCTACTGATTGTTAACAGTCGTCGACACGTGTAGATTAATATTGAAAGATAAAAAAAAATTGCCATCACATTTGTTAACAATACAAATGTGATGACATTTTTCATTTCCTATAATTCCCCATTTCCAAATTCCTCAGACTGACACTATCTTGGACAAACCTTTGACAGAAGGATGACAAGTGAAAATGAAATGGAAGACCCTCAATAGACGAATCAAACAACTTTACTCACTTTTTCCATATCTTGAAAACTACAAAACTACAACTGAGACAGAAACTAGATACTTACTTAAACCTATATGGGTATACTCCTCATAGATAAACAGTATAGCTAACAAGACCCACTCACAAAAACTTCATACTTTTGAATCAAAAATAAAATATAAATAAAGCACCTTGGTAAGTGACTAATAAAACCCTACCCCAGCCAAAAGTTGACCAACAGATAAGGACTCTTTACAAATGATTTCATACTAATTTATATGGACATGCTAACTTACTAATAAGATATACGGCTTTGACTGACATGCCAATCAATACGAAGAGGAGATTAAAAAGACGTTGGATGACATCCTTCCTTAAAAAACCAATAGAATCAAGTCAGAGAAGAGGTACTGCTGGGTGATATCCTTCCCTATGCTTAAGATGTCAGTTTCATTATTTTTAACAAATGATCTGCTGATTGTCAATAGT
This sequence comes from Nezara viridula, assembly GCA_928085145.1. Classification (NCBI taxonomy): domain Eukaryota; kingdom Metazoa; phylum Arthropoda; class Insecta; order Hemiptera; family Pentatomidae; genus Nezara; species Nezara viridula. The sequence continues at coordinate 87,789,428 of OV725082.1, forward strand.
TCGTCGACAGGTGGAAATCAATATCTGAAGTTAAAAAATGAAATCCTTTTATTTTTATTTGTGTGTTTTCACAGACTGCTACCCTCCACCCTCCTCCCCCTAAACTTCCCAACAAAAAATCCTCTAGTACATAGAAATAATTATTGTGAAGATGGTAGGTGGTATAGGTTAGACCTGGCAGAAAAGTATTTTAAAATATATTATTTAAATACTAATTTACTTAATTTAAATCTAAAATACAATTTTAATCACCTAGTATTTCAATCAATATTTACTTTTAAATTATTTCACTCAACTACTTAATTTAATAAGTATTTAAATTTCAAATACAAAATACTTTTTCTGTAAACAATTTAAGTATTTGGTGATTATAATTGTATTTTAGAAACATAAAATACTTGGTATTTTAAGCTAAGGATTTTAAAATACTTTTTTGCCCAGGTGTGGTTTAGGATAGGGATACTCAAACATAGCATACGCCAATATCTCAGTCATTATAGAAGATAGCGGAAAAATATAATGTGTTTCGGAATCATTACCTCAAAGTCTTTGAAAGAGATATAAACTTAAGTTCTTGTTTTTTTTAAAATAACAATTCAGGTACTAGTTCCGTTTCGCTACAACAAGATGGTGGTAGGTTTCAAGATCACTCAGGGTACGCAACTCCTAGATCCTCGAAAATACCCGCATGTATTCGAAAAAAGACGGAGCCCACTGATCCCCAACTCTTGATTTTAAATTATCCACTAGATTTAAATGATTTCAAGAGGACAATTTTTATTCAATTAGAATAATCTATAAGAATTCCTAAATTTTTAAATAAATATATTTTGAAAATATAATTACGACGCTGTGGATTTTCCAGCATCAAAAATTTCTCTTTTTCTCAAATATACGAAAATAAAATAATATTGACATGGGTATTTTTTCTATGCATATTTCATTATCTTCCGTATTTTCTGCATTGCACATTTATCCGTATCTATCAGTGCGGAAGAAATTTCAATTTAATTTTAATATGTTGATGTTAATTACATATTCTATCTTCAACAGGTTATATAAAATTAATTTTTAGCAGAAGAGATTTTCCTTATTATGTATTTTATTATTTTACATATTTACGAATTAGAAAGACAGGAATATAACGCGACCAAACCTAAACAACACGTGCAAGTCAAGGCAACTCTGTCAGATGTAAACAGATAGTCAAATACTTGGCTACTTTCGGCATTCTTCGGGAATCTGGTAATAGCGGGCTAGAGTGATCTTGATATCGGTCACCATCTTGGAGAAGCAAAAGGGAACTAGTACCGGCTAATTGGTAAATAATAAACCATAACGGAATAATTTACAGAGCTTTTTTATATAACTTGATGAGTCATCCACTCTTTCTTATGTAGGCCCAGACAAGAAAAAAACTTAAGCCCGCATGACTAATGCAGGATGCAACAGTGCAGAGATGAGTACCAGCATATTTCTCTCCCTATATGTGAAATTTAAGTTTATATTTAAAGATAATTCAATGTAGCAACATATCTTAGGATTTTATAATTCACTCATGAGCACCCTTCCATTTTTACATGAAGATTTTATCACGTTTCCAGCAGAACATTTGAAGCACAAGCGGATCTACGGGGGAGCTTTCGGGCTAAAGCTCCCTCCCCCCTCCAAAAATGGTAAAATGTAACCATGTTTTACAGAATAAAATATTAAAAACTATCTCTTAAAGTATTCTTGTTCGTGTAATTATATTTAATAGGACTTTAAGAACCACTTAAACATCATTTCATATAGGTAATTAATTTCTTTATTTTTTTTTCAAATTAATTATCGTTAAACGTATATGAAAAAAAAATCATTCGGGCTGAAGCCCCCCAAAATTAAATCCTGGATCCGCTAGTGATTTGAAGCATCGGAGAACTGAGAGTTCATCTCACTGCCTCAAACCTTTCAATAAAAATTAAAATATCTAATATATTCAATTGCTTTATCAACACATTGCAAAGAAACTAATACATAAACATAATATATAAAATTTACTTTTATAAATAGTATTATATTGTTCGTTTTACAATAATTATATTGATTATAGTAATCATCATTTTTTATAAATAATTAACTCTTTTTTTATGAGAGGTCTATCGCTCCTTCCCCCTCCAACTAAAATAGAAAGTTTGCGCGTATGTCAAACGGTCCTTTCATCCTTCTTGAATTTTGTTAAGATCAGAAGTAGTGGATCAAAATTAATTACTCGTTTCTTTTGAAACTTATCTTTAGGTTGGATTCGTTTAATCACACATACATCTTAAGCATATGCGTTTGCGTTTAATATTACATTTATGACATAAATTAATTAGACCATAAATGCTTTTTATCTTTTATTAACTTCGGGTCGCGGTGACAATAGGCGTTGACACTGTACCTACTCTTCGAGAACTCGAGGTTAACCGGGGAACAATTGCGTATTATTGAACTCGCGGAATAAATTCGACTTCACTTTGACTAAAATGCATTAGGTGAACTCCCTCAATTTCTCTTCTAGCTATATTAGAGGTATAAAGTACTATATACGAGTTCTCAAACAAATCCACGATCTTCTTGGACTACAGTGTGATCAGAGCTATGCTCCAAACGCTAGTTCCATTCTCTTAATGAACTTTTCTGGAGAAAACAATACTTTCTAACAAGCTATACCAAAGTGAAATGAAATTAAATTAGAGAGAAAATTGTCAAGCTATTTAAATATGATCAGCTGATGTAATTCAATTAGCATTACATATTTTGGTAAATATGTTAGGAGATATTACTAAACTGATTACTTTACTCGTTAAAACTGATCGTAATAATGAAAAAGCTGCGGTGCGCGCATCACACAACTTTCACTTACCAATCTCAGTTTAGTTAGCTATTTTCATATAGAGATAAGTCAAAGTGAAAATTACGGTATAACAATTAATTACCATATTTATTCGTTTGCATCACTTTTTATTTCCTTTTACGACTGTGTACATATGATATGTGAAATTCCAGTTAGCCGATTTTGACAAAAAAATTGTAACATCCTAGGCATGTACAAGCCTTAAATATGCAATTTCAGTTTCGTCCTACTTTTCGTTTTTGAGCTATAATGTTCATACACACAGACACACACAGAGACCATTTGACGGTACTTGGTTTTTGGACTCAGGGGACATCAAGACATGTATTTCCGTTGAAAACTCAGATTCGAAAATTTCACGATCGCAATACTCTCCCTTTCTATATTTTACACGTATAAGTAAGTTAAAGTAAAAAAACGGGGAAAAGGATGTTTTAAATTTTAAAGAGAAAAAAATCAATTTAATCGAAGCAGTATGAGACAGATTTACATCTGGCCAAATTTTCGATGCGGTAAATTTTCTAGAATAAAAAAAAATCAAAACCGAATAACAGATGATAAATTCTATTAAAGTGTAAAAATTAAAGAGAAGGAGATATGTTAATTTTATTTACTTTTCTTTTTTTTATAATGAAAGAAATGTAATAATATTTGTTTTGGTACTCTCTGAAAATTAAGTTAATCAATGTTTGTTATTAATAATTTGTTTCGTCTATACAAAAAAAACAATAATCAAATAACATAAATTTTACAATATAACAGAGGTGTCAAATAAGCGGCCCATGAAGGGCATGCGGTTTATTTAATTATATAGTTCGTTTTAATTATCTTATGTAAGTAATGAATGTATATAACGACTTTAAATAATAATATTTAAGAAATACGTCAATTTTATATTGTAAGGATGAATCTTATTAATAAATTCGGCTCATTCCCAATCTAATTTATTAATACCGTTTGCAATAAATAATAATGATAACATTTCAATTGGAAATTAAATAACTTCTTAAAAATTTTATTTATTTTAAAATTAAATAAGACAAGCTATATGAGTTATTATTCGAAATGAAAACAGGATAACAAAATTGTTCCAACTCAGGTTATCCACCTGAAAAACAAATAAATATTTTGAATGATTGATATTAACGAATATTTATCATAAAGCTATATTCATACAAAAGATAATCGTTTAGTAAACTCCAATGTTTAAAATTAAACAATAAAAGAATCAAAGTGTAAAATAATTGAAGTATTTTTCTGGTACAGGATTTCTGTTTTGTTTGACAAATTTCAGAAAAACTAAATATATAGAACTAAATAAATGGAGATCATTTGAACAGCGATTTCCAAGCTAACTGATTTTAATAAATGTCAATTGACCAACTCTCTTCAAATTCACAACTAAAATCTAGTACCATAAAATGTCAAATCTAGTCGTTACAGCATAAACTTTACACAAACCTGCTTAAATTAGAATAAAAATAAAAGGAAAAAATTATTAGTTCTGTGATACGTACATAATAATTATTTTAAGTAGAGAACCTTCATATTTGTGTCAGGAATAATGAATTAGGAAATGACAAAGTTTACATTAAAGTATAGCTTATGAAAGACTGGTATTAATCTATTGAGGATCTGTAGATAAGAATGGCTTAACGATTACTAATGATTTGATTAGATATTCATCTTGAATTATAAAATTACAATTCTGCAAAGACCAATAACTTTAGTAACAACTTTTATAAATTAAAAAAAAATCATAGAACCATAATGATTTAAAAAAATGTAATTCATTATTATTTAAAATTAAGGTGACAAGAATGTACCTTATAACTGTTTCCACCTCTTCTTATTTGAGCGATTATCCATGGAAGCATTGGGTTTGACAACCTCTTGTCGACGGTTGCAAAACCTAAATAAGACAATTTAAACGATGTCATTATGAATAATTTCAAAATGAAGTCTCTAACAGTGGATACAAATGGACTGACAACACAATTAAACTAAACAAATAAAAGTTCGATCATCGGAAGGAAAACTCGCACGTAAGAGAACATGGCACTAGCACGACAGAGTACAGAGACCGAATACAAACTAAAACCTCCAATGCCTTTGGTTTGTAACGGACAACCGCGCACAGTGTTGCCTCTTCTTCATTTAAAGAAAAATAAGTGTCACGATAAAAAAAAAATAATAATAATAAAGTCAATTGCTAGTTTATAATTTCACCTGTTGTTTCATAGTAATATTTTTAGTTATCAAATTCTTTAAACAGATTCACAGTTTATCACAACTTGCTTATCACTCCATTATTTGGTCTATATTTATCCATTTACAAAAAAAGATAGATGTGGTTAATTTTATTATGGTAAAGTATTCTGTACTTATGGTGTATTTAAAATTTGTTTAAAGTCCCTGTTAATATTTTAAGTCATTATGTTTAGTACATCCCGTAATCATTTTTTGGAGAGGTATGTAACAGTTATCGAACCTTCCTATAAAAGGATGAGTTCGTTCTTATTTACTCAATCCTGATCCTAATTGAAATATTTAATTTGTTTTTAACCAAAAGATTTTTCTGAATCATGGCGTTTGTTTTCCCTGCATTTGCCTACATAGTTGCATTGATCAGTGATGCTGTGCTTATTTTCTTTTCCATTTTTCATGTAGGTTCTGACTTGATGTTTTAATTAATTTTTATTTTTAAATATATAACTTTATCTTCTAATTCGGTTATATAACTTCACCTTCTGACATGGTTTGTTGATTATTTTTAATTTTTAAACATATAACTTTACCTATCTTGATTTCAGGTGATAGCATTTGATGAACTAAAGACTGATTACAAAAATCCAATTGATCAATGTAACAGTTTAAATCCAGTAAGTAATTTGATAGTATTTAAGATTTTATGACATTAACATTCATGACACTTTTTTTTCTAATTGACTGATTGTATCATTTTCAGCTTGTTTTACCAGAATATATACTTCATATATTTTTTAATCTCTTGTTTTTGTTATCTGGACAGTGGCTTTCTTTATGTTTGAATGTGCCACTTATTGCCTATCATATAAACAGGTATTTTATTTAAATAATATATGAATACTTAATTTTGCACACCATACTAAAGAACTTGAGTTGTCATTATAATGCTCCTTTCTTGTTACATTTTTAATGACATGAATTTAAACCAGCATAATTATTTCTAGAAATTTTTCTAATCTGTAAAGCAATTTTTAATTTGTTTTACACTAGATTAGTTTATTTATTTTTAAAGTATAGTTCTTTATGTTTTTCTTTTATACTGAGATACTGTTTTATTCTCAGCGGCACGAATTTTCCACATTTGGTTTTTCAATTTAGAGGCATTGCTGTGTTTTTTTGTTTTTTTTTTTTTTTTTAAATTACCATATCAAAATCCCCTACTACCGAATACATAAAGCCAAATTTGAGCATTTTAATTGGAAATTCATCAACCTCTTAGTGGCATATCGCTACTGTTAGTGCAAAAGGTGGTATGTAACAATTTTATTTGTGCTGAAGGTGACATTTTGTAGTCTGCAACTGCAATAAGTAGTCTAGTACTATGTAAAATAGCAGAGAGAAATAAAATATGAAATTATACTAATAAATTATAAAGAAATAATCAGTTCTGTAAAAAAACTCAATTTTTACTTACGACCTTTTGCACTAACAGTAGCGCTATGATTTTTAATTTGAATTGTTGTGCCATGTAACGATAATATTTTTCCATGGAACTAAAGCCAAAAAGTTAATGAAGAACAAAATTACTGCCTTAGATTTTGAATAAAAATGTCACCATCCTCAATGATACATGTGATGCCTCTCTTGTCTGTTAACATCATGAACAACTAAATAGGATATTGTTGTATAAAGTACTTATTATAAATTAAATAGTTAAATGAAAATCTGTTTCTGTTATTCCTTCAGATTTTTATCACATCACTTTATCATTATATTTAACTTCATTAAATTATATTAACAACTTTTTGGCCATTTGTCAATTACATTTTCTCCTGTTCTATTTCTTTTCGAAACATTTATATGTTCTACTGAACTTCATTCTATTAGATATATATTGTATAAGAAGTTTGAATAATAAAAATTACTGTTCTTTTATTTATCCACCTGCTTGTTAATTTATTAAAATATCCTTATAATATGATTTATAATGAAAATGTGAATTTATTATTTCAGAATCCAGAATGTTATCGAAAAAATTCATATAAATGTAATTGCTTCCAATCGAATTTCAAAGTTTACTGGCTTTTTCCAATGTCTAATAAAACATTTTAAGTTCTACAATAAAGAAATTCTATCTTGATTATTAGTAAAGCAGTCTTTAAAATGTAGTTTTATTTTATTTTATCTCTTATCATGATTCTTGTCAAATTATTTTTCTTTCCATATAATTAACCTACATTAAATCATAATGTCAATGCTATTTTTTAATGTACATAAAATCTACTTTAGGTTCATAGTCACAAAATATATCTCACTTATATATCTCTAGTTAGGTTTCTAGATCAAATAGTGGTATCTACATTGAACAAATAGTAGTGTCATCATGTCAGTTTTATGACAAGGAAAGGTTTTTAAAAGAAGCATGTTTTTTATTGAATTTCAGTTTTTTCTTTTTGTTGTATTTTTTAATTCAAAATATTTATCGCAGGAGTAAATATTCAAAAAGTATCCAAAGATGGATTAGTTTTATAATTTTTACCTCTTCTAAAACCAGTCTACATATTCAGTCTCTAAACATTGCATTCTTTCATTTGCTATTGAAATAACATATCATATCACCAACCTTATTATATTTTCATTCATTGAATTAATGTTCATTAACCTCCCTTGGCAAATTAACGCATAAGTAACTGCAGAAATAGTACTTTCAATTTATTTTTATGTAAAAAATTGATTTTTTTATTTAATTTATAACTAGAAGCAACTGTTCTTTACAAAGATTGCAATTATTACATATTAATTGGTTTTAATTTTCTTTAAAGATACAGAACAAGGCCTGTGATGTCCGGACCTGGTCTTTATGATCCTACTAGTATTATGAACGCAGATGTCTTGACGACCTGTCAAAGAGAAGGATGGGTAAAACTAGCCTTCTACTTGCTATCATTTTTTTATTATCTATATGGGTAAGTTTGCTTACTGCTACATACTAATGGAATTTATTCAAAACCATAACACAAGTTTTAAATAGCATATTTTTACTTTCACTTACCTATAAATGTAATACATGGTAAAGGAAAGTATTGTAACCGTGAAAATTTTTGAATCTTAGTTTTCAACGGAAATACACGTTTTGAGGTCCTCTGAGTCCAAATAACTAAGTCCCACAATGGTCTGTGTGTATGTGTCTAGTAGTTCTGTATGTGTATCAGTTTAGCTTAAAAAACGAAAAGTCGTACGAAACTGATATTACGTATTTAAGATAGGCATATGCCTTAGATGTGACAGCAATCTTTTCATTAAAATCGACTTACCGGAAATGCCACTTTATATCAACAGTGAAATACATTTTTACAATTTTCTCAAAAAAAGATTTAATTCTGATTATTAGTAATAATAATAATGATTTTGGTTACAAATTGAATGAATTATTTTAATTGTAATTTTTATATAATTCTTTAATAATTTTTTTTTATGTATATTTATATAATTATGTTTATCTAATAAATAGGTATTTATTAGATTTAATTGTAATATATTTTTTAAAGATTTGACTGTAATTTTATTATACAAAAATACTATATTATTTTCATATGATAATACATTAATTATTCAATTTAAAGCGCTCATATTATCATCTGATTATTGGATTATTTAAAAAATCTATTATAACTGGGAAAAAGTAAAATAAAAACTCACAAGCTATTCCATCAATAACTTTTTTTTTTCTGTACAAACATCTCTAAGTTCCAGATAGTTATGTTTCATATAATATGGTTCACAAAGATTTAAAATTGGCTTGTCTCCTCTTTAGACCAAGATGAACAAAAATATTTGATTATTGTTTATCCTGTCTTGTAAAACATTGGCATTACAAATATAGATGAAAAAAAAGCAAAATTTTATTTCAAACGCAAAATGCAATCAACAATTAAAAAACATACATCAACCTGAATACAAATATCAATTTGAAACTAGAAAATTTAATTTAAAGAAATAAATATTCGACTTGTATAGTATCGAAAAAGTTTTATGATGCTTACATGCTAAATAAAAAAACTTTGACTACTTCTTGAGGAGAGCTTTCTATCATGTATAAAATCATCTTTGACAGTTCTAGCATCAGAGTTCTGGCAAAGAAACTCTACAGTGTATGAAGGCCTCTGAATATTAAACTTTTTTATTATTATTATTTTTAAATAAAATATAATTTATTTAGAAGTATAGTTTAATTTAAATTCTTTCTAACTGCTTGATTATATTTTTAGTATGATTCATTCACTCATCTCAACGTAAACTACAGTTCATCTAATGCTGCTAAAAACTCAAGCTTTTTAATTAATTTAAATTAATGTAATGTTTTGTACTGTTCTGATTTATATTTTAAATATGTATTAAAGTAGAAGTATTTTTGTCTTAATATCAAGTGATACTCTAAAATGTTTGTGTGCCATTTTCAGTAAACTTTTTCATTATTTGTGCGTTATACAATATTTACAAAATGCAAAATGTTCTTTTCTAATATAAAGGTGACCTTCAATCTATAGAGTGTATATATGTAAATGTATAAATATATAACTTGTATTTTAAAAAAAGGAAATGGGATTGTTTCATTAAATCTGTTAAGAATTGTAACTTTTTTTATCGACTTTTGGTAGGTGATGAAAAGTTGACTTTGTTTTGATATTGTTCATTCTCTCTTCTTTTTTATAAGCTTTTTTATAATAGATACCAACCTTTTATTTAAACTAGAAATATGTGCAATTGGAAATATTTGATTATTTATTAGAATTTCGTTATAGTAAATAATCTGGAAAAAATTAAGAAACTTAAGTTTATATTTTGATGCTTACCTTGGTTGATTTGACTTGTGCTAGTAAAATGTTAAAACTAGGTGCAATGTAAACATTTTTGTTTAGTGACATTTTTGTGAATTTACCTTGTATAGACAATTAACTTAACAAGGAATTAATGCATAAATATATATATATTTCTTTTTTTACTTTTATTATTTATTATTATTAATATAATATTGATGCTCTGGTCTAAATGTGTATTTTTGACAAAGATGTTTAGTTTATATAATAAATTACTGCCAAAGATATACAAATTGTAATTGAGGAGAAAAAAAATTACAGATCCCTCAAGTTTATTTTTAATTTATTTATTATAAGAGGTCTTAAACAATTTTTATAGATATAGTTGAAGAGGTTTATGCTCAGGGATTCAGATGGTACAACTGAAGTTTTCCAAAAACAAAATTTAAACTCACCATCGATATTTTATATATAAGAGGTACACAATTGAACCCCTTATTATGATAATGTATTATTATTTTTCTTTTATCCTGATTTGACTTTGATAACAAAATTAATATCTTTGGATACAAAATTAGTATGTTTAGTGATAATGCAAATATTATTAAGTCATGTTTTAATGATCACTGTTGAAATTATACATGCACTATTAAATAAAATGAATATGCATGCCAATTTTTGTTTGAAAATATAAACTAATTTAAAAAAGCATTTTTTTTTTTTACTCGCCCAATTTTTTCATTGAGTTAAAGTTTTTACAATTTATAATTTTATTTTTGTAAATTTTTATTTTACTTAAAATTTACCATTAATAATAAATTTGAACATATTAATATAATTAAAATCAAAATCAAAATCAGCAGCAATAAAAAAGAATGTCCCAGGCTTCAAATATTTAAAAACATTTAGAACTAGAAAGTTATCCTTACATGGACCTTGATTATTCTGTATGTATTGAAAAGATATGCTCCGAAATTAATTAGAATATATATTTAAATGGAAATGAAAGTATAGAGTTAACTCAAAATTTTTAAAATGCTTGTTAGCTGGTATTAATATTAACTAGTTAATTGAATAAATAATCTTGTATAACTATGTTAAACGATAGTCTGTTCACGGAGAGAATACCTCTGAATAAAGTGGGGTGCAATTATCTTACATTCCGCCACTCGCCTTGCTAACTCATAACATGTTCCTAAAATGAATAAATGGGAATGAAGAATGAAGGAGATAATGGAATCAAAGAAAAAAAGGCAGATGACTGTGTGGAAGACGCCTAAAAGTTCTTCAGGGACATTTCAGCGGTATTCTCTTAGCAAACAGGCTGTAGTGGCATTATTTTTTTTTTTTTACGTATATAAGTATTGGTGACTATTGTAAATAATAGGTTTTAGCAGCTATTGAAAATTAGACTAATAAAATAGTCGAATAATAACTCATGTTAGCATTATATTAGCGAAAAAATTCTTAATAAACTGTTGACAGAAGCATTAATAATAGTCAGGAACTTTCTAATAAAATTAACCATACGTGAATAATAAATTTTATTTTAAACATAAAAAACTTACTGTATATACATTTATGTTTTATATTGGCTATGTTATAATAGAGGAATGGCAATTTATATATATGTAAATATATTATTACTATTACTAAAAAACGTGATGTGGTCCACATTATGATTAGTTGATTGTAATGATTTGATTTTGTTACATATAAACTGGTATTGACTAAACTATAAGTATCTTGATTAAACAATACCCTGTGAAAATAAAAATTTCCTTAAAGTATGTATTACATTTCAGATGTTGGTAAAATATATAGTCAAAACCAACAAAGATTGGATGTCTTTATAATAAACAATCAATGGGATGAAGTTTTGAATTATTTTTCCGTATAAAATAAAATGATAAAACTACAAACTTTTAGTTTTTATTTCTCTTAAAAGAAAGAAGAAAAAAAAGTGCTATACACAAATAATAACAATGCACTCTATTATAACTCAAAAATCATGAATGTTGAGGAACGAAAATGATCTTTACAATCTCAAATTGTTCACAATTAAAAGTTAATAAATATAGCAGTTATTTTAATCACAGCAAGAGCAGCATTGGTGTAACTAACATGGAGTAGTAAGAGCGATTCCCTTCAGACTGGCGCGGATTGGGGCCCCATGCCAAGAGAAAAAAAAAAAAATTTGTACCTAATAAATTGACACAACTTAGTAACAACCATTTCAACATCAGAAGAGGTATGTGTTTTTAGTATTTTAACAGAGCTTAATCATTGTGGGAAACCAAGTTTCAAAAACTTTAAAATTAAACTTAAAAAGGGAGACAATTTTAACCAAATTTTTTTTTAGCTTAAGTAAAAATTTTCCTTTCAACTTCATGGTTGTTTGAACGCTAATCTGGTAAAAGTAAATATATATTATATAATGATAATATTTATTTCGAAGTATATTTCTTTAAATATTGCTATAAAATATGAACTTATTTTGTATCAAACGGTGCGAAAGGAATATATATATATACATTGATAACACAGTGATGCGAAATGATTATTTGTAGCATTTATCAGATTTTGAAAGAGGGGAACTCAGAGGTAAAATTGATACTGAATGCTTCCATCCTAGTTACACTAATTAATTCCAGCAATAACGTAATTTAAAATAATTTTATACAACAATAATGTCACATTTCAACCAGTATAGTACTTTTTCTATCAAGATCTATAGATACTTTTAAATAAATTTTAGCAAGTTAAGTCTTACTTATCTAAATGACAAAGCAGATTACAAAAGGAATAAATTTATTTGTAAAATAATATAAAATATAATAAATATAAATGTAGGAATTATATCAGAATTAATTCAACAAAATTAGGGAAATGTATATATAACTAATATTAAACATAAATATTAAAGCATAGTTTTGGTGTTTTAGTTTTAAATTAATTTTCTGGATAGAAAATCATCTATAGAGTATTACCGATGTTTTAAAAATTGTCATATTTTTCTCTAACTTCAGTATAACTCAATTACTAGATATTGTGAAATTTGGCACTAAATCCTGAGCATTAATAATAATTATCAAACCAAGTAACTGTAGGAGTTCCTATCAAACACAATAAATCACTAAAGTCGGTCATTGTATGGAAAACTATTAGTCAAAAAAATAAGAGATATTATTTTTTTAGATACATTTGTCTTGTGATGGATAACCATGTCAGAAATTATGATAACATATAAATTAATAGCAATGTAAAATGTGAAATAAATTTTAAAATTCAAATATTGCTAATAATAAAACTTGGTAAACATGTAATAAATATTAATTTAAACACAAGCATGTGAAAATCAATAAAAAAAAAAATTGTTTTTTTATTAAAATTAAAACAAGGAACGAAAACCCACTTTAGCTGGGAATAAGTTCAAATATAAGCTTGAGAATAGCTTTCTGAGAAATTTTATTATTTAATTATAAATGGAACACTGATTAAATTATTAATAACAAATAACTTGTTATCCAAGCACAATGATATGTTTTAAGCTGTGTTGGGCAAAATAAATAATTTAAGAATTATCCATAATAATGGGATACTCATTTATAGTTAGAAATCATTCAATCAATATAAATATGAATTTTCGTATGCTTAAAATCCAAGAAATAATTCCGAGAACTACAAATAAATTGTTTAAAAGTATCATAATAATAATGCCCAACACTGGTTCTTTATGATATAATAAATAGTGAACATAAACAACAAAATATTAAATAATATAATATCTCTGTACTATAATAATCATACTAAATTAGGTCTTATCATTAGATAACATGAAATAAATACATAATTAAAATGAAACAACAAAAAAATTAAATTATTAATTCTATATCTTTTACGGTGGTATTAATATTACTTTTATCAATAATTGCTTTTAAAATATTCATTAAATTTTAATTTTACAACAGGGAGTTATAAGAATAAAAATTAACTACAATCTATTAAAATTTAACAGATATATGCAAGAATAAACCTTGTTCAATATAAACATTTAAACAAGAAGTAACAGTGTTGGACTGGCCCAACTTAAGTTTGAAAATTAGGAAGCAATGGATAGTTAACTTTGATCCCTTCTACTAGGAAGGCTTTTTATAGTTTTGTTTAACTATCCACAAGGTTCTCTTTTTGTTGTAATCAGAAAAAGTTTTCAACAAAATGTCAAATAATATAAGATAGAGTTATTTCTCACAACTTCCTAATTTACTATTTGTTTAGATAGATAAACATATATCTTTTGATAAAATATAAAATTGGAGTGGATCATTTTGTGGTTTCTCCTAAAAAAAAAAAAAGTATTCTACTTATAAGCCATAAATTTAACATTTAATTTTTATATTTGTACAATTAGGGGATAGGTTGACTGAGCAGGCAAAACACACATTGCGTAGCTGATGACAAACTGAAGTTAATATAATAAAATAACTACGAGTTCATGTCAGATTACCATGGGGGCTTTTAATTCTGACATTGATCCCGCACCCTCTCTTTTAGCTTGAGGAAAACCCTGTATAGGGGAAAGGGAAAGGATGGGGAGGACAAAATTCAAAAAAAAGATCTGTATGATTATTTTAAGGAGTTTTTCCAAAATTATTTTGATCATTTCTAAAATATCTAAATTAGGATATTTCAAAAATCAAAGTTTTCTAATATAAAAAAAAGGACATTTGGAGAGACCAAAAAAAAAAACATGGAGAAAGGCTATTTTTCAAACCTACAAATAAACATGACTCCATCTTCAACCATATCCCGTTATTATTATTATTTTGTTTAAACTGATATTTATTACTTTTTCATTACTATTTACTAAAAACTACCTATTATTAGATATTGTATAAATCATTTTATTCTGTAAAATTAATTTAATTAGTAGTAGAAATAATAATTTTTTTGTGGATTCATTTTTACTTTGTTTTAAGTCCACATATAAACATTTTTTATTCTTATGAATGAGCAATCATATGATTCTATCAAATAAAATTATCACTTGCATCGTTAGAGATAAGAAACAGAACAAATGCAGCAAGCGGCCGGTGATGTAAAAACCTTACCACCAAGCAGAAGGTTAAGAACAATTTTTTCATAAAAACCAACTAGAATTCTTAAAAGTCAATCAGGATATTACATTAGAATATTACAACAATTCTATTTCATCAGTTTTACTAATATGACAATGAAAAAAAATTTACTCTTATTGTGATAAGTCCTAGTGATCCCACGGTCATGAACAGTATAGCATGGGAGAGAAATGCCATACAGTTCTTTTCAAACTTAAGTTAGACCAAACTTAATCACTTTAGTGGGCACCATTAACAATGATGATATCGATGTCACTAAACTTGCAATAAATTCTTCAGTTTACCAAACGATATGTTAATTTTAGAAAAAAATACTGAGAAATAAAATCAATATATTTTCATTGTCAGTTATGAGAACATTAAGATATTAAAATTATTACTAATAAATTTTTTTCTGTTGAACAGAACAGATGATTATTATATCTCCATAAAATTTAAGATAATAATACCATCTTCTTGTCTTGTAAAAACCATTTCAATATTCATTAAAATTCAACCCTTATTAAAAATGTCTAAGAACACTTTTTATAAAAAAATAAGAAACAGTAATAAATAATTCAGCAATATTTCCATTAACATTTCCTTCTAATGTTCAGAGACAATCATTAAATTCTCAAATACTGAAGTATTTAGCTAGTTCAAGTATTAGCTTAAGATAAAAATTCTAATGAAATCTAACATTCTAAATATAATTGGTTTTAAGGAATCATGATTACACAATACATTAATATAATAGAAGATAAAATGGACGTCAAAATTATTATTAATTTTTATTAAATGGGAAAGTATATCAAGTATAAACTTATCTTCATTATTAGATTTAAGCTTTTTAAAAAATCAGCAAAATTTAAGATTATCTTAGAAAATTATTATTCAATATAAAAACACTTATAATATATCATAAAAGATATATTATATACAATAAGTCACATTAATAATAATATTAATGGGAAATTATAAATGCGCACATTGCCACACATTTGATATCTAAAAATAGATAAGATAAATTTACTTTAACAATTTGGACATTAACCATTCATCTGTAAGCTCATCTAATTCACGAACTTCATATACATGACTAAGATCGACTTCTTTTTGTAATGCCAGCTTGGTTCCAGCATACATAATCTGAAGATCAGTTTGACAATCTAAAATTAACAGATCAATTAATTAATTAATTTGATTTGATTTGATTACTGATATAATCTTCTTAATCTTATTACTACTATTAAGTTTATATCATATGCTACTGCCATTATTATGAGTTAAAATAATCCACATGATGATTTGTGATATATTTAATCTTCAAATTTACAATATATTTGATTTTTTTACAATATACAACAAATTACAATTTATTATTGTTCTGAAAAATAAAAAAATATGGTGCACGCAACACAAAACTTTCACTAACCGCTCTACTTTGAATAGAAATTATTTTCTGGCAATGTTGGGCTATCATAAAATTTTTAAAATATTGAAATCTTTAACCGAGTTAAAGCTTAAAGTTTATAACTAACAAATCATTAAAACCACTGAAATAATGATATTCCTATTCGTTATATGAACAATTGTACGATCCATTGATTATTGATTGTATGACTATTAATTATTAAACTGTTATTTTCCATTGCAAAGTTTACAAAAAGGGAATTGAAAGATTTGCATTGCCTGTCATAGATAGGTCAAAAGTTGTCACACTAATTGTAAGAGGATACTGTTGGGATATCACAAAGGGAAAATTCATCAAATTATTGACTAATTTAATTTTCTAAAAGTTTACGTGATTATTTTTTGGAATAATCTGATGACAGATACCTAATTATTTAAATATATCAGATCTAAAGTTTATTAGACTACAATAAATGTATTTAAGGTCATAAACATATCCATGAAATATTTTTATATTTAATTGTTTCTTTCACACTAGTATAATGAAATAGTATTTTAAACAATGGCATTGGCTTGATTCAGTGGTTTTTAAATCTATTTTTTTTTTCAATCTCAGAAAAACATTTAAAAGTTTATGTATAAAAAGAAAATTTCATTTAATTTCGTTGAAGACATGTGATTTACGTTAAATAATATTACTTTTAAAAAAATATTATTTATAATTTTTTCGCAGCTCTCTGTTACCTTCTACAACTTTATTTATTAGATATTACTTTTTCTAAAATTCTCTGTTTTCCAACAATACCTTATATGTTAACTTTCTGCCTATTATTTGCAGAGATTAATTTTCGACCTGAATAACAATTTTTCTTTTTTCTCCTTTATTCAATTATCAAATTCTTTCAGAAGTTATATTTAGCAATTTTTCATAACTTCTAACAATGAGAAACAAATATTTATTTAAAAAATAAACCAAATTAAAGGTACTTTAGAGGAAGACATTTTTTAAATTCGGCATTTAAGCCCTGTTAAGCAACATCAATAGGAATAAGACCTAAATGTTATTAAAGATTACTTAACTATACATTAATATACCGTGTTTAATCAAAATTGTTAGAAAATTGGTTTAAAGTGGCACTTCTAGTTAGTCGATTTTAACGAAAAGTTGCTCTCACATCCGAGCCATACACGAGCCTTGAATACGCAATTTCAGTTTCTTTTTAGCAAGTGTTCACAAACACACACACGCGAACCATTTTGCGGGACTTGGTTGTTTCGACTCAGAGGAGCTCAAAACATGAATTTCTGTTGAATTCTCAGATTTGAAAATTTTCACAATCGCAATACTTTCTCTTACGGTCACATATAGATAAGTGAAAGTAAAAAAAGACTTGTAGTCAGTAGTTATTGTCCGTAACTGTTCACAAAATTATTTATTGAAGAGAAGGGTGGTTGAAGTGATCAGTCAAAATAAAAAATAGCAAAAATAAATATTATTATTTATTTTTGATATTTTTTATTTTGACTGATCACCCTCAACCATCCTTCTCTTCAATTATTCACTACAGTCAACCATCAATCCACAATTAAAAATTATTTATTAACTCATCAGTATTTGCGATGTTTTTGTATGCATACAGATGCATATTCACAATTTAATTTATGTTTAGTAGCAATTAAAAAAATTTATATTTCATTGATTTCATGGAATAATTGCTAATCCTGACACAATTATTAAAATTTAATTCTATGTTACACAGGACAAAATAAATGTTTGCCCTTTTTATATAGAATGCATTTAACAGGCACAAAAGAGATATATGAAATGGTTCCTCAAAAGAAATAGGACTGATAATACATGTGTGTTACAGCCTAAAAAATATTTACCAGTCTCTAAAATAAAGTCAAAGTTCTAATGGAACAAATGGTTTAGAATAACTGACTTTTTGATGAAACGATGCAAACAAAGTGCTGGGTTTAAACTAAGAAGATTCTATGGCTTCTCAAAGTAAAAGATATATACAGAAAAAAAAAAAAATCAGAATTTATTAATTTACACATCATATTATACACCACACTATATTTATACTGCACACACACACATATATAATATAATATAACATTATATATACATAAGCACGTGTGAGTGTGTATATATATAAAAATCAAGAATTTATTATACATATATATATATATATATATATATATATATATATATATATATATATATATATATATATATATATATAATGTAATATAGAAGATATTACATCTGAGTTGATTAACTACAAAAAAATACTGAACCATCTTTCAACAACAGTGTAAAGAAGGAAAGTAAAGAATAGTACAATAACATAACAAAAATAAGTAAATGAAAAAGTATTGGGTAAAAGGTTTAATAATGATTGCACTTATCTTAATGATAAGTAATAGTGAATCACTGCCACTATCACACTGTAGGGATGAATCAGTTCTGTTGAACCTTATCTTGCCAGACAACAAGGAGGGGGACAAATAAAATATTTTTGCATCAGTATTTAAAGACGAGCCACAGATTAGTAATGCAATACTAGTCAGTTTATCATTTTCTCATTCACATTTGCTTCCTCATCACATTCAAGCCCCTCTCAGAACAATGAAAATCAAGTTAATATACATTGAATTATCAACCAACAAGTTAATCAATCTTACCCCTTGGTGTAATATATATAAAGCACATAGGAAATGAAATGCGGCCATCACGATGTTCTAATTTACAAGTGTAAACAACATATCTTGGTTCGTGGCTAGGCAAATAATCCTGAAGTTCATCAAGTCCAGAAATCTGTTTGATAAATAAAGCATAAATTGTGTGTTAATTATTTTAAATGCAAACATTTCAAAATTAAAACATAAAATGTAGTAGCAAAACACCCTCACCTCAATTTCATTATCCACACTTATCACCTGAGCCTGTCTGTCAACTTTTACTGCAATGCAATAAATATCATCTATTAAATTTTATTCATGTCACAAATAAAAGCTTATATCTGAAGTAATCAGTTTCAGAACCAATTTTTTTATTTTTATTTTGACAAGTTCTATCACCTGGCAAAGCCATATTGACATAAAAGGTCTAAATCCAGTATAAAAATGGGCACACACTCATAGGGTTACATAGGTAATAAGCAGCACAATATTTTTGATATCTCCTTTTAAATTTATAAAAACTGATTGGACCAGTTTTGAAACTAACTGCCTCAACTAATATAAAATAGATTCAACTTACATATTAAGGCCGAATTGGTTTCAAATTTTCTAAACCTAAATTTTTTAACTGCTTCCTTAACTGCATCGTCAATATCACATACACTAACATTCGGCTGAAATAAAATAAAATAAATTTGTTTTTGGAAAAATAAGATCATTTTTAAGAAAAAGAAAAAATATGTATATATAATTACCATTGTAACACCAAAGTATATAAAATACAGTTAAATAAAAATCCAAAGGCGAGAGGCGACGCTTAATCAATTATGACGAGTTCAGCTTGAGATCATTGTTTATATTTACCTGTTCCTTGACAACCTCGCCCCCACAAGACAACTGATAACCTAATCAGCTAACAACTCACAACAGAAATCGATACACAATAGTTATTTAAATCGGAATAGTAATCGATCATTTATATTCTACCCTATAATAATCGAACTTTTTTTTTTATACATTCATACTCATACTGATATGAAGGCTATATATGAGATATATAATAAGTATTGCAATCATAAAAAAAAAAAATAAACCTAACGTGTCAACGGAAATACGTGTTTTAAAATTCTCTTGAGTCCAAATAGCAACAACTCGCAAAATTGGTCAAGTTTATTTGAACAGATATTTATAAGTAGCTCAATTTAGGTTACACAATTAAGATATAAAACAATCAAATTCCATAGGGTATCTGGGCACACTAGCGTATCCAGCCGCGCCCTCCCTTAGATAGTGGAAAAAAATTCCAAAAAAATCCTATTTAAAGGAAAAATAAATATAGGAAAAAATCATCCTCTAAAACGAATTTTCTAATGTAATATAAAAAAAAATATTATCGTGACCAGTACTAGCGGATCCAGCCGGGGGCAAGCTCCTCTCTCCCTGGACGTTGAGAAAAATGTTCCAAAAAGGAGCTATTTGAAGAAAAATAAAGAGAAATATAGGAAAAATTCATCCACATAGAAGAATTTTCTAATGTAATTTATAAAAAAAGTTATTATCGTGACCAGCACTAGTAATTTCTGCCAGGGAGCGCATCCCCCTCTGGATGGTGAAAAAATAATTCCGAAAAAAGTTCCAAAAAAACAGTTATTTAAAGAAAAGAGAAATATAGGGAAAAAATCATCCTGTAAGACGAATTTTCTAATGTAATCATCATTCCAAGACAATCTCGACAATCCATTACTGGATCCTGGCTACCTCAAGAGTTTTCCTCCAAGTTTCCCTGTCCTGAGCAGCCTCCACCAGTTCCTGATTCCATGGATTCTGGTATCAGCACTGACTCCATATTTCCATCTCAGTTTTGGTCTGCCCACTTTTCTTTTTCCACCTGCTCTATGCTCAGCAGTTTCTTTGGGACTGATGTCTCGTCCCGTACAAATTGACCCTCCCATCTCAGCCTTGCTATCCGTATATATTTCACTGCATCCGACTACTAGTAAAAGTCGGGTAGTTCTTGGTTGCGTCTAATTCTCCATTCATTATTTTCTTCAACTGGGCCAAATGTCTTCCCAAGGACCTTTCATTCGAAAACTAATATTTTAAGCAACTTTTAAACGAAAAGAGTTATATAAGGAAAATTCATCCTCATAGACGAATTTTCTAATGTAATATACTAAAAACATTATTGCTGTGACGAGCACTAGCGAATTCTGCAAGGGAGCGACCTTCCCCCTGGATCATGGACTAAAAATCCCGAAAAAGTTCCAAAAAACAGCTATTTAAACAAAAGAGAAATATAGGGAGAATTCATGCTCACATACGAATTTTCTAATGTAATATTTTGTGAAACGAAGAATAGAATGTAAGAGCAAAAGTTGGCTCGCAGGGTGAAGTGATGTATATTTTGGGCTGCTGTGAGATGCGAAGGCTTTTGCTCTTGTCGCAATTTGTTTCTACTGACTCCAAACTGAGTCTCGCAGGAGAAATACATGTTAGAAAAAAAATTAACATGTATTGTGTATTAACATGTACCGATTATTTGGTCTTCGATTTGATCGGAATCGAAAATTATTTTTTCATTCGTAGTTTTTTTTTTTCTTAGAGAACTTCCATTTCCAAGCTACAGAGCCATTTATAGTAATCTGTCTCAGATTTTGACAATATTGGTAAAAATGAGCGTTCATTGACCGTGGTTATTGACTATATCACTTAATCAAATTATTAAGTTTAGATACTCCTTCGACGCAAAATTTGAAGTGCTTTAATATCTTAAAGAATACGTTTTTCGCTTTGATGCACTGTTGAAAAAAAAAAAACAGATAAATCTAGATGTTTCGGCTGTAAAATTTTTTTTCTTGGTGACCCATGGACCTATTATGGATGACCTATTAATTTTGTTTTTACAAGTCTAAACCCACGTACAGGGTGTCCAATAAGTAGAGGGAAATATTTAAAAGAGTGATAGTAGAACTCAAGAAATACAAACAAGTTTTAAACAGTGGTTAAATTTTTCAGCAGGAGAGTAGGAAATTAAATTTTTTTGATTTTTTAGTAAGTCACGTTTTTGTTGAATAGGATAACTAAAAAAACTATTTAATTTAATTAATTAACGATTGCTTCACTGTAAACTAGACATAATTTACTTTAAATAAAATATTGTTTGCTTTTGTTATAACCAATTAAAGAGGACTTTTGAGTGACTAAACTCAGCTAAGGAGTGGGGGGAGAGATGGTTAGTGGTGGGGGACTAGGTATGAGTGGGGGAAGGACCTGGTACAGAGGTGCAACCCTTCCCCTGAGTAAATTCCTGGATCTGCCACTATTTGGCTATAACTTTGGACCCACAACTCCGCGTAACAATGCACATCCACAAAAAGAAAAAATCTGTAAGAAGATGGTTCTACTGTCTGCACCATCTCCTCATATCCTCAGACATCTTGTTCACACTCAAGTCGTACGGCACATCACCTTTACATACCTACCTAAAAACACACATTGACACATTCAGCAATTTCAAAACACAATTCTTAGTAAGCTTGTCAGAACAACGGTGTTAAAAAACGGCTCGAAAGATTTTGATTAGACTCATTATTTCAATTAAAAAATATATGGTGTTTAATATCAGCTGGGAGCAAGATCATATAAACTCAGCCCTGAGATCACTGATGAGGATCTGAAACCCATCAGAATGTTCCTGACAGTCAAAACTTATTGTTTTAATAGACATATTATACAATGGAAACAAAATCTTTTAATAGGAACTATAAATTATTTCATGTTTGACGATCCAAAAATATATGATGTACTAAATTGTATCCCAGAAGTTATTTAAAATGCTATATATTTTTGTGAAAAGACTCGAGGTCCATAATCCATAAAATATTTCAAGAATTAAGTATTTAAAGGTGTGAAAAATTTATGATTACAATTTTTAATAACTTTACTTTAGTTTAATAACTAAAGACTAATTAATATATTTTAACATCAAAAATCCCTATTTGAGATATTAATTTCTGGTTAAAGTAGGATTTAAGTGAAATTTGTTTGATAGGCAGCCCATTTTTTTTTTTCAATTTTAATCTATGAAATCATACCTTTAAATTAAACCCATTATCATCATCATACCTTAAACAATTAATTAATTTGTTAGTTATGTATTGTGGGGATTTAAAAATTTCACAATAAGTATCCAGCAGAAATCACTTATGTTATCTACAGACATCATACAGTAGAGTATTAATTCCTCCTATGAAGAAGGAAATTGACAGAGCAAAGAGAGGTCATTATAATTTATATATTCACAATGAATGGAACACAATTTAATTTTTTTTTTTTTTTTTTTTAACGAATGTTGGACACAAGGCTTAGTTCTACCCCAGAAAAATATTCAAGATATGTTGTTACTAGATCACCTATAGTATTGGTCTAATACTTGAGGATTGGTTGCTCTAAGGAATGAAAAGAGATCCAACAATAAAAATTTCTGGCATGAGAAATTTTCAGTTACCCCACTTTCATTCTGGTGCAATAATGCAGTGCAAAAGGCGGCAAGTGCAATAATTTTAAATGAAGTATATGATTTTCTATAAAATTTCCTCCAAATATAAGGGTATAAAAAAAGAAAAAAACTCAAATGCTTATAAATAATATATTTAAATAAAATTCATATATTAAGCATAAAAAATAAGTAGCTGCATAACAACTTGTATCCACAATAAATTCTGAAATTAAAAATATAAATGTTTTAAGACAACTCTATTGCATTAAATACTAGCTTATCCGCTAAAATGTATAACATCAATTAGGAAGCATTAGTTACTTAATCATTCAACAAGATATTTTAGGCACTTAGTTGCATCATCTAGAGCAATCGAAATATTATTTTTTAATTTCTAAATCTAACAATCATTAAGTTTTATTACAAAATGGCAGTGTTTAAAATATATTAATAATAAATTGTATAGTAGTTCATCTAATGTTGTGCCCGATAGATTTATGGCAACAAAGAACACATCACTTTTCATCAGTCATTAACTAAATAAGCCTATTATATAAGTAAATTGTATATTTTCAATATAACACCATACAAATAAGACCATATTTATTCATCTATAATATTAGGATTATTTCATAAAATCAGCCAGCCACATTTATTATTTTAATCAGATTATAATACAAATTTCATTCATCTATAAGCTCCTAATCTTCATATTTCAGTTCATATTTTTATTTATATAAATACTAAATTGGTTTCACGAAAATGTTTAAGTAGAAAACCTATCTATTTCACCTCACATTTCTTAAAGAGCACTTCACTGCATTTTAATACATAAAAGCACCTATACTTGCAATCCATACAAAAGATGAAAATAAATATAGTAATATCTAATAACTAGAATTTCTTTTATTGTTTAAATATTCAATAGCATTTTTAACAATTAATTAAAACTTTGTAAAATCAATGAAAATTGTTTATAATGTTATATAATCAACTAGACAGTAATCGAAAACATTTCTTACAAACAAAATATTTAACATATTGCACATTAAATACAAATTAAACTGTTATTTCGAAACAATGAGACTTATAGATCCTATTTTTGATAAAGTATTGAAAAAATAAATAATGTACTTTCAAATAAATAACCTTTCTAAGTAATCATTAATTTAAAATTCAACATGAAAGTAATAAAAACAACCAGTAATCTCTCTTATAAAAAAATAATTAAGAAAATAATTTAGTATTAAAATTTTTATATGCTTAACCTTTTTTCAAATCTTTATTAACAATTAAGTCTGTCTCTTTTAAATATCTGAAGTTCTAATAAGAAAATAAAACAATTTTTTAATTTAAAAATTGAAATATGAAAAACTACAAGAAATAAAAAAAATGGAAATGACTAAAAAAGTAACCATTTAAAATTATTTTACTACTATTTTCCATCCAAAAAATAACATTTAATAACATAACAAGAATCTTTTAATTCTTCTACTTGGTTAAGAAGGTCTTTCTCAAGGCCTCTGAATTGTATAGTATACTTAAGAGTATGGAAGACCCTGTTGTGGAATGGTGTACCAGAAACACATAATCTGAAGATATGACAGGAAAATACTGGTTTGTGTCCATTGGACTTGACAAGAACTATTAGGTCAAATTGAAATTGAAAAAAGAAATATTACTGATAAGAACCCAGAGTAAGAATGAACATCCTGTGGGAAACAGATATGGCACAAACCAAGAATCAGTGGTGAATTTTTGTTACTGCTTTAAACCTCACTGGGAATTAAATGAATTAGTAAACTTATTTAAATTAATAAAATTTTTTTAGAGCAAACGCAGCAGTAATATCAAATATATTAATACAGCATACAACCCCCCTTATCCATTTAATGGAGAAGTTAAACCACAATTTTCATTTTTTTTTACCATGGAAGTAAAATATAATTCTTATGTTGATATCTTTGATACAAACATAAGTAACTTGCCTCAACTAGTGTCAAAATAAATGCTTTTTAATTAAATTTTAGCTTTTTTGGAAATAAATAATACTGAAATATTTATATGAATTCTCATACTATTTATTCTTAAGACCTGAATGGGTATTATAATTTAATTAACTTTTATCATCATTTTTTTTTAATAGGGAATTTTAAATCATAAGTTTAAACACTAATGTTTGACAATAGAGCAATTGAAATTACTGATGTTTCAAGTAATTAAATTAATTTTAATTACTAACATTTACTTCAACGAATATTAGTCAGATTAAGTACAAACAATATAAGTTCATAAGGATTAACAATCAAATTTCAACAAAAACAATACATTTAGATACATTAAAACATTCATGTTAAATAATGTCAACTGTTATTATAATAAGACATCAAATGTTTTTGCATAACCTCTCACAAAGTGTTTCTTGCTAGGTTGTCGATGGTGACTTGGGAGCGAACTCGAGAGCCTTTCTCAGTCTCCTTTTCAGTTCAGCTGGTAGTTTTTCATAGCACTTCTTACATACAGGCTTCAAGTCAAACTCATAAAATTTTGTTTTCTGAGTCATTTTTTGGTCACAGAGGGAGCAAGCAAAGTGGTGCACACACCAAGCCTTGTTCATAGCTGTGAACACTATTGACAAGAGAAAGTTATAATTAAGATCTTGAAAGTTAAAGTATTAATTTACAGATAATAAACAGACTATTATAAATAAAAAAACTCTGATCCAATAACCAAATTACATACTAAAATTATCTTCATAATTCCAATTTAACATTCATTTGATAATATAAGATATGCACCGTAATGCGTAATTAAAAAATAATCAAGAAGTTAATCGCTGGGGAGAGGTAAAAGGAGAAAATAAGTTTAAAAATTTTCTTCTACCTAATCACTCTCCTTAACTAACTTATTTTATTACATCAAAGCTCAACAGTATCTCCATCATTAATTAAATAAGTTATATAAATTACATAATTAAAAGAAAATACATAAGCTTCCTACTAAACCAGACTGATTTTCCCCATATGCAAGTCTGAGTTGTACCGCAGGTCTTTGTCATTCTATTTTTACATCCTTAAACAATTTCATATTAAATTAGTCTGTCATTATTTATTTATGTCTAAATACTGGACATAACTTGCTATCTAAAAGATTATATCTAATTTATCCCTAATGACTTCATTATCTACATATTCTATTTTTGTCTTCCCACCAATTCTTCTGAGGAAAATCATCTCTCCTTTATTTTTGATAAATGCTTCTTAATCCTTTAGATGCGCAATGCCAATATAGTGGCTCCGAAAAGAGTATGACCCTGGTGCACAGAGCCAATTTATTGGCTTCAGGATTTTATCGTTTAGTTGCGCAAAATCAATACTTTGGCATGTTACAGAGCTCTCTCCCAGGTACCCCATGAGTCACAGGTTGTTGCTTAAACCACTAGATATCGTGAGATGTTAGTTGCGGGTATATCTGCTTCCACCCCTTTTCACCTTTTCTATTCTTTTGTACACGGTTTAGCTCTAAAACTAACAGCAGTTGGTAGTGTTTTGAAGTGCGAAAGTTTAAAATAAGTATTAACATTTTTAAATCTTTAACAAATTTATAGTTTTTTTTTTCAATTGAAGTATATGTAATAAAATTTACCAAAGAATGAAATGTTTTTTTTTTTAATTTTCTATATCAGAAATTGGTTAATAATAAAAACGATTAATGAAAAAAATGAAAAAGTTCAAATGAAGAATAAAATATAGAATATATAAAAAAATAATGTAAATGTTACAGTATAATTTGAAAGTAATGTAAGACAATTAAAAAATTATAAAATTAAAAGAATGTATAAAATTAAAGTAATATAAGATAATTAATAAATAATAAAATTAAAGAATTTTTAAAATTAAAAAAGAAAATAAACTGTACATTGCAATATGAGCTAACATCATATTAAAGAAAAATGTATAAATCAGTTTTAAAAAAAACAGAAACATATTTTATTGTGAAAAGTGCAAAAGATGGGAGCAATTCAGTGAATAAATCCCGTGCACACGGGGTTAGCTAAACCTTTAGTACCCTTCGCACACCATGTTTCAGGCCTGCGCAACTGAAGGATTAAAGGCTATCCAATTGTCTACTCTCTATATTAATGCCAGCAAATATATATAATACATCAGGAGATAAAAGGCAATATTACCAACATAAACCCAGAGTTTTAAAATAAAAGTCTTGATACATGATTCACTAAAGTTCTTCCATTTTCTTCTTTCTCTGAAATTCTTTAGATATTATCAAACAGCACACTAATATAAATCACCGTCATCCTAGACCTAGGATGATGAATTATAGTTTTATACAATTTGCAATCAATCAATTGATACTAATGAACTTATTTTGTATTTCAATAAGAACTTGTTTTTCGGGGCACATGTTTCCTTTTTTTATCACAATGCTACAATTATGAAATCCAATAAATATTTACTTAAAAAATAAATAAATTCATAATTTACAAATACAATAATATTTAATGTGATGATAACACTAACCATCTCCAGCTATAACTTGATTACAGACGAAGCAGAGATTACCAAATAACTGATGGTAATGAGTCTCGCAATATGCAAGACCTTTCTTTTCATAGTGCCTATGTCCTAAGAATGGCTTCTCACATTTGGCACAAACAAAATGCTGTAAAAAATAATATTATTAATTAATATTAAAATGTTAAATAATAATTAAATAATTAAATGGATTCAATTTTATTATGTACATGTGTAAATAAACAAATACATAAGATAAGGAACTAAACACTAAAATACCTCAACATGCCAATGTTTTCCAAGGGCTGTAACAACTCTCTCCTCGATTGGTCTTCTACAAGCACCACAAATAGGAACCCCCATTTTGTCATGGCATCTTAAACAGTACAGCTCATTCTGAAAGTAGCATAACAATAATTAATTTATATTCCATTATTATAATTTTTACATTTCAAGTTTTATACAATAACATAAGTTAACGTTGAAACCACAGTACACTTCTTCTTACCATATATCTTATTTAATAGATTTATACATTATCTGGATTTACTCAGGGATTATTCAAAATCATTAGTTAACTAAACAAGAAATTTGTATTCAAGTAGTACTTTTTCTGAAAATATTCAACACTGCTTGAGAAAAATGTAGAGATGTTAGATTGCAACAGCAAGAATGGAGATCTAGTGGGAATCTAAGGAACTAAACTCCTAACTCAGAAGTATTAAAAAATTTATTTTCTATTTTCTATAGATATTCATATAGAGAAAGCTAACCTTTGAACTTGAGAGCAAAAAAGTACACAGCTGAGGGAGCTCAAAATCACACCCTTCTTAAATTATTTATTGGTCAATGATTAATACTGTCTTTGAAAGTACTAAACCATAAGAAACACTTTAAGAAGTACAGGCTTAGATTTTTTTTTAAAATTGTATTTATTTAATCAAACTTCCCAGACATATTGATAGGAATATACTTAACATGAATAAAAAAAGAAAACTTTAAATATATACATTTTTTAAAGTACAAAACTACACCACTTACTAACTTGTCATGTTTCTATTTGAATTTAATATAATTTTATTCGTAATGTGTAAAAAGAATATTCCTCTAATTTGTCAAAAGTAAGTTATTTATATTGTTTAATTTTAATAATTTATTATTCATTAATTTAATTATTTATAATAAACAAACAAATAAAAAAAGATTAGAACAATTATTTTGAAATCTAAATTTCACTAACTTGTTCATTAGCTGTTATCCCAGGTCTATTTTTGACTTCTCTAGCATCAGAATTGAGCTCCACTCCACAAGCAGTACAATTAAAATGATAAGGATGATAGACTTCTCCTCGGAAACGTAGTGGTTTGTCATCGATAATGCCACTAATAAAAATAAATAAAAATTTATATTTAACAACATTCAAATACTGTTCACAAAAGAAATAATCTTACAGAAAAAATATAAATTAAAAAAAAAAATATGAGTGATACTTGTTGGTACCCAACAACTATCTATAATATCATTCAGCTCTAATAAGTGCACTGATAAACTTAAAGATTTTGGTAAATAAAGTGATAAATATATGGGGGGAAAGTTGATTGTTTAGCAACATACATCTTCCATAAACGTTACAGCTAAATAAAACTGATAGTTGCAAATATTAAAATATTATTGAACAAGGATGTCATTAGTCATTAGATTCAGTTAACAATAAATGCAAATGGAGATCCTAATGATATACTCATAGAAGAGGCAATGAATATCACACGAAAAAAAAAAAACATACTAAAAACATAACTCACTGGCATTTGAAACAAGAATGCTTGTTTAAAGCAGACGCTTTAGCACTTGCTTTGCATTCATAGCATAAAGCTTGCCCATGATACCTCACAAAACCTAATTCTGCAAGTTCCTTATTACACATTTCACATCTAAAGCAACCTGGGTGCCAATTGGCATTCATAGCTTTTATAACTCTTCCAATAACGAATTCTCCTACAAATTTCCACAAATGAGTAGTTAAATGAAATATCTAAAAGATAAAATTACATTTTATGTTTTAACTTCATATGTCTTACCACATTTTCCACAACATGGAGCAAATAACATATGAAAATCATATTCACAATATTTTCGATTTTCAAATTCATAAAATGTGCCATCTGGAAATGGTCTGAAACACTGAGCACATCTAGAAAAAACAAACACAATGGGATCAATTATATCTGTAATAATTCAATACAAATAAAATTTGATTTTCATTTACTCACACAAAACATTGAGTGTGCCATAGTTCTCCGCTGGAATTGACAATTTTTTCTTGAGGTTCAAAGCCATCCCCACATCGGGAACAGTACATATTGCTCAATGACATATTCTTGACTCTGAAAAACATATTCTATAAATATTACAAATTAAAAGTAGCAGGAAATATTATCCATAAATCAAAACAGTAAAATATATTTATATTAAAAAACAAGAGAAATTCTGACAAAATGAGTTATTTACCAAGCACAATTTACAACTTGTAATATAAAATTTATTGTTAAAACATACTAATATACAGTGCTAGCATTAAACTCTTAAGACTTCCATGTATATATGTTATGACCACCAATGTCTTCCCCACAAAAATAAAAATGTAATTTAGGAGAATAATAAGAGGAATAAGTGAAAAACACTGTATATTACTTCATATTTTAATTTTATTATATTAATATAATTTTAATTATATTTCATTCAATATGTATCTAATTCAGTTTCTTTGCTGGCAGTATATAATTATTTTATTTCACACTTTTCAATTTAAAAAAATTGGTAGACACTCTTTCAAATGTTCATTCCCAGGCGCGTGCTCGACCCAAAGGCCGTCATTGCTAAAATATTTTGATCAATGACTACTATATTTCTTGGAACCAACAATTAACTATAATATGTTTCCAAGTGAAATAACAATTTAATTTTATCATCAAATTGGATAGTATTTAGAAGACAGTAAAAAGGGCATTTATAATCCATAATTAACTATCAGTTCAACTTCTATGATATTGAATAAAAAGAATTAGGTCAATTAGTTTGATCTATTAAAAAAATAAATAATAATTAAATGAAAAATATCCAGATAAATGAAATTATCATTCTAATATACTGATAATGTGAAAGTATGTAGTAAAAAATTAGAGTCCATCTATCTTTAAGAAAATATGGTAATATAAATAATGATGCACATATCAGTTTTACTTCAATAAATTAGTAGCATAGAGAATATTGTAAATAAAATTATTTTAAATAATAAATCTTTTACACTAACACATTGTGTGGTTTAATAGGTGGTGGTTTTTGTTTTGGCACATCATCAGATAAATCTTCATAATCATCACTTGCAAATGAATGATCAAATTGCTTTTCATCTCTTGTTCTTCTTTTATACAATGCAGAATGATCAAGGGATAAAATTTCAATTGGAGAAGGAGATAAATTTGGATCCCTATAACTTTTCATATTTAAAACTTATCAATAGACAAATACAACTGACACTAGAAACTACACAAAAATTTATGACTCAAAAGAAAGTCCAAAATTAATGATGAAGTCATCCTGAAGCAATGCCTAATGACAGTTTGGTCTGAGCTAACTAATAAACAAACCAGTTAAAAGGAGTCAATCAGGATCAATTCAATTCTAAACCATCATATACCACTTACTTCCTTATCGCATATTAAAGTACATATTTACACAGTATTATCACTATTTACTTTACAACCTATCGAGATAAAAGCTGATCAGTAATATTCTTCAGAACGCATAGAAGTTCAATAAGGTTGTTCTTATTTAAGTTCACTATAACTATACTTCATATTTAAATAGGCTATAGATAAGAACTTACCCTGGCATTTGAAAAGTATTTCTTTACAGCAAGTAGGACCTGAAAGAGTAAAATTTGTTCAGTTATAAAAAAATGAATAAAATTAAATCGAAAACTCCTCCAGTCCTTAAAATTAAATTAAAATATATTAAATAAGTATGTGAGGCCTCACCCAGTTAGTCTTATTTAAGGCCAAATAGGTCCATGTTAAATCAGGATAGTTACAAAATTAGGTAGGTTAATTTGATTATATATTAAAAGCAAATTAATGTGCTAACTAATCTAGAAAGTGAGGTGAGTTTTAAATGTTTCTTATTTAATATTTACAATGAGTTGGAGCAATTCCAAATTCAAAACAACCATATAAGGTAAACTAGATAGGGCCCAGAAGTACCAAAACAACAATACTATCATAATTTTCATTAAAAGCTACTTATTTCTAATAAATGTTAAAAAATGTCTGGAATTCTATATTAATATTATGTTATTCTTGGAAAATTCCGAATTTTAAATACACGTTGTTTTGGAAGGTTTCATGTATAGTTCTAAAAGGACATACCAACAAAAATATATTAACGTCTAAGCAGATCTTCCCTGGGCTTTTTATGTCTATTTGACTTCTCAAGAAAAATTCAAAACACAATTAAGCATTTTCCTTGATGTATGTATGAATACAGGTTGCAGA
The DNA here is from genome assembly GCA_928085145.1 of Nezara viridula. Classification (NCBI taxonomy): domain Eukaryota; kingdom Metazoa; phylum Arthropoda; class Insecta; order Hemiptera; family Pentatomidae; genus Nezara; species Nezara viridula. The sequence continues at coordinate 87,822,129 of OV725082.1, forward strand.
TACATTTAGTTGATGCATCTCATTTATCCCCAACCAGGAGCACTGGAGTTTTAATTTCGGGCTCACCCTCTTGACAAATTGCTAAAAACCTCATCTTTCAACTCGTAGCTGACTTTAGAGCCCTTTTCCCACAAATAATGTTTGAGATAGCACATCTGGTGTTCTACATCTCCAGCATTACTTTTCATACGATGAATGTACAAAGTTATAGAGATGTACAAGGAACCAAATGTTATCTATATGTCCCTTGTTCTTCCGAATGAATGAGATTAACTGTCCATAAAGCTCACATGAATCATTTTAGTATACTGAGCAAGAGCATGGAAGAGGAACTATGTGGAATCAGAAGACAAGTGAGACCATACTTCTGCTGGAAGGATGAGATTGCCCATGATACGAGAATCCTACTTGGAATTCAAAATTGTTTAGTTGCTGTACAGGATCGGTACGGCTTGGACAACTATGATCTAGGAGTTCGACACTCAGAAATAAATTTTGCACGGATAAAGTAGAAGAACCATCAGATATACCGACTTTATTACATGCTTACAACTACAGGCGGATTTACTGGGGGGGGGGGAGGCTTTCGGGCTGAAGCCCCTCCCCCAAATGATAAAATATAACCATGTTTTATGGAAAAACATATTAAAAAATGATCCCTTAAAGTATTATTGTTGATGTGATCACGTTTAAAAGGTTTTTAGGAATCACTTAAACACCATTTCATATAGGTAGTTAGTTTATTTCTTTTTTTCCAAAGTAATTATCGTTATTTTTATGGAAAAAAAAGGTTTCGGTTTTGAAAAAAAAATTAAATCCTGGATCCGCTAGTGCTTACAACTATAAAATACTGTCTTGCTAGTAGGCTACACATCAGTGTAGATAAACATAGACATAAACTGTCAATAATAATGATGATCAATATTTCTTAGTATTTTCCATAATTCTTGTATCTCATTCTTCTTGAACACCTGCTCAAGGTTCAAGAACTTCAAAACCTCTTTTAAATAAGGAGAAAGAAATGGAAACAGTGAATGTAGCTGTTCTCACATAAGCTATACCACTTAATAGACCCCAAGCTCAGTTGTATTTGGACAAACATTTGTTTGTAAGTGATAGGAGATTGAAAGAAATAGTATTGTTGGTTTATGATTTGGTTGATATCATACAAGGAAACGACATGGTCTAAAGTTTTTAAATATTTTGTCCGAAGAAAAATTAGTTGACTTCCCGAGAATTTGGACAGTTAGGCAACGTTCATTTTGCGAAACCAACATTCGTTTAACATAATTGAGGGTGAAAGCTTTTTATTTGGGCGTGTTCATTTTTCAGAACGGATAACAAACAAATCATTAAAACAATACTCAGCAATATACCCGCGGGTAACCCTCCTATTTATTAACTCAAAACGTGAATACTCCGTCAGGTTAATTTCGGATCTTGAGTGAATTTAGTAAAGAGGCAATTCTCTTTGTGGTGGTTGACCTCCTCAAAATTTGAGTTTTTACATTTCATAATATGTACAATCTGAAAATCAAATAAAAAAATCTTCAAATTCGTCCAACCCGACTGGGCCTGTTATGAGAAGGGATATGAAAAAAAAACATTAAATTCGTTTTGGAGTATTTTTTAAACTTATATTTAACAAGAGAGAATGTAGTTGATGTTAAGAGGTCATAACAATAAGAACGAAAATGTTTCGTTTATGCAAATAAGAATCTAAGAAAGTAAAGCAATACAGCCACTCTATTGAATAGGTCAACGGGTTACAGATAATGACCTCTTGATCCAACAGTTTAGACACACAAAAAAAGACACATCGAAGCATGAGTATCTTCCTCCATTGAATTCCTCGTAAACCCAAATGTTATAAGCAAAACCTAATAGAATCACCGCGTCTACGTTTTGGGTTGACATATAGGTTTACTGACGGGTTTAGTGCCGAGTGTTCTTTTAGGGATTCGTTAATCATCCGTTCTGAAAACTTTTCAAGCGCTGAAGCTATGCCTCAATTATATTTAACGAATGTTAGTCTTACATTTAGAAATTGGGTACTTGTCCAAATTCTTAGTAAGTCCATCCGTTGTTCCTGGACTAAATATTTACAAACTTCAGCCGCTGCTCCCTTCTTTGATCTAAGCGGCCACACCTTCGCTGATTGCGTGCATCTATTGTCAGTGAAGTGATTAAATCTATTTACTTAAAGACAAAAATATAAGCTCTATCTGACCAAATAGGAGTTGGTGACAAATTTTATAAAGCTTACTAACGAACGGCGGGTATTATAGTAGCAAGAAATAGAGTATCTTGAGTCTACCCCCTCTCTCAGGCCAAATCGAACTTTGAGAACACCAACAGTCTGATTTGTAAAGACAAATTACTGGTGATAATGTCCTGATAATTAGGAAAAAGAAAATACCGCACTATTATGACATACGATCTCGATGACTTTTACGTATTTTATCCCTCTCCCACCTTGTTTCTAATCACAACTTCTAGGTCTACATCCAGGGATGTCCAGAAGAGGGTTTTATGGCGCAAGTTGTAACATTAAAATTAACGAGGGGCACTTTTTGATGGGTTTTTAAATTTTTGAGAGGGCACACTTCGATGGGGTTATGAATTTTCATAATGAAAAGTTTCAAATTAAAAGACAAGTGGAATCATGAAACAGGTCACAGGATGTATATAATCTATAACAGTAATGGTGTATAATCTAAGAATATTGAAATTCTATTTCTTATAATCTTAACCTTCAATCTAGTGCAATGGTCCAATCTGGTTTGGGCAGTTAGAAATTTATTTCCTGGTAGGTCTAGAGAATGAATCTCCAACTTTTAACTCTTGTTAGAATGGGTTAGTAGAATATTCCTCTTCCTCATAGGACATTAATCAGCAGGGAAGAAAAATCAAAATCATTATATTTACTATCATCATATTTCATCACCCACCTATGAATCTTCTTTATCTTGAGTGCAACCAGTTCCTTTAGTGGTAAATTTATCCTAACAGATGCTATTTGCACAATATAATGTTAACTAGGTTATATAATAGTATGTTGATTAGGCCAACAACTAACTAAATTAAACAAATCCACAATAGTCGATATCACAGAAAACTGGTGAATCTACCTGTCAGTGGAAGTTAAATTAAATTCCTATTGGAGCCTAATCTCATAAGATTACTAAATAAATAATATTGGAGGAAACGATTTTATAATGTTCAAGCAGACATGATAAAAAATAAGATCTGTGTATGTCCATTTAATAATAATTTCTTTGTTGTTTATTAGAGAATCCTCTAGCACTCCTTAAGTGCCTTGAGAACATTATCAGTATTCATGAAGTAAAATATATGATTTAAACCTTTTGATGTGCAAAGCCAATATAATGGCTTTTGGCTGGCTGTAATATCAGTGGGCAATAGTGACATAGTGGCTCCTGAAAGATGCTATGCCTGGGGGGCTGAGACTATATTCTGGCTCCATAGAAAGCTCTTTACTGGGAACCCCATCAGTCATAGATTTTTGCTGAAACCACTAGATAGCATGAGATGTATTATTTAGTCTCAGGTACCCTTTAGCCTGAGGGCTCTGACCTCAGCCTTTCATATACCTGCTACTTTACTTCTACTCCTATTTCACCTGTCTTTAGTCTTTTGAACACAGTTTAGCTCTAAAACTAACATATTATATAGCAGTTGGTAGTGTGCTAAAGGGTGAAAGTTGATGAGTTTTAAATGTTTTAATTTTTTTTTTTGAAAGTATAAATTTTTTTTTTTTTTATTAAGATATTTCTATATCAGATATTGGTTAATAATAAAAAAATCATATGAAGAATAAAAAAATAATTACACTATATGTACAAAAAAAAAAAAAAAAATTAGAATATATCAAAAAAAATGTTCCAGTATAATGTAAGAAAATTAATAAATTCTAAAATTTAAAGAAAGTTTAAAATCTGCAGATTCTCTTTTTGCCTTAATTAGTTTAAGAAATGTTTTCTCATCTTATGTCATTATAGAAACATTCTGTACTCAATGAAGTACACAAATAGAAATAATATATCAGTATTTTTGGTATGGGTTTCTGGGCATTGCTGAATAGCAGTGAACTGGCTGATCAAGCTACAAAAAAAGGCATCATAAAACAGAAAAAGAACACCAAACAGATGTGGCCGAATTTTACCAAAAATAAATCGAGGGAGATTGAAGGTGAAGTTTCCACTTGGACATTGTCAAATCAGAAAAAGCGCAGAGAGGAAGTAATCCCTACGCGTTTGCATATAGGTCACCCATGGATACCTCATGGCCTGTGATTCTTCGCTGACTTGTCAAACTCGTGGGACTCCTTTGACAGTAAAATACATTTTAACAGAAAGCCAAGCTTACAAAACACTCAAACTATCTTGTGACTTGACAAAAAATCTACACACTATTTTACAAAACAATACGGCTGAATTTGACAAACTCTTTTATTTTCTGAAATGTTCAAAGCTTGATGGTTGAAGCCTTCAATTAAAAAAAAAAAAAAACCAAAAACCTGGATTATGTTATTCTTAACACTGTGAATTTTCTATAAACGATTTTTCCAATAAAATAAACTCATCCCCAGATGAAAACAAATTCTTATATTAGATAATAAGATAATTTAGGACAGAGATATACACAAAGATTAAAATTATAAGGTATAACAAAATTGTTTATTTTAATACATTACTTGTGAAGTATGTAGATATATTATTTATTTATCATACAGTTACACAAGTTTTCCTCATGTACTTCTTTCAATTTTCTCTTATCAGCCACACACTAATTACATCTATGTATGGTAGATACAAGTGAAAATACTTATTTACTGTAAAAGCTTCATTTCTATATAAATATAAATTAGAAAAAAAAAAAAGAGGTTGGTATAGTACCATATGACACTGGTTGAGAAGATAAAATATCCTAAATCTAAAGAGAAAAAATATATAGATTAACAACCAACATAAATCAACCAATTTGTACATCATGTTAACTTAGTATTAAAAACAAAAATAATAAGGAAAGATCATTTGGCTTCGTATATATAAATATGAAATGCATACATAAATGCTTCTATGTATTAAAAAATAGGTACTCAAAACATATATTATAAATTGATAGGAGGGATTATTATATTCAAAATTATCAAATACACAAGAGTATGTGCATCATTATTGTATACTGTCTAGAGTATATCTCACTAGCACCTAATTCACAATACAATATCAACATGGCTCTTTCTAAAACGTTCACGTTCAAAACATCAAAAATACAGTGGTTGCAAAATATTATCTCAGATAAGGAGATACATTTTACCAAAATCTTTGTGGCTCAATTATGGCAATTTAAAATAACAATAATAACTATATATAATTAATAAGAATAATTTAGTCAAACACATGATTATTTACATACTCGAAGTAATTAAATATACTGTGACAGATATATATTTATATTTATAATTTAATAAGTCTAATATTTATTTATAACTACGAATGCATAAAAGCATCACTGAAATGAAGAAGTATGTACAAATGGATATAAAGCAAATGATATTGCAGTGTTTTATGGCTTGAGGTATAAAATACAAATATGTGATATAAACCAGACAAAAACTATTTAGAAAATTTAATAATACCAATATTATGGAGTTAATTATTTAAAAATTCTTAACAATGAACACTAACATAATAACAAGTTAAATAAGAAATAGAGAGCTTTATTATTAAAAATGAAAAAAGAACAACACATCAGATATTTTTATGCCACATAGAAACATCAATAAATAAAACACCAATACTCATTACATCAAGTTTTTTTTTTTACTTGGGTATAACTGTGTCAATGGTAATAAATAATATTTTACTTGAACAGTTCAATTGCAAAAGACTTCTATACAAATTTTTTTTAGCACAGTGCCAGTGTAAAAAATTTGCTCAATTTCTAAAAACATCCCAGAATGATCCTTAATGGAACATGGCTCGAATTTTGGAATATTTTCACTAATTATGCGAATTGTGACAATTCTAATTCTCCCAACATGTAGAGACAAGGATGAATCAATTCCCTAATTCAATGCCCGAATGATTTGATTTTATGCTACCATAAAATATTCTTTTATGGGACACAGAACCCTTTTTAATCCAATAAATTAACTTTTTATAAAGTAACAAAAGGGAAACATTTAAAAATACTTAAATGGGAATGGAGATTATTTGGTTCAAATATATAAAAATATATGTATAAAAAATAATTTAAAAGAATGCACAATAATAAAAAAAATAAAATAAAAAATGAAATAAAAGTAATAAATCAGGTTCAAAAAGGTAGTATCAACAGTCAAGGGATTTTTTCATATTCATTCTCAAGCATAAAACTCTCGATTAGAATTTTTTGAATAAGAATTAGAAGTAGGTGAACGCTTAGGTTCATCTAGTGCATAAGAACCTTCATCTTTCTTCCTCATTCTGTATACTATGAACATAACAACAAGTATGGCACAGAGTAAACCAACAACAGCTCCACCTATTACCGCTGTAAAAAAAAGAAACAATAAACATTAGAATTTTTATAAAATATTGATATTTATATTTCAAGAGAGAATATATTTTTTAAAAATTAATAATTGGCTAACCGTTCAACAATTAACTCCATAAAAGAATAAAATGTAATATTGTTTAACATAAACTCTCAAAGTTTTACCGTTAGAATATTTTTTAAATTACTAAGTAAGTAAAAAATCTGTAACTTTGCATCGGTATGAGAGAGAAAAGTCAACAAAAACAATCAGTAGTTGCCTAACATGGTCCTCCGAGGTTTAAGACTTAATGGTGAAGAAATCACATTATCCCCTTGTAAAACCTCCACATGTCAGGGAAGTAATTTTATTAAGAGCTGTAAACCCCTTGTTAATTTTCGAGAAATCATTATATACATTATACATGAATACATTATACTCATTATGTTGCACATAATTTTAAAGAGTAGTGAAGAGGTTTTTGATAAAGTATAATATTGAGTCAGAAGCCTGAAGGAAGTCCTAATTTATCAGTATAATGTGGTAATCTATGTTATGACTAATAAATTAGGTCACCCACAGGACTGATTATAATGTAATATATCAAAAGAAAGATAAGTATATTTCCTCCTTAATTGAAATGATTATTGCTTTTTACTATAAAATATAAAATAAAGTGTTACTGGATAATGAAAGTAGAACTGAATTTTTATCTAACATTGTAAATGAATAATATTTAAAAAAAAACATCATTATAAAAGATATACACAGATAACTTTTAATTTGAATACAAAGATGAATATATGAATTTATGATTTGAAGGTTCTATGCTAGTGCATCAGAAGTTTTTATAGCATTACCTATATATCAATAACTTTAATTAGTTTAAGAAGCTATAATGCCTAAAAATAACAATAAACATATTACAGGTACACACAAAAATACTCTGAAAAGGTTAATATATACGACAAGAAATTACAAAATAATAATATGGCATTACCGGCTAATATGCCAGGTTGAGCAAAGAATGATGTTGCCCTGTCTTCATGATTTGGAGTCATGATGAACACTCCTTCTTTTTCACGGTCTGGAGGTCCAATAGTATTTACACCGTCATCAATGCCAGGATATTTCTCAACGGGTTGTTTTTCTTCAGGTGGAGGATCCCATCCTATTGTCTAAAACAGGAATATAAAAAGTCAAGTTTTCCTCATGCCAATTAGTAATGCAGATGAGAAGTTTAATCTATTGAAAGTGGGATCAAAGTAAAAAAAAAGGAAGCAATAAAATAAGTTTTAAAATATACACTATCTAATATATCAGTGTTTCTCAAACTTTTTTTGCTGCAGCACCCTAGTCGGGCAAAACCAAATTTACAACGCTCAGGTTGATGCAAAAAAAAAAAAATCATAGTACAGCTATCCTTAAACTGATAATATTATGTAATTTTTTGACATTTTTAAAGCAATATATATATATATATATAAAATTTAGCACTGATATTATCATAAATTTAATTGAATTTACTTTTAACTAAGCAATATAAAATTATGAATTTTTAGAATCACTTTTAACCAAATAGACAATGCTGATCTTAAATAATATTATAACTATTAAATATTCAAATCGGGTATCAACAATTATCTGGAGTGATATACTATTCCTTTGTATCTTGAGTCGATACCATTTCTACAAACAACTACTAAAAAATATACTGATAAATTACATCTTTGCCTACACTGATGAATCAGAAGAGATATTAAAATAGTATCAGTATGGAATGAGAATAAATTAAAGAGGCTTGGATAAAAAGCCTTATACCCACCAAATAGTCCGATAAGATTTTTGAGTTAATATCTGTTTATAGGAAGTTATTATTCATAATTATCTGTTTTTAATTTTTTTCAGCACTAAGATACATATATATATATATATATATATAATGGGTTGAAAATTGGAAATAGTACAGGAAAAGATACTTATTTTGAATTGTTTTTGTTTTTTTGATTTGATTACAGTTATGTTTTAAATTACCTTAAGTTACTTGGACCTAACTACCTGACAGGAAAAATGAACAGGCGATAAAGTGATTCAGGACCTAATACTAGTGCTGCTAAATGTTTTCAAGATAGTGAATAATTTTGTCGAGATTATATCAATATTTATTAGAGATCAAGCTGCATTTAAGAAAAAAAAAAAAAAAAAAAAAAAATGAAGGGTCTCAGTAACCCTAATTTATGGTACCCTTAATGATAAAACTGACTTTTGAAGAAATACGATCAAATAAAACTCACATCAAAGTAACAATCAAGAAGTAGTTTCTTCTTTAAATAAAATATTTTAACTTTTATTTTATATGATATTTTTGTATAACTACATAAACAAATCAAGCACATAAATATAATATTTACCTTATGAGTTGAACCTTCACCGCCGGATTTAGGATTTGCAGCAACCTCTGTGTTTTCTGAACAAATGAAAGATAAAAATATAGAAATGAAAAACCATCTTTAAACACAACATTAAATAATTAACCTCAAATAATACTAATTAAGGTACCAGTGAAAGCTATTATTATGCTAAAAATAAATTAAGCAACAAAACAAAGTAATTTAACATTGACATGTTATTTAAAAATAGATCAACGTAAAATTTAATGTAGCGCTAAACTAAATTTATTGCTAATTTTCACACATCACTAAGGGGAAAATATGTTACAATAGGTAATTATTTTTAATTATTGAGATAGCCTCCTGTTATGCTAAGCCCGTGAATTGATTTATAAAATTACACTTCAAAACAATACAAGAACTGATGCAACTTGTAATGTATACAACATATTAGCTCCATGAACTGTAGATCAATTAAAATAACAATAAATTTGTTTATAAAACTTTTTGGCAGCTATTCCTTTCCTTGATGAGGATTATATCACTTTCCTTTTTTTAATACTTTGTGATAATATTGCTGTAGCAATCATTATAAGATTAGTTTAAGTATGAACAATAAAAACGGAATTAGTTAATAAGATCAAACAAAGAAGGCAAATAAGTAATAAAAAGAATAAAATAGTATAATATAAAAACTAAAATATTTTTTCTTAACTCTGAAGAGAGGATATATACATTGTTTTCTAATTTCTTTCATAAATATCTAGTATATCTACTTACAGGTCTTTCCTGACCATTATACTTGAAATTAGTTAAATGACTTAATATTAATAAATGTAATCCAGGATCAATATAATTCCTTCTATAAAAATTATAATGTATTACAAAATATTTAACTATTTAAATTCAATTATAGGAATGTAATTTGTAAAGACGACACTCATTTGAAGTGTTAAAAATTCATGCAAATACAAATCATTAAAAGGTAATTAATATTCATAAATTGTTAGATGTTTTATTTTAAAATGAAAGGAAAAGATTTTTAAATAATTAAAGTACATGTTTCAATTTTATTGAAAAAGTTATCAGTATTAAAATGGCTAAAATACTTTAGCAGTGAATAATTAAAAAGTTATATTTATTTTGAAATTAAAAATGTAAATGTAAAATGTATATTCTGATGGCGATGAATGAACAGGGTTAGTGAACTTAATTTAATAAGAAAGATTACACACAAGTATCAAATTATAAATCATCATTTACAAAAATTAACAAGTTTTCAAACAGAAAGGTATTAGTAACGAGTTTTATTTACACAGCCTTCTATATTTATAAAGTAAACAGCAAATGTTTGAACTGATCCCTTGCGAGTTGGAAGCTTCCATATTTGCATTCAGGAAAACAACTACTGATTATTAATGAAGACACTTCCCTCATGCCTCAACCATACAAGCTCATGCCGTGAGTACTCTCTCGAATGTTAATTTTATAACTGAATTGTGAATCAAATATCACTCCTCTTACCAGTTCAACCTTGCTCACAATGAAAAAAGTCTTATGTCAGTATATAATTACGAGAGCCGAGAGAAAAAATTACAAGAGCCTAATTGAATATGATTTATAAAATATCAATAATAATATAGAATTTTTTTTAAAGCATGCTGTTTTTTTGTTGTAAATAACCTTCATTTCCCATTTACTAAGCTAGAATTTTAATTAATTGACTAAGGCATTAAAAAAAGAAAGAAATGAAATTAGCTTATTAGTTAGTTAAGAAAGTTAAATATAACAGTAATGTTATATAACATATTTACAAAGGACTGGTCATTGACCTAACCAAAATCATTCTTCATGATGAGAATACTAAATTAGGCACAATTAAATATAAAAATCAACAAATGTCTAAATTAAGTAATCATGCCTGTGTCTTCATCATCAATAGATACATAAGAAGTATTTGTGAGTATATTATTTTTTATCAAATACAAAATTATTCAAAAATAAAATGACCCAATATCAAAATTGGATGATCCAAAACCAACTACCAGCATACATTATCTACTAGTACAGTTATGACCTAATCTATTAGTTATACAAATGATGGAAAAAAATATTTATATTACAATTTCTTTGAGATTCAAGGGAATGAGAAAATTTATTCCTCCACTCAGCCTTAAAGGATTAGCCGAGACCTTTGAAGCTATACTTGAGGACTTTACAACGCTTGAGCATGGTGTATCTAAACTGAGAAGTCAATAAAGCTCCTTTGATCCAAGGTGGAACACCATAGGCTTTAGGAGGTAATGTTGGTGAACAGTTGGACTCTGGACACCAAGCTATATTCATATAGCCTTCTTATTAAATTCCAGGCTCTATTATCATCTTTTGCTTAAGGAAAATTAGTCCCAATATATTAGATTAGATTATAGATCATTCAACCGAGAATAGCATAAGCATCAGGCATCTAGAGGCTGAAAACAACTGAAAGATCTGTACTAATGACGCCCGAGAGTTCAAAGGATGGCATACCTTGGCACGAAAAGGAGAATTATAACATGTTAGATAGGGGAAAAAATGCTCTAACAAATTACATGTAAATGAGTTAGTGGTGGCCAAGTAGATTAGAGTATTGCCTGTTTTGATATTCTCGAGTTTAGCGACACAGGTTCAAATTCGGCTAGGATGGGTTGAAATTAATTTTAAGGATGACACATTGACACATGAAATTAATCTCAACCTTCCCACCCTGATTAGAATAGGTTTGATAATACTTACAGTATAATACCTCTCTTCTTCCCTCTCTCAGAAATGGAGAGGCTAGGTTTATTAGGAAAAAATGAAATAAATAATTGAACTCGGAGTAAATTACACCTGGATTTACAAAATCATGAAAGTAACAAGGGCATTCAAAAATCCAGAATGAGCTTTCAAAATTTGATTTTGAAAATAACTTAAGCTTGAAATTTGGCAGGTCCCAGAAATAACCAAACATTTTTAGATCAACAGTCAAGATATTATATTTTTCAAAGGATTTTCCAAGCTATACTCATCTCGTTTGAACTCTTGAATTTAAAAAATTTGGTGTGCGCATCACATGACTTTCACTTACCACCATCTTAATAGAAATAAGTATTTTCAGAAAAAGAGGAAGTGAAAGTAAAAATTATCGATGCTATATTTATTCACAATTCATTGTGGATATTTTTATTTTAATAAGTACCCTTACATGTGCAAATTTTGATTTTTATATCGCTGTATTCTATATAATTAAAAATTAAATAATACCAACCGCATATGTATATGTGCACAACATTGTCTGAGTCCGTATTATATTAAGCTCATGTGACGTATGCCTGTTGCAATTTTCGGGCAAGCTTGTATTCCTTTGGTTCCTCCATTACAACAATTATCCGTTACGATTTCTTAATTCTCCTTTAGTTAATTATCAAATTCTTTCATATTTTACATTCAACTATTTTTTATATTAAATATTAATGTGACATGTTTAATTATTTCAAATTAAAGGTACTTAAGAGGAAGCTAATATTGAAAATTAGCCATTTACACCCTGTTAGAGAACATCAATGTGAATAAAACCTATATTATATTAAAAATTGCTTAATGATACACTAATATACTGAGCCTAATCAAAATCGTTAGAGCCGTTTTCGAGAAAATCATAAAAACGTTTTAAATCGGTTATATAAAGTACCACTTCTGGTTAGCTGATTTTGACAAAAATGTTTCTGTAATATCCAAGTCTTATAAACACCTCAAATACGCAATTTTTTAAGTTTCATACGACTTTTCATTTTGGGCTAAGCTGTTTAGGTACATACGCACACACGCAGATCATTTTGGGAACTTGGTTATTTGGATTCAGGAGACCTCAAAACATGTATTTCCGTTGAAAACTCATATTCAAAAATTTTTACAATCACAATACTTACCCTTATAACATATAACATTTTTAGGTAGTAGAAATTAAAAATACCACCAGAACTGCCAAAATGCTCACAATATAAATAATACAGGAGATGAAAATTATTCCACCAAAAAGTTGCAATTTTATACTTACTAATTTATTTTCTAAGACAATAGTTATATAAATAAATTGTATCAAGAACATTTTTTTTTAAATACCGTACCTTGGATTTTTGTTGCGAACTTAAAATTATTATAAAAGTTATCAATAAAGCTTATAAAACACGATTTTGTAAAAATGTCTGTTAGTTTCTTACAGCATATTCAGTTCTATTACAGAAAGTAATTACAGGAGGAATAGTGACAATTAAAAAGAATAAGCAAGAAATGAAAAGAACAAACATATATGTATAGATAATAGATTTGTTTCTGCTATCAAGTGGGAAAAAAAATTCACTAACCAGGCAAGCCATCGCCATCTTCATCATCGGGTCCAAAACCAGAGCCACTCGCTTCTAAATCATCTTTCACCTCCCGAGCTCCATTGCCAGAGCCCTCGGCCTCAGAGTCAGCATCATCAATATAGATGTCTTCCGCAGCCTTGCTTGTGTTAGAACTGGCCTTTGACTGAACGATATATTTGTTGTATGATATTGTATCATTAAAAAATAAACAGAAAAAAATATATCAGATGCAGCAGATTACTTTACAGTAACTTTGAAACTAATTATAAAAAAGTCATTGTTCTAGCCAGGGGATAGGGTTCCCAAAATTTTACAGGTGAGGCCCAAAATTAAAACCAAAAGTTTTCTTAACCTACCAGTACAGAAGAGAACAAACTGAAAAAAGGATTAAGAAAATTAAATTAATAGATTAATTAAAACACGATACATATTCCTAGAAAAAAGTATACCAGGTATTAAAGTATACCTACATTTTCAAAATACAATCAATGGAATTCCTAAGAAAATAATGGATAGTTACAAAAAGTGAATTTGTTAAATAATATATTTAATTATTCATCCTAATTTATTTAAATAATTGAAAAAAAAAATATAGAGCAAATGATGACTGACCGAGTACAATCATTTAAGGTAATTTCAGTAAAAATTAATTAAACACACATTTGAGTTTCTTTATTGATGATTTCTTCATTGATCTTTTGAAAAACAATGATTGAACGAACCCTTAAGCTGCCTATACAGCATATGCCCCGAATGAGCATGCATTTGTTCCGCTTTGCTCAGATGAGTACAGGGTGAACTAAATGGATCCACATGCCACAGCGTGATCCTAGAGTAGTCAGCAAATTAAAGTGAGCACGTATCCGGTCTGTACTCACTGTGTACGGGGGACAATATGAGCCTACTACTCATTCTGGCAGTTCATAAACCTCTGGTTGGCACTTACCTATCTCAAGCTGCTGAGGCAAATTATTATTTTGCTTTCCTTCATGTTCAAATAAAATTTCTTCCTTCTGGCACTATAATTCAGTGGTGAGTCTGGACCTCCCATCAAATAAAATTGTCTCAATATAATAATTCCCTTAGTCTTCTAGAGTAACTCCAAAAATGAGTTTTATTATAATAATTAAAAAATAAAGGAAGATGCTCGGAGCTAAATTTCTGACCTCGTACAAAAGATTTTTAAAAAATGAGTGCTTTAAGAAAATAGCACCATTCTAGGCACACTTGATATTGTAGACACAAGACAGGCAAGAACCAATGAACTGCCTGTACTACACAGCACAGATTGGGTTTCCTGTTCGGTCCATATAAGCACAGACCAGATTGAGTAATGATCATTCGAGAAATGATCATTGCTCATTCGAGAAATGATCATTGCTCATTCGAGACGTGATCATGCACCCCCTCCACTCGGGGGGGCCGACTGCTCTAGTGTATAAGTGGCTTTAACTAATGACACCAAACAATTATACCGTTAAATATTTATAACACTTCTGGAATGAATATAAATTCATTTAGTCATTACATTTTTGTAAAAGAAGATAAGAGCTAAGAAAATTCCTGGAAATTCAACTATGCAAGTGAAAGTCTTATATTAGAAATTTTCTCTAGCTCTCTTTTTTTTTTTTATTTTCACAACAAAATGTTCCTTATTTTCTTTCTTCAGATATTTTTATTTTCTAGTTCAGCTAAACATTTGACACACATTATGGGAACAACTGTTCTTGCAAATCCTATAATAAGAAAAAGAAAAAAATTCAAATATTAATACAAAATTAATACAGAATTAATTAACAGAGCAAATATATTTTGTACTAAAATTCATGAAAGGTTTAAATAGATACTGAATCAGAATTTAGAATAGAAAATAATAAACTTAATTCTGGGACAAGATGACTTAAGAATAAAAATTATGAACAAAAAATAAACACCATATCTGGCCAAAAATTACATTAATCAAAACTAAAGAATATTTACAATGTCTTCAGTGAAAATCCAATTATTGAGTTTCTGTGAAAGTTTTTAAACTAACAAAATATTGAAAATAATTTTATTCATTTAAGCCACTTTATCTCAAATTAAAAGTTTACTTCTTAAACTTCAATAACTATTAAATTTGATGAGGGCTGCTAAACAATCGAAGATAATGAAAGAGCAGATACTTCTGTGAAATAAGTAAAACGCACTAGCATAAGTGAAGTCGCTATGTCTGATATTAAAGCAGATATGAGAAATTATTCAATAGTTAAATTTTTGAGAAAGAACTATAACCCATCAACATTTACTAGTTCCAGCCAATAAAATATCAATAATTAACTGATCCTTTTTCCATACTTAAAAAAAAAAAACCAAATTAAAATTAAAACATATTTCATAAAAAAAAGTTGGTTGGGGGATAGAGCCATAGATGAGATAAAAACCAAATAATCCTTATTTTACTGTTTGCTAATTTTTCAGTCTTAAGTTTTAGAGCTCAAACAGGGCGGCTAGAGTAAGATATTAATACAAAATCAACTTCTCCGACAATTTATTTAACAATCAACAATATCTTCACCACATTTTATTATCTTAATTTAAAAAAATAAATTATTTATGTGGTATTGCAGATAAAAATTATGAACAAAGATTTTCCATTTTTTAACTTTTCTATTGTAATTCCTAAAACGTGACTTTTAGATCTTCCATTTCAAAATGTTACTCCATCCTTAAGATCAATAACAATACTTTCAATCAGTAACATTTAAAAAGTCTCTACAAAATTTAATTATTTAACACACTTCTGGGTTCAATGATGAAAATGTTAGTAATATAGGTATCAGGGACTATTGAACAATAAATTTCATTTAATTTTTAATAATACAAATGGTCAATTTTTTATTAAAACTTAATCAATTTTTTTTTTAATACTACAAACATATAAATTATTTTAATAATGAAAATAGCAGTCGCTACAATTTCGTTTTAATGAAGTTTAATTAAGTCATGACTATAAAAACACCACAAATCAAGTACTTGCTCTTTTGAATACTGAAAGTAGGCCACAAAAAGATCCAGGGTCATTGAATAGACAGAGAAAAAAATTTAATAATAAGCACAAAGCATTCATATTATATCAATAAATATTGCAAGATAAATGATTAAGCATGGAAAAGTAAAACTTTATACCAATGCAATTTACTTTATAATAACTCAAGTATATGATAATAATAGTATATATACAAGGGTCCTAAAAACAATAATTCATTATGAAACATAATTTGATATATTTGTTCATTAAATGTATTAATGCAATCAGAATAATAGGTAATTTTTTCCATCATATTTTGATGGGATCAATAAATCTGAGGTAACTAATGAACCAAAAACGAAATACTTTACTTCTTTAAGGTTTACTGACATAGTAATGATTAAAATATTTTTAAAAAAACAACTAATTCAATCAGTTAATTACTTTTGGCATTACTTATCATATCTAAAGATAATAGGAATTCAATGTTGTCTATCACAAGATCAAAATAACTAAGGGATATAAAATAATATAATAAAATTTAAATGCATTCGAATCTAAGAAATGACTAATAGACTATACTATTTATAAATAAATTACACTTAAAATTCTAACGGGAAATATTTGGTAAAGAAAAAGTAAATTGATAACATAAAGGACTGGTGCTAATCATGATCCCATGAAGAATATATCTAGATTAGTAAATGGAAAATGAAAATCAACGTGTTGACATGATCAGTAAAGAATTAAAAATATAAACAAGAACTAAAACGAGTAATAATTAATTAAACCCTAATTGATGTTAATAATCAAACACAAAACATCAATCAAATTATAAACATACAATTGAGATACACTGGGTTATAATATAAAAAAATAAATAAAAACTGAATGAGTGACAAGAATGGGCTTAAGAACAGATTTGTGTTTAACCAATGGAATTTATAATAAAACAATAACAATTATCATTTTAAAACCACATCATTTATTACAATGATTTAAAATTAGAGATGTGTACATGACCCTAAAAAAATAGGAGTATAAATACAAATTGGCATTGTAAATGAAATATGTAATGATACTATTTACAAACTTAAATCAAATGATATATTTAATATATTTACAAGTCTTAATAATGTTTCATAAACAAGATTCAAAACAACAGCGATAATTCAGTTGAATCACTCAATACAGGAATTATTAATACTTCATGAACCTAAAGGAAATCATTTTATGATGTATAAACACTATCAAATGTCCCTTACATGCCAAAAAACAATAATGAAGGGATAAAACAGAAGATCTTGACATTTATGAAGGGTAAATATAGCTTTTAACACACAGGTGTGGTGCATATATAAAAATAGGAACACACTTCAAACTGTCACAAAAAGAAATCAAACAACAGCAATCGTGAAGAGATCAGAGATAAACAAATTTACGTTTATTATATAACATTAATAAAAAGGTGTAGGTTACATTATACAAATAATACTTACGACTTCTGCGAAAGATTCCCTGATCCCCACAGATATTAAAGCACTGAATATTAAAATATATAACCTTAAATACATCACCAAACTGAACACAGTACCGAAGTACCTAAATTTAAATCAATAACAAAAAATTTTAAAAAATAATCTAAAAAACACATAAACCTAACACACCTCTAAACATTGATCAATGAAATAACTAATATCAATGGTGGCCTATGGCAAGAACTACTTTATCCGCGCCGCATCACTTTTCCTATTGTATTATTACGCAGCTGGTGGTTCCACGATTTCCTAAAACAAAGATTTCTTCTTTCATAAAAATGTTTTTAATTGGTTAAATTATGTTTTTATTATTTCTACAATTTCTAAAATCAAAGTATATAACCAAACCATAAATGACATCGCATCCTAAATGTTGGTAACATTTGTTTCGTTGAGCGCACGAAAAAATACTTTTTAAATGACAAGTACTATAAAATTGGAGGCATGTTATTATTTTACTGTATTTAAACATTATTAAAACGCGCACATCATCCTCGCATATCCAAATTATTGAGTTTTTTGTTGATTATTATCAATATAACCATTGTTACTTATTAATAAGAATAAAAAAACAACATATTCCTTATTAGTTTAAAGAGTAGAAAAATTGGCAAAATAAAAAGAATTAAACTGAATATAGGTCATCTCAACCCATGTAATTGACTCGGCGATATTAGAGAGAGTTACCCTATCTAGGATATCCGATATCAGTTATTCATGATCTTCAAGGATTGCCGATGTGAGATATACTATACGAAAAAGGGAAGGTCGCCATTCAAACATCTCAACAAGGAAGGGTGCAGGGATAACCAACTAGCTTAATTATATAGACCTATTTGTCTACTCCCTGTGATGTGGAATTTTTTATAATCCTTCTTATAAAGGTAACACATCTCCGGCAATACGCTGTTGACCCAGAGGTTAAAATAAATGAAGGAGCAGTTTGCCATTTGGTACTCTATGAAATGCCCTGTGCTAATGACAGTGTCTCATAGCTATTAATGAATAGCAGTTGGCATATTAAGAAGAACTTAGCAACTTATACGCCCTAATAAGTAGCTTTACGACAGGTTTGTGAAGATACGAGGTGTTCCTTTGAGTTAGCTTAGAGAAGAGATGCTTTCATGGATCAGTCCTTGGAAGCTCGATGAGTTCTTGGGAGTGTTCAAACAGGAACCATTAAGAACTTATAGCTGGTGGTGACAACAGCCTAGTCGTCTTGGGACTTGGGGCTTGGGAGCATTAAAAATAAATATTCGTACTTGTCTGATAGCCGGTCGGGACCGACTGCTCTCTACCAATGTTTATAACTTGAACACTGATAATTCTGATAAGGCACTGATAATTCTTATATTCGTAATTCATATGTTTTGTATTATATTCATATTATTGAAATTGTAAACAAAAACAAATGTAATAGTAAAAAAATACTTATTATTAATATTAAATAGACGAAAATAAATGTAATAATAATAATAAAACAGTTTGATTTGAAATTGAAATAGACAAAAAGAAATCTAATAATTCCCGTAACAATAAGAAAACATTTTAATTATACAACACATATATAAAATAGACAAAAATAGATGCAATAATAAAAACACTTAAACAGCATATGTACATATAAATATTTATACTGTGAGTCATCATGTACCGGAGTGTGTTTCACGAGGCGGTGAAAATTTTAGCAGCATATGATTAAAAGGGAAACTAAGTAGGCCCATCAGATAAAACTTGCGAGAGGAGTCTTCCTATTCTTGGGAACCTCAGGAAAAAAGGAATATTTTCCCTCTCCTAGCTGTTCATTTCGAGCATAATGAGGAGGGAAGGATTTGCAGGAGGATCTTGCAGGTAACCAGCCTATTCTTGCCGAGGTGAAAAGATCGAGATTCATTCACTGGGTCGATCCCAAAATTCATCCCACTGAAAAAGATCGTAAGCGATAACATTGAAGTATGGGGGCGGCGGTGGGTGTCAACCCTAAAATCGTTATTTCAAGGAAAATATGTTCCCACCGTACGGTTGCAATCGAAAGCAAAATGAGTTTTCCCGGACCACTGAATCTTGCTATTCCATATAGAATATGGAGATTTCCCAATTAAACTGCATGGCCTTTAAAAGGAGGTAGATTTTCTAAGCGCCAGATGTTGAGTTTTAGAGATAGATGAGCATTTAATTGTGAACTACGCTTAACTTTGAGACACTGAGAGCCGAATGGCTAAGGATTGCATCAGAGTAAAAACGGACTCCTGCGTGTTCTCAGAGAACGATTTCCCTCGCTTAAGACCGGAGCTCAAACCTCAAGGCTGAAAAAAACTACATGTACCTAATATATTTTGTGAACGAGTTGAAAAATTGCAGATGTTTCTGACAGTGGAAGAAGTGGGTCAACCGAAAAATAGTGGAGACTAAGAAAAAGATTTAGTTTACCTGGTGACGAAGGTGTGATTTAAATTCTGTGAAGATGTAAACCAATCTAAACAAAGATAGAAGTTTTGTAAGGTTTTCATGGCTAAATAAGTACGTTCTGTAATGTTGAACACAACCATATTGCCGGAATGTAACGCTGTACTAAATAAACCCCTCAGACAGAGTAACTCTCCACTTTTGCTGTGTATGATGCTCTATCTATCTCATTTTGACATCTTTGGTTGTTAATGTGTAGGTTATTTTATGGTTAAAGCGATCGGTTTTATGAATGTGACATTTAAATGGGTCCAAACATTGGAAAAATGATTCCATTGAATTTAAAACTAAAATCCATATTCCGAATCGGATCCTGTTGTTAATGTAAAATGTTATAAGGTTGATAACATTTAATTATAAGCTAATGATATTTTATGTATATATTTTTAAGTATAATTTTTTCATGTTAATTCCTTTTGTAGTTTTACAAATGAGATCAGCAGTAAGTGTTATTTTGTCAAGTCCCTTGCCAGACCCAAATATGTCACACCCAGATTATGAACAGTCCTATCATCATCATTCTGCCTTGCTAATTCTTGTCAAACATTTGGGTATGTTAGTTGTTTTGAATATTATTTTCTTTTTCTTTTTTTTGAATGATAACTGATACCTATCATTTTTCTAGGTGAGGAGCTTCCTCAAAAGAATTTTTTAAAGTTGTTTGATCGGATAAATAAAATAAACAACATAAAAATTGTTGATAGCCTTGGTGTAAATAGGAATATATGGGCGAGATATATTAAAGATTACCCTGTTGGCAATAATGACTGGGGAGATTTTCAAACTCACCGAAGACTTTTGGGTCTTATAACAATAGGTGATTGATACCAGAACTATATTTATGATAAAATAAAATGTTTTTAACTTATTATCACAGTTGTAACATGCACGGGTTTTTTAGCTTAGATCATTTCCTTTATTTTTAAAATATTGTTGATTTTTTTTTTTATATGATAAATGTTCGGGGATAAAAGAAAAATTGGCACACATTTATTTGTATTACATAAATTTACTTTAATTAATAATTTGTAATTTAATTATGTAATATTGTAACTCTGTTATCATCTCATCATATATGTATTTATGTATCCTGTTAGGAAAATGTAAGACTCAAATTGAACTGAATGAAATATGCCGTATTCATGAAAGTCTCAAAGTTAAATACACAACTACACTTTATGATTCAAGATGTATTATTCTTGGAATAAATGATGGTCCTAACACTCCTACTTTTGTTCCTCCATCATTTTTTAAAAGCAGAGGTTTATTTTATGCAACTGATGGAGAAGAAAGTGCTAATTTAGAAGATACTATTTCCGAATTTCTTTCATCCATATTCTGGGTATTAGAATCAAAAAGGCATGAAAGAAGTCGTGAAAAGGTATGTTTCTATTTTGTATTATCATTTAGGTCATAAGTAATGTACTAGTTTCTCTAATTTTAAGTTTTTACTTCCTAATATTCTTGCTGATTATTGTTATTTATAATATTTTTCATGCTAAGTAGTGAATACTAGACAGTATAGCCCTATTTGTTTTATAGTAAATGTAGTCACTTTATTCTACTTTTTAAAAGTAAAATGGTCCTGATTTTGGACTATAAAATCAGCAGAAAGGTTGAGAGGGATTACTTTTCTGAATCTTAATGAATAACTTTCTAAATGATAGAAAAGTTAATATATATAAAGTAGACAAAGACTTAAAAATCTAATAAGCTGTAATTTATTTGAAGAAAAAAAAAAAATAAAGACCTTGTGACAATTACTATTTATTTTTACTATAATATTCTAAACTATGTATATACATCTGCTTCTCTCTAAATGCAGAATTAATTTGTTAGAATGGAGACCGATCTGAAAAACTCAGAAAAGTCATGGAATATCAATAAGTCAGGGAACTTTTTTAGTACATAAATATTTTTTGAAATTGAAAATAAATATATAGTGGATATCGTTTATAACAACCTTCAAGGTAAAGTTTGTTATAGCCGATGGTCATTATAAACTTCTAATGGTTTTTAATGAACACGGGCGCTATATCTATCCACCTGTGGACTATCAAGAATATTTTTATACTCAAATCAGTAGTAACTTTTTTTTTGTAGTAACTTTATTTTATTTTTTTGTTTTAATAAATACATTTAGTTATAAATATTTTTAATATTGTGTCACCAGACATATTAGTCATGAAAAACTGTCATTAAATAGGGGTAAGTCAGAGAATTTTACTGTAACATTCTGGTAGCCACACTGTTTCTATTTTCCCCCTCTATAGCCCTATGGTACTTTAAGATCATGGGTCTACTTTACCATAGTTTTATAATGTTTTGCCATTCCACTCTGTCTACGGTTTGTCTCCTCCTTCTTTTCAACTCTGAAGTTTTGATTATTTTCTCAATGCCAACTTTGTTAAATTTATAATAATAAAAAAGTTAATTAGAAATTAAATTTTATTCATACTAATATTTTGTTTACTTATGGTAAAACGCATACAAATTTTCTTTATTCTGGATTGGTGCTGTTTTAGTGTTGTACCGTCTAAGTGGGTATCTGCCTTATTATACTTAAAAAATATGAACAAAAATGTTTCCCTTTATTTAATGGATTTTTTCAATGTTGTTTTTTAGTATATCTTCTCATTATTTTCATGATTTATTATTTGAAATCTTCATTTACAGATTGAACGAGTTTCCTTACTTTTGGCTCCTTTTGAAAAAAAGGATTTTGTCGGCCTTGATATGGAATCCAGAAGCAATCGCAAAAGAAGTTTGGGTCGCATGACTAAACATTTAGGTGATCTATGCCTTCAAGCAGGCCTACACTGTGATGCTCTTAACCATTATCATTCAGCTGTGGAAATATTAAGATCAATTAATGACTGGTTATGGCTTGGAAGTAAATTAACATTATTAATTATTCTATTATTTTTTACTCTTTTGTATGACTTTTCTGTCATAATTATTGTCTTAATTTGATAAGAGCTTTGATAATGTAAAAGTATTTATAATGCTCTGGTCAGTAAGAATATCTTGAGGCTTTTCTTTTTAGCCATTCCTTGTTCATTTGTTTAATCGTTTTTGAGGTATGTCGCAAAGCACATTCACTTGACTGTTATTTGCTAACATTTGTTTTTGTTTAGACTGAGCATTCAACTCTTTTCATTTTACATTTGTCTACATTGTATTTTGTCACTTTATAAAAATAAGATTGTTTAATTAAATTGTAAATGAGTCATACAACAAACTTT
The DNA here is from genome assembly GCA_928085145.1 of Nezara viridula. NCBI lineage: Eukaryota > Metazoa > Arthropoda > Insecta > Hemiptera > Pentatomidae > Nezara > Nezara viridula. The sequence goes on from OV725082.1 coordinate 87,845,710, forward strand.
TTTTCTTCCCTATCTATACTAGTTAAGGAAAATATTGTGATCTGGTCAAATATCTTTAGATTAAGGTACTTAATATTATTGTGTAAAAGGCTTTTCTTTGAAAAAGTTTCTCCCTAACCTATAAATTATTTTGTTGAGATCTCGGAATACCCTTTTTTCTGCTTGAATAATGCAATATTTTATCATTGAACACCAATATTTTTGGATTGAATTAAATTCATTTATATACAGAGCTGTATATAAATGTATATATATATATATATATATATATATATATATATATATATATATATATATATATATATATATATATAATCTTTTTCACTTATATGGTTATTTAAAGAAAAAACAATTTACAATAAACTTTTTTGTAGACTAATCAGAGACTCAGGCTTGATCTATAATCACTTTTTATCGAATTTAAGATAAGATATGTTGTATTATTAAAAATAAGTTGTTGGTAATCTTTTCAGGTGCATGTGAAGGATTGGGTGCTGCAACAATGTGTGTTCGTTACCCTAATGCCGGGAAATCACTGTCAGTTCAGAGGAATTCATCACTTCAAGAGGGTTCTCATATGAAAACAAGGTTAATATTTTGATTGTTTCATTATTTATATTTTGAAAATATAATTTAAAATATTGAATTAAATTTTGATTACAGAAATACTTCTACTAAGAATACACTTGGAATGGAAATATTAGAACCATCTTCGTTACCCGCTCTTCCACCACCAACCAATGTATTATCTAATGAAGAGATTTTGAAAGCTTATAGGGAATCAATTGTTCATTATAGCAAGGTGAGGAAACATAGATTTAATTTATATTATTTATTAATATTTAACCTTATTTTTATAATTCTTGTTTATAGTATCAGAATGCTGGTGTGATAGAAACAGAAGCAAGTTTTAAAGCAGCGAGGATAGCTGTGGAATTGAACATGATATTACATGCTGCGAATTTCCTTCAAAATATTGTGTTCATTAATCTCGTCATTCCAGAAGAGCAAAAGGTATTGTAAAAGTTTTTAAAAACAATTATTTTATTTTTTTCTAATTAGGTTTATAAAATAAACAAAAAAAAAATCTTATATTTCTGCAACCTGTGAAGGATTTTTTTTTTTTTTTTTTGGTTTCAGTACTTTGTTAAGGAGTATTTCTTATAAAATTAAAAAATAAAATAAAAAAACAGCACCTACCTACCTAAAAATGTATATACTTGATTGGTATAATATAATATACTTGATTAGTATGATTAAATTATAGTGAATAGTTAAATAATACGAGTCAGTATTATTGAAAAATCTACATTGAAGTCACTATAAAAAATATTCCCTATTCCATCCTTGGAAAACAAAGTTTTTTATTTAGCTTATTTTTTTGTCTTCACTGGTTTCTATAATTGTTTATTTATGCCAGGGTTCTTAAATGATTTTCAATGTTTTCACTTTATTCATTTTAATTTACTAGTTTATGAATCTGGATATTGCATCATTTAAACAATACTGTTGGTGCATACGAAATGAAAGTATTGTAGGTTAGCTAGACTTGTGCAGAGATAAGCAAATGGTACTCTGAGTACTGAGTACCAAAGAATTTAATTACTACTTTAGTTGAAGACAAATGATTAACTGAAGTAGTGATTGAAATCCCAATAGTGGTTCAATTTGAGTAAAATACTTGGTGCTCGGTACTAGAGTCGCATTTGCCCTTTTCTGGATTTGTGGATCAGTTAGATGCATTACATTGTATATTGTAAGGAAATATTGATAAAGATTTTAAAGATATTTTTTAAATTATAAGATGCTTCTTTTGGTATTAGATAAAGAAACAGATGCATGATTCTTACCTTGTCTTGGAGTTTTCTAGCTATGTGTATCCTCCATTAATCTTATTAATGAATGGTGGTCATCTTATAATTTTATGGGTTTTTTTTCTATAACTTTTAATAAAGGATTTTAATTAAAACTTTAATGAAGTTATACTTTACAATGAAAACTAAGGTTGCTGGATATCCTTTAGCTTTTCATTTATTTTCTGACAATTATTGTGATATAGTAAGCTGTGAAAAAAAAATGTTAGTTTCCTGTAATAGTGGAAAATCTATTCAAATTTTTATACCTTATGAGTGATAAGTAGTAAATTACTTAATTGTAGCAACTTATCTTTGAGGTTGCTGAGTCAAATAATCGAGGTTTATGTTAACCATCATTACAACCTTAACCAATCTCGTCCAATTTGATGGTTAAAGTTAGTAGTTATTTTAAACAATTAAATAACAATTCCAATTTTTTATATTAAAGAGAAGTATATCTTATATTTTTATTGATGTTACTTCTGACCCAAATAGGAGGTAAATCTGGTAAATAGAGATAGCATTTATGACTGTTAATATCAATCCACATCTTATATATAGTCATAAATATATATATATATATATATATATATATATATATATATATATATATATATATATATATAATCATAAATGGTCCATGTATGATAAGCTATATATTTGCACAGTTTTCTCAAAGGTGGTTACCGTTGATGCCTTCCTTATAACTGATACGTTATTTTTTTTATTTATTTTGGGTCCTCCCCTTCCTTGCATTTAAGGCTGTTCAGGGTTTTCCCGGGCCAGTGGATGTGGGCGAGGATTTAAAAGACCGGGACGCGAATTCATGACTATTTTAAATCCAGTGTCTCATATATCAGGTTGCTGGGCGCTGTGCACATACGTTAGCCCATTCAGCCACCCGCCCACACTGATACATCATCTTTAATACCTCATCGAATCCAATGATTGAGCTTTCGTTTTGAAGATTATTTTTTTTGCCATTGCCGAAAAAATGAGCATTTCCCTCCCAAAAAATGAAAAAAATAAAAATATGCTTTTCCAAAACTTAAAAAGTAAACAATTGATGGTTGGTTATCCTCATGATATATAGACAGGTTTCTAAGTTTCTTATGAAATTTAAAAAAAATTGATCGATTTTTGACCAGCAAAGATGCAGGAAGCATTTTGAAATGATTTTGTTCATTATTTTAAATTATGAACCATTGTAAATAAGTTAAAAAAAAAAAATAATTCCTGCTTATAATATATTACATTTGCTTATTTACATGTAGGAATGTGGGAGTAGCTCAGTGAATAAAGCACTGTGCTCCTATGCCCAAGAATGGAACCTAGGGTAAGGAGACTCTTAGCAAACCAAGCCTGTACAAAGTGGGAACTTCTAATTAAATAATTAATCAAGGGGAAAAATTTGGTGGTTTTTCTGAATTATGATCTCTGTCAAATAACCTCCTTGCTTAATTGTTGACCAAGAAAATACCTCCTTCCAAAGTGCTGAACTTGAGACTTAACATGTTTGAAGCGGCTTAGGTTTTTTTTTTCTTCATATTATGTTACCATTTATTTACTGACTGCTATATTTTGTGAACTGTTATTGTGCAGGCCACCCAGTCGATGTTTTGGTCTACAAAAATATTTTTTATTTATTAGTCAATTTTTTTTTTGTTTAATTGATGTTAATTTTTTTTTTCAGATTCAAAGACTGATGACTCTCTCAGATCTTTACACTAAAATGGGATTTATGCGTAAAGCCTCATTTTATCAGCGTTTAGCTGCATCTCGCTATGTGTCAGCCAGAAATCCACAGACTGACTGGGATCAGTGCTACAGTCTTATGATTCAGTCTCTGACAGGTCATCGCCTTACATTAGATCCTGCTGATTATCCCATGAGTATGTTATTATTATGCTGTTATTGTCATTCAGTATTATAATTAAACTTATAGTATAAGCTATAAATATTGCTGGGTAGAATTCATGGGATATAATTTCACTAGCCTGCTATTCTCATTGCCTGTGTTAAGTTTCATATATCAAAAATATTTAGCTAATATTTGAATAATTAAATCTATAGAATAAAATTGTATGTTTACTACTTTTATTTATTTTTTTAATTGATAGATGGAGAAAACGGATGGGGTAGGCTCCAAAAACAAGTCTTACAAGATGTCGTGGTTGCTGCCAGACGTGTCGGACACTCCTCCTTAGCCACACGACATATGACACTCTTACTTCAAGTTATGTGGTCTGAACTGACACACGCTGAAAGGCACGAAGCAGCCCTTCAACTGAAGGGTATTGCAGCACAGTGTGAGGGTTCTCCGGTTCCCCTTGTGCTCGAGTCTGGTCTTGTTATCCCACCGGCTAATCTAATACACATTCCTACTGCTGAGTATGAAATAAAGTCTATCTTTGGTAAAGTCTTGTTTGTGGATTAAAATTTAACAGATTAATGAAGTCCACATAATAATCATTTAATTGTACATTAAGTATATTTATTTAATTGTTTTTGTGGTTCTTGAAATTTGTTATTTCATTAATCAATGAATATTTTAAACGGACAGTTGTTAATTATCTTTTAAAAATTAATTATTGCAAAGATAATTTTGTTTTATTTCTTTGATTTGCCATTAACTGTTAAAAAAAAGAACATTTATTGTGGAGAAATATTTTCTAACTTTTGTTCAAACCTAATGTGGGAGTGTTATGGAGTTTTTATTACCTTGAAATATTTAACTTTCATTGCATTATTTCAACAGGAGTTTTGTAGTTCATAAATTGCGACAGCATTTACAACCTATGAAAATGGAAAAAGTCAAAGAAGACTACGGTCCATTTTTATTTACTCCACTTAATTTTGGTTCAATGGAAAGAAAGTCAGGATCAACAAAGGATAGTAAACTAAGTAAGATATTAGTTTTTTTTTATCAGTCAATAAATCAGAAAATTACTTTATTATTCTCATAATATATTTTGTATTTACAGGCTATCTTTGGGTTGCTGAGGAAGAATGTGAAGTCAAAGTTGAATTAACTAATCCTTTGCCTTTTGAATTAGAAGTATCTAATATGGTAAGGCAAAGGTTTATTATAATATTATAATTATCTCTGGTAAAATGTGTAATAGCAATAAGTATTAGTTGTTTCAATAACAGGTTTCTTTTCTTTCTTTTTCTTTTGTGTGTGTGTGTAAAGTAAAATAAGAAGGAGTTATGGTGCTACAAGAGTTAATGATGAGTGAAAAATTAAGAGCAACAATGGAATTGAGGCAATATTAGAGAATCATAACATTATTAACTATATCAAGGCTAGTAGGCTGAGATGGGCAGGACATGTGGTTAGAATGGAGAATGAACGGGTGCAGAAGAAAATGCTAGAGGCACACCTCTGCGGGAAGAAAAAAAGAGGAAGGATGAAGTGGAGAGAGACGTGAGGAAACCAGGAGTCCACAATTGGAAGAGAGAAGCACAGGACACAGAGAAGTAGCAAAGAATAACTCAGGAGGCCAAGGTTCATGCTGGCCTGCAACAAGGGGAGTTAGTTAGTTAGTGTAAAGTAAACTTCTAACCACTTGTTTTATTGAATTATGAACATCCTCCTGAAACTTCGTGAATAGCTTTATCTCATCGTAACCTACAAATATTATATTTACGAAAACTCTTGGGATTGGGGCATTTTCAATCTGGAGGTCGGCAAATTTTGTCTATTTATTTAATTAGCTACTAAAAACTCTTAAATACTCATTTGCTTTTCTTTTGGATCGTTAAATGATTGAATCAATATTCAATATTTTTGAGGGCCACATTTTTTATTGATTTTGTGAGAAAATTATCTAAAATCCAAGTAGAAAGCAAATGAGTATTTACAAGTGTTTAGTACATAATTAAATATACAAAGTTCCCCTCCCCCCTTCCTGATTGAAAAAGTCCCAATTCCAAGATTTTTCATTAAATAAAATAGTTCTATGTGTTGACTATTCTGACTGTACATTACTTTAAAATTATAAAATAGTTAATAGTTTTATATAAAACACTTAAAAAGTACACATAAATAAATTACTTAAGAAATCAAACTATATATTCTTGTTGTGAGTCGCATCTAATATCTTAATTTATTAAATTAACATGTATGCTATTTAATTTCTGATATAAAAAAATGTTTTTAAATTTATTAATAATTCTTTTTAGCGGCTGTTAACAAACGGTGTGGTATTCGAAACACTCCCACTTACTGTTACTTTACCTCCAGATGCTGTGAAATATCCTGTAACTCTTGCTGGAACGCCTAAAGAAGTTGGAGAATTAGAAATTTCTGGTGAATATTATAATTTGTTTAATATTTATTTAAATTTTATAAATTAAATTGAAATTATTTATTTATTTTTTTAAAACATACTATTATAAGGACTATCAGCTGCTATTATGCTTCTATCTTAATCTATTTTATAACTTTGGTTTTTCTATCCAAAATATTCTGCCATATTTTATTTCTTATAATCTTATTGTGTTTTACTTCAATTATTTCTTGTTGAAATTAGACCATATTCATGGTAAAATATCATTAATTAATTATGTTTTCGTTCTTTATTTATTTTTAGGTTATTCAACACACACTTTAGGAGTAAAGAGTAATTGTCGTCTAAAAAACCTACCTAAAATTCACCAGTCACAGTTTGTAATAGAAGTAGTTCCTGCCCTTCCTCTTCTTGAAGTTAGTTAATAATTTTATTTTTTCAGTTTGAGTTAAAGAATTTCATCATTTAATTAATTTAGATATGATTATTTCTTTAGGCTAAAATTTTGATTGGACCTGAGAATGAAAAAACTTCTTCAGTTATTTCTCTCTATGCAGGTGAAAGGTAATTTTTTTTTTTTTTGCTTTTGAGAGTGGTTTAGCTTAGTGAGTAAGGCACTGGACTAACTCCTGTGCTCTTGTTTGAGACTGACCGATTTAATTTATTTTATATCACTCGTATATCGATTTTGATGTTGGGATATCCTTCTGTGCTACTTCCAGCCTCTACTAAATGAGAACCTTAAAAACTTAAATGGCTTTGGAAGGAATCTAGTTATTTAGGATATTCAACTGAAAGAATGTCTTTATAATAGAGAACACAGAAGTCAGAGAAGGCAAAAGACTTCCACGATTGAGGTCGCTTCTCGTTTTCATTAGAATAAGTTTTGTAATAGAGGATTAATAGATTTATCCATGGGGTATTGGTTATTTCTAACATTTAAAAAAAAATCTCCTTAATTTTTATAAATATAAATCTCTTGAAATGTTTATAAATTGTAATCTTGATTTATTTATGTTATCTATGATTGGGATAATTTGGTCTATTAAGCCATTCCTTTTATATCGAATAATAGAGGAAGTTAGTTTAAACCGTAGATTTTATATTACATTAATTTGCTACCAGTTACTAAAGTTTTTATTTATTTTTTTTTTTTATTTTTAGCTAATATAAATCATAAATTAAACCAAATATATGTGTACTTCTTCATTCAACTCTTAAATTTATTTTGAATTATTATGATTATTAATTTTTACTGTTCATCTATATATGCCGGTTAATTTTATTTTTATTTGTGCCCTTTCTCAGGACTGTATATGATTTAGTTCTACAGAATGTTGGAAGAGGCCCTGTTGAAGTTGTCGAAATCATTGTTGATTCCGGATTAGACTCAAACATGATCACTTGTGACATTACGCCACTCAAAGACCACCTGCCGTTGGCAGAAGATGAACAAGTTCGATTGCCAGTGACTTTCTTTGCTGTTGCCAATTTCGTCAGCAGTTTTCCTCCAGGTTTGTGGAATTCGTATACCTAATTATACCTTAACGAGGATAACATTTTTTTATGTTCTTAATTAAACAGATGCAGGCAGTATGAGAAGCAGTTTATTTTCTGGGACCAATTCATTCCCATCATTATCATCGAGTTTCAGGCCAGGAATGTATGACCATTTGACTACACCAACTCCTTCTTTTAGGTAATATTTATTGATATTAGCAAAATGTATTATGTATTTCCTACCAGAATTAGAAAAAATTAAAAAATAAAGTCTGGATTGGTTTCAAAACATAAAAATAACTTGCAAGACCTATAAACATTATTTCAGAGATAACAATAACTTCTGAGACAAATTAAGTTCAGTATCTAGGACTGACATTCAATAGAAGAATGACATGGGGTCCACATATCAAGAACAAAATAAAAACTCTAAACCTAAGACTACAACAGGTATATTCACTCCTTCCAAGATGTTCGAAATTGAAACTTAGTCAAAAATTGAATACATGTACCTAGTTAGTTTGCCCCATTTGAACCTACGCTTCACACGTATATGGGACAGCCAAAAAGACTCACAAACATAAACTATAGACTTATCAATCAAAAACTTTCAGGACTATAACCAATACTTCCTGGAACGTTAGTATTATTACTTTACATATAGACTTGCATATGCCAACAGTAAATGACCACATACACACATACTACCAAAGATTTTTTGAGGGTCAAATGGTTTCGTTTTCCAGATGAATAGCTCCTAATTACCTACTTCATAAATGAAAAATCTGAATATCGAAAACATTGGACATACGTTTTGCCACACTGTTTCAGATATATTACAATCAAATATATTTTATTTTTAAATTTGGTATTTGTTTTATTATAGATCAGGACCAAGCAGTCTTAATTCACTTAGTTCACAGTTTAATAAATTGAATATCGATAACTCAACTAAGGTAAGTGTAATAATTTCACATAAATTTTAAAGTATTCGTGGTTGAATAATGTTTTGTCTGATATCAAAATTTAGTTTGTGCATTATCTATATATAAAGGCTTCCCTGTTCTTTGTTCAGTCTCGATTAACAGATATTTATTTATTCTTTATAAATAGATTTACATTACTTTATTTAAAAAAAATTCAGCTATCATATACATTGTTTCTTTATAGTTTATATCTTTAAATATAAAATGTCAAAGCTCCTAAGTTATGAATATAATCTGCTCAACTAAGGAATAAGATTAAAACTAGCCTTTCAGCTCATTTATCCATCTATTTTTACCTAGTTTCTGTGATTTATATTTTAAATAAATTTTTGTTTTATTTCCCCTCAGCTGGTATGGTATGTTACTTATGAGGCTGTCTGTTCTTCCTTGACAACAATAAAAAAAATGTTGGCTCTTATCTCTTAAAAAATCCCTTAGTGCAGGCATTTACCTTATTCTTGTATATTATACTAAATTTTGTGGTAAAGGAAATTGTCAATCAGTTTAAGGAATTACTTTTGAGTTTAAGTTGCCCTTTTTATCATTATTGTAGTCATTTTATTATTTAAAATATGTTTATTAGTCTTGTTGTACTAATAATACAGTTATTTAATTTTTTTTTTTTTTGCCTCTTGTGAAACGTGTGTTTTTCATTAGGGTATTGAATGCAGAATCAAAGTACGTTATTCTGCTAAGCCCGGTTTGGATGCTGGCTATTGCCGCGTGGCCTCTGTCCTCCTCCATATTGATATTACCAACTCTATATTAATATCAAATTGGGATGTGCTGCCTGCAGAAACGTAAGGCGTTAGTTATTGACAATGGCTCAGCCTTCTGCTTGTGTACTTTTGTTTTTATGTTAATAAACAATTTTTTTCACATTTCAGGAGTTCACAGTTTTATATGGTTTTGGATGTTGTAAATATGACTAACCAAGAGGTAGAAGTTAAGTACACGGCTAATAAATGCATTCTTATTGAAGAAGGAGAATCTTGCAGAGTTCCAATTCCAGTTGACAGGTGTCCGCTTTCCAAAGTTGGTAAAGTAAGTAAGGAAACGGCACCTATCTTATAAGAATGTGGGAAATCCTAAAAATGTAATAGATCCTATTTTTTCAGTTGTATTATTTATATTTATCTTTATATTGATTAAAATCAAAAGTACTTATATATGAAAACAGGAGGAAAGGAATATCTGGATTAACTGGTTTTTTATTTGGGAAGACTGGATAAAACAGGTCTAGTTTTTTTTTAAATTGTTCCAGTATTTTTAATTTTACCTTTGAAGAATTCATTTCGGAATGTATCTCTCTTAAAATACATAAAAGAAATAAAAATAAATTTTGGAAGAGTTATCGATCAAAAAGACCTTCATGTCTATTTTTTCTGTATCAAAATGTCGCTTTTGTAATTTTAAAAAATTAATTATAGTTGATCTACTCTATTATAATAACTCAAATTTTTTACAAATAATAAAATTTCTGGAAGATAACTTCATATTGTAGGGACACTTCCAAAAGAAATAAGGGGTTGTTAAATAAAAAACAAAATTATAAAAATATTAATCTGTTAAACTGAAATTTATAATTATTTCATCTCAAGGGATGGGGTACTAATAATCAAACCAAAAGATTCAGATAGACTAAAATTAACTACATTAAACACTGTTTGATTTTAAAATAAAGTGAAGAATAAATTGAGCAGGTAACCTTTATTCTATATGCACTGTTTCTTCCTTTGTGGCACTGTAGTTCACTTGTATTCAAACACTTAATTTATTTGAATTTATTAATATCCTAATTTATTAATCAATATTCTGTTAAACACCTTCCAATATGGTAATACTTACACCTATTCAACTTAAACTCCCTGAGACATCCTCTCTCTTATAGTTCCTAACAACTAGTGACTCAGCCAAACAACTGAACCAAAACAAAGATCCTTTGTTCCTCCTCTAGCAGCTATTATCCTCCTTGGGGAAACTTCAGAGCAACCATTTTCTTTTTCCTGAACTAGTGAAACTATTTTTCATATTTAAACATCCCCTGGCATAAACAGAACTAGATTAGCTCACCTTTTAACTGTTCAAAATTAATTTACTAAACCATTTTCACAACTTGCAATAAAGGTGTATATTACATTTCTCCCCACATACGAGTAAAAAAAAACTTTTTTTTAAATTAAATTTAGGCGAATACTGAAACTCATTTACAACACATTAAAACATTACAAATTACAAAAATTACAACTCATTCAGTAGAAACAAAATTTTTTTAAAGATTACCTCTGTATTACATCTTAACTATTTTTTATTTCCTAACTTTTAACCTTTTCTTAAAGAGTTATTCACATGAAATATTGACATATACCTTGTTCTGCCATAAATACTGTTACAAAAGTTGAACTTTGTTAACATCCTTGGGTGTTATTTAGATAATCCTTACCTTAAATGTCAGGATAATAGTCCCAATTAGTTTTTGTTTCTCTTTCACTCAGTTAACATGGATTGAGGTGATAAAGAAAACTGAATAGCTGTGATCACCTTACACAAAGTTGGAAAATGTAGGTCAAAGATTTTCAGCACTTGGAAACCTTTGGGTATTAGCCATATGTTCATGTACCCACTATAAATATGTATAATGATACCCTATTTATATATGACAGACCTCAACCGGGCTGGGCCATCCGTGCATTATGAGACCGGCAAATGCAGTGAGGGCAGTGGCAGCTCGAATCAGAAGAAATCCCATTCGAAAACAACAAATCAAATCTGGGAAAATGGGAATCTCTGTCAGATCAATGTCTTGTATAATAAAAAGTGAACTTAGGATGGATGCATTTTGAAGAATGACGGACAAAAGCTAACCACTTCCCTAAAATATAATGAGAGTGGATAGATGCTAAGTGCTCAAAGTTCATCTCTGGCTTGGATTGGAAGCCCTGATCTCAACCCATTAGATATCATATCGGCTTTGGTCTGAACTGGAGAGGATGGTAAGCCACAGAGCACACCCAATCTCTGGTTCGAGCAGTTGAGCACTTTCCTCAGGAAGTGCTGCGTGCTGCTGTTGATGACTGGCCACGGAGATTAAATGCCTGTGTCAAGACAAAAGGAGGACATTTTTAGTCATTTATTTTTTGTTTTACTCTCTATAGATATAAATTTTATTTTCTAATAAAGTTTTTGAAAAAATTAATTTTTCTGTTGAAATCTGTATATATTTCCTTGTAACAATATTTATGACAGGAATAGGTACAAAATAAATTACACAATTACAGTAACATATAAATACTAAAATTAAATTGAACACCATCTTATAATTTAAATCTAATTTGCACTAAATATAAACTATGTAATTACGTTACTTGTTCAAATAATTTAAGAAAAGTAAGTTAAGTATATGGATATATAAGTAATAAAATGAGCTATATATATTATTTAAAAAAAATATATTATTTAAAAAATATATATATTATTTAAAAAATATATTTATTTATAATTTCCATATCTTGTGTACAACTAATATAAAAAATAACTGCTTGAATTATTTCTATAACATTCTAAAGTATATAATAACTTTTATTATAGGAATAAACAGAGAGAAAACCCTAATCAATTAAGGCCATTTCTAAGTTTATTCTAAAATATGGATTTTACTTAGCAATATCCGGCCAAAACAAATTACAACTTAGTAAACTTTTAAATATTATTATCGGATATTATATTTATATTTTAGTTATTTTATCTAATCTAAATCAATAATTTACACTGAGGTCCATTACCTTCTGTTCATAAAATGTATAATTAAAATCCTAATCATAACTATACCAACAATGCAATTATACTATTTACAAAGATGCCTACAAAAATATTTAATGATTTACACTTTAACATCACATACTGAAATAAATATTTTTACAAAGAAGTGACTTTTAAATATGCTTTTTTGTTTTGAAGTACTTTCAAGGAGAGGATTCAATAAAGGATATAGTAGATCTAAATCTAGCCTGCAGTGATCATATAGCTTCGCTAGTAGAAGTGGACTGGGAACTCGGAGGTCGGAAGGGAAAAGCCTCTCTGAAAGGCATCACATTATCCTCTCATATGTTGGATATTGTGAGAATGTCTCCTATCAGCTGGGGTATGATATATATTTATTTATTTAATTTTGATTTAAAACTATTGATAAGGTTAGTTCAATATTATTTACTTGATACCTTGACATTTTTATTTATTTTATATCTTTACAGTAACTAGTGTTCGCCCAGTGGTTGAAATTCGACCATAGCCACTAAAAATTTGAGGAAAAGATATAATTAAATAAAAAATAAATTAAATAAATAAAGAGTAAATCACGATTCAAAAATCCTCATTTATTAATACAAACAGAACTTCAATTTCAATTAAAAATCGAGCTTAAATCACTTAAAATTATTTATATGCAATGCAAAATAAACTAATTCAAAAATATTTAATTTTCAATTTAATTTATGTGTGTTATTATCACAATAAATTAATGTTATTATTAAGCAAGTATAAAATAAATTTAAATTAGCAATTTAAATTCACTTTAAATCTATTTTTATTCAGAACTTCTATGTAAACAATGTTCTTTTTGAATGTTCTGTTATTGTTTAGTGCATAGCCATGCCCATTGCCAATGGAAATATAAATTTCAATATTTTAAATGAACATACTCTAATTGCTGCCACATATAATTGTCCATGCGAAATTACTGGACTTCACAATAATACACACATTTTTCCAAAATTTTTATCCTGTGATTTGATTATGGTCATAGCAAATTCAGCTAATAATAGAAATGTTTTACTTTGAAAGTTGAATGTAAGTATAGTGTCAGAAAATGTTAAATTAATTCTTGGAATTAAAATTCTTTAATTTAAAGTAGCCCCCGTTAATACTTCAGTCTCATTCCTGTTCCATTAACTAATGCCTGTACAGTATTTAAGTTAACAATGAGTATAACTATAGAATATATTTTTAAATTTAATTTATGAGGTATCATTCCACTAACATTGCATATCATCTCTTCAAATAATAGACCCAATTACCTCTGTAAATGAAAAGTTTTCGATTTATCAAAAAACAAATTAAAGGAAATCGAATTTCCAAAGGAAAAGTACTAAATGTTTAAAATGATATATCTCTGCAAAAAAATAGTCCGATTTCGATGATTGTTTTTTTATTTTGTAGGAAATTCAGGATGCTTTCAAATGAATACTGTTATTATCAATAAACAAATGTGTACTTTTTGAGTTCTTCGCAAATAAAATACTGAATTCATCATAAAAATGTATGCAGCTTGTTTTCGGGAAAGTATGTTATATACATAAATTATAAAGGTTTCGAGGGGAAGACTTTAGCCAAGTTTCATTGAAATCGTTGAAGCCGTATTGGCGCTACAGTCTAAAGCGAATCACGTTTTTCGGCTGCCATTTCGAAAGAAAAGGCCTGATGATAATGAAACGTACAAAAAAAAACTTCTAAATATTATTGCGACGTTGTGTCAAAATTTAAAAGAAATCGGTGAAGAACTTTCGGAGATAAGCCTTTTTGAACAAACTACCATTTATATTTTTATTTGCATACTATTTAATATTTTTTATTATTGATAACACTAAAGCTCGTCAATATCTATTAAACCTAAAAAGAATGAAGAAAATCGGTTGAATAATAGAGGAGTAAAAGGTGCTGAACCGAATTGTGTTTGCCTGTTTATATAATGATTTATATTAATATTGGTAGCTATACCATCTTTTATTAATAGAATTCAAATGATTAATCTCTGAACCTGAGATAACTGATACCATATCATAATTAATATGAATTTATTTGCTGTGAATTATAAGGCTAATCAATCTCTAAAACATTCTTAATTCTAACTGATTAATTTCTTTTATATTTTGATACATTGTTTTTACTTTCACTTACCTATATATGTAATATATAGTAAGGGTAAGTATTGCGATCGTGAAAATTTTTGAATCTAAGTTTTCAAGGGAAATACACCTTTGAAGTCCCCTGAGTCCAAATAGGTCCAGAGACTGAAATTGTGTGGTTTATAAAATCAGAAGGAGTTACTAGATGTTTATTGCCCACCGTCGATGTAATAAATAGACTTTTTGTAATTTTAATGGTCTTATTGATTTGTAATATGTAAGCCTTATGCTTTTGCTCCGTTTAAATACATTTCAAAAATTTTATAATAGCTCAACATTACCAGAAAATAATTTCTATTCAAAGTAGAGTGGCAAGTGAAAATCGTGTGTTGTGCGCACCATATTTTTTAATTAGAAGTTTGTTCTCATCTAGATTTTAAAGAAGGCACTTGAGATAATTGCTATATTTTCAGGAGAAACTTCAGTTTAACTGCCTAGCTTCTTAAAACTATTGTGCGCTATGTTGATTTATTTGATAAAAGTGATATGGATGTAAATGCGCTTATCTATATTGAATTTAAAGTAAAGAAACAAAGTAACTTGAGGTGGAAATAGATGATCTTTTTTTTTTTTTTTTCTGGGAAGTTGTATGTATGATATTCTTAGTTATTTGGCAATTATTACTTCCAATTAGCAACAATTGAATATATTTGTTGTATTATAAAAATTGCATATATACAATGTATACGTTTCAGGATATTTACTCCCATCTTCAGAACCACAATGCCAATGATCTTGTGGATACAAGGCTTAAAAATAATGTGCTCCATCGTCAGTTTCTAATTCATGTTATAATAATCTAGGTATATTGCCAAATAACTAAGAACTATAGATAATCTCTTTTTTGAGATAAATTTTAAAAACGTTATGTACATATTTTTGTTCAGAAAGAGATGAACCTTTATTTGTTAATTCAAAGCACTTATTCCTTAATCAATAGGAGGTTTATCATAATAAAGGTTAAGAACTGTTGATCTATAGAAGTAATGATCAGTATAAAAATTTCATTAATCTTAAGCCTTTATTTTTTTTGATCAGTCATTTATTTTATGTTATATTTATTAATTTTCATTTATATTCAATTATATCTTTGTTATAATAAAAGTGAATATTTATATTGTTGACACCATGTTAAAGTAATGAATGTAGATTTCTATACTTTCCAAGTGAGCAAATTAACAAATTTAACTGTAATTTTCTGTAGGAATTTAGTAATTTATTGAAGTTTTAATTTAATTAGATCTCATGAAGTACACAAATGTTGTTTCTTGTCATTGGTGTGGTTTCAATAAATATTAACTATTAATAAAGTTAACTTTAAAATATTCATTACTTTACAGATGAAGGGATTTTGGCATAGTGTATCACCAAATTGAAGGCAGACTATCGAACGTACATTTTTTGTGCAGATTCGCTCTTTTACAATGCATTTTCATTGCAGAGGATTCGTTACTTTACATACAAGTAAACTAAAGGTTTAAAAAAATGGTTACAACAATGAGAAATTTAATAATGTTTGTAGTTTAATACAATAATTATTTTATTAATGCATAAAAATAATATGAATATAAAAAAGTAATGCAAAAAGAATATTTTAATAATTTGCAAAGTTAATAAAAATGTTCAATATAATTTAAAGAGAAATATGAAAAAGTAAATTAAAAAGTCAAAATGTAAATAAAATGGTAGATTTATAATTACTAAAATTGTGAAACATTAAAAAATTAGTCGTAATGCTCAGCTGGCCTATCTTGCATAATTGTGTTCGAAGGGTGTAGCTCAAAGAAATTTTTATATGCTCTGGGTATTAGTCCATTTTCACACAACTGCATAAGGTTCTTTTTTTTTTTACATTTGAGATACAGAGCCGATCATAATATGAATGATAAGGTTGTGGAACAAAATCGTCAGGAGTCTTTTTTTTTATTACCATGTTTTTGTTTTTTTTACTAATGTTTGGAAATCGTCATTGTCCAGGGACCATTGAAGTTCACAGATTCTTAAAAAAAAAAATATTAAAATGTATAGTAGAGGATTTGCCATATTCGAGAGTTCGAAATGATTTAATATTGGTTATGGTGTTTCGAAATGTAATTGAAAACTAACAAATTTGGTATATTCAATAGATTATTATCATGTTTTCAAATATTGTTGATCTCTGCCCAATCTAAACTTACAGTTGTGATTATTCCTTACTTGACATGTAAGGAACATGTACATTTCTAGCAAATTAAAACATTTGTAAAAAAGACATAACTGCTTCCGGTCGCCGTTCAGATTCGAAATTTTGCAAGAAAGTGACCCTAATGGAGTTCTATGGTAAACAAAAGAAATGGAAAATGTGATTTTACATACTTTAACATGGTGCAGATGATATAATTAATCATTGTTTCGTAAATTAAATAATATTGAGAGGTTATTATCTTTCAGATGTTCATATAAACGGGGAAGAAGCTAGCGGTGCACCTATGATGGTCGGAATTGGTGAATGCATCCAGATACAAATAGTAGCTCGGAATTCTCTTCCATGGCCTCTAAAAGACATATCCTTGTCTGTTCAGTTCTTCCAAGACTATCAGAACAATACTTACAATTTCAATTTGGATACTCGCCTTGCTATGGCAGGGCCTTCCCACTTGCACTTACCTATAGTGAGTCATTTAATTTATTTTGATTTCTATAGGTATATTTTTGTGGATGTTGTTGATATGTTGGATGTGGTTAGAAATAAAATATTTAGTATGTATTTTTTTTATTTAATTATTTGTGTTGGCATTTTCTCCTGCTTTGTAAGCCTTTAGGGCTAAATAAACAAGATAGTGAAACAATTGATTAAATTAAATAAAAGGGATAAACATGACGAACCTGACTAGAATTGATAAAATGAGAATCATAAATTTACCTATAATACTTTCAGTCTGACTTAATTTAATTTGAGTGGGTATCAAAAGTGTAATCTATTATCATAAAAAAATAAAATTATCCACCTTTTTCTTTCTTTTCATTATATATATAATATAATATATAAATTTCATACATATAAATATATCTACTGGTTATTGAAATGCTACATAAACAAGGCTTTCCGTTCTTGTTTTTATTTTTTATGATAAATAAAATTTCTTTATTATAACTATATCAGTCCAATTTAATTTGTAAATTAATTAATTTGTTCTGTTTCAGGTTTTAGAACATGGAAGTGCTGATTACTGCTTCAATGTGGTATTTTTTATTCCTGGACAATATAAAATGAATGTCCAATGTGTATCTCAAGGGAAAAACACTTGGAAACTCGTACCTCCAGTCGAATTTGATGTTCATGATGCATAGATTTGGCTGTAAAAATAATGTGCATCATGAGATTCAAATTACCTTTTTTTCCTTTCAATAATTTATGTCATGAAAAAAATTGTCAATTTTGCTTTGATTTAAAGTTAAACTTGTCAGTAAATATGTACATGTTATTTATCACTTGTTTCAACTTGGCCTACAAGAGAGATAGATAGAGCTACATAGATATAATATTCTTTAAGTTTTTTTTTCTTCTGAATTTATTGAGGAAGTTTTTGTTAGTATATTTTCTAAATTAGATGTTGCCTTATTTATTGTTATCCTTAAATATAGCTTTGTTTTGTTGATTGTTTTATACTTGTGTGTTTATCTTATCACACACACATGAAATTTATTTAATGTGTAAAAAAGTATATTATATATTTATGTTTTTTATAAAATATATTTTTATATTTAATTTTTATTGTTACCTCATTCTATTAATATTTTCAGAAACTGTTATAAATAATATTGAATCGGATTTTCAATTTAAGTATGGGTATACGAATCTCACCATTTTCTAACATAAATAGACAGAAGGTGGTATAAAATTTACTTTCTTTCTTTCTTTCAAGGTGGTTTTACATAGTGGATGGAAAAAATATTTTATTGGATTGTAAAAATTAGAGTACCGAATTTCATCCCCAACTTCTTAGTTATAAGCTATTTCTTCAGGAAGTTGGGTATCAGTTCTTCTTTGATAGTTACCTTGGGTAGATGTAGATTATCATAATTTTTTTTTTTATTTATTTAGAAATATAATAATCTGTCACGTGGTCAATAATTATAGTGAGATATGAACACATTCACACTATATATACAGAAAACATAAAATTAACTGAAGTAAAATAATAACTAAGTAATAATCAAAAACTTTGTACAATAAAAAATAAAATAATCTAAAGTTAAGTAAATTAAAAACATAAAAAGACAGTCATACCTATGTGCAATATATACAATCAGTCAGGGAACCCCAAGCCAGGCTTGTCCCTCCAACTGTAGAGGGAAAAGCATGACTCCGAGAGATCCCTGTGCTACTCTCTCAACTGCGTTACTGGTGCTAAAGCCAGTGGAGATTGAGCAATAGCGCTTTAGCCATATACACTCATGTCTTGAGTGGAGAATCTGGCCATTGCAAGAACTCCAAGATATATACTACAAAAGATCTCTGGCCACTGCCGCTTCAACCTTCGAGGAGGATTGTAGGAATGAGTGGAACTAGATAGAGATTGTACAAGGAGATTTGAATGATTTGTGAGGTGCTGATGGAATTTGGAAAATTTTTCAGGAATAATGTCATGATATAGGGTAGCAGTCCAAATTGCTTGTTGAATAGTGGTGGTAAAGGAATGTACGGCATTATCAAGGTCTGGGGTTTTCACGGATATTCTGAGGTGAATTTTATCAGAAAGAATTTGAAGAAAGAGTTTTCAGTCAACTGGGCCTCTGATGAAGGACGGGGATTTAGGAATAGGAGCTATTGATAATTGAAGTATTAATGGACTATGATCTGAGGAAAGTTCATCAAGACGGGTAACAGAATACTTGTGGGGACCTAAACCACTGTGGATGAAAAAATCAAGGATGTCAGAATTGCGGTTAGGATCAGTGGACCAGTAGGTAGGTGAGTTGGGTGGAAGGAGACTGAAATGTTGGGAATTGAGTGCAAACATCGATGTTCTGCCTCGAGAATTCGTGGTTCTTGAACCCCATTCTTGATGCTTGGCATTTATGTCTGCACCGAGAATGATGTGATGACCTAAGGAGAGAACTGAACTGGACTTCGGATATAGATCTGTTAGGAGGGCAATATGCTGATGAAAGGGTGATCGGAAAGGAGAAGATTTTGCTTACGATTGCGGTTGATTGTAAGAAATCTTGAGTAGTTAATGGGTGTAAGTGATGAGAGAGGGGTTAGTGTACGATGATAGCAGTACCGGCATGTGCTCTACTGTCAGGATGGTCAGTACGGTATGTTATATACTGTGGGATTTTTAAAATCTGTTTTCTGGTCAGTCAAGTTTCTGTAATTAGGGCTACATCAGTGTTCTTGTCTAGTTGTGAAGTTGTTAGTTCGTCGACGTGATTTCTAACAGCAGTCGCATTCCAAAGGAGAATATATATGTGTTTGATGCGAGTCATTTAAGGATATTTTACAGGAGGGATGAGGTGAAATGCTAGATTTGTGAGAAATGATATGAGTGGGGTAAGCATTGATTTGAATTAAATGAGGAATGACGACAACAAACTGGTGAGATCTGTGGCATTTGAGGGATGAGGAATTTGAGGTTGTTGATGGTTAGGTATGTTAGGATAAACAGGATATTGAGGTTGGGGTTGAGGTAGTTGCTGCGGCAGTTTCTTCCACAGAAGTTCTAAATAAAAAAGTGTTTTAAAAAAATTAAAAGTCCTTTAAAAATTACTTGAAAAGTTGAAAGGGAAAAAGTTCTAGTTCTGAAATAACAGAATACAAATTCTAAATAAAGATTCCAGTTATACTGAAACTGATTAGATAAAAAAGTTAAAATTTCATTTCAAGTCTTGAAATAATTAAAATATAGAGATGTAAAAAACATAAATTGAGATGTAACAAATTATGTATGTTTAGAAAGCTGTATGGGAAGTTGCTGCTTAGTGTATATTTACAAATATAGACCTAATGATTGAAATGAAGCAATGATAAATATTTCATTAAATAATATTTATTGTTAAACGTATTCTATTAATGAGTGCTTTATTTATGTATTTTTAAATAGATTTATTTTGCTTATAAAGAGATAATTGGAGTACATCATTCAGTATTATTGTTTTCATAACCTTCTAACATGCAGCCTGACATTTTAAAATTTTTGGCTGCTCCATTCTAAAATTAAGTTGCTCATCCTTGTTCTGCAGTATGTATTGAACCATTTTGGGGTGATGAGGTAGTGAACTATCTCTACTTGGTTAGGATATTTTGAATTGTTTATTTGAGCATTCTGCAGTCTCCTCATCTTATGTGTTTCAATTCAGATGTTAGCTGAATTTGGGAAACGTTGACCAGTTAGCTATTTTAGAGTCTCAAGTCATTGTTTTGAAATTTCCTAACCTGATCACCATGATATGTTGAACACTCATGTCAAGACTTACTTTATCTTTTGGTATCAATATCGAAATAATAAATTGAAATGGTTTGGTTTGGTTTGATAAAAAATAGAATATTTTTAATAAACTGTTTTTAGATTTTATTTAATGCTGAATAGAAACTTATAATAATAAAATCAGTGCAGAATCAGTCTCTTAAGATGCGGATGGCCTGTTGACCTCATCCCGACCTTTGTGCTCGATGACCACGTCCTTGAAAAAGAAGTTAGGAACATGGTAGTTGTTATACAACCGCCTGTTGAAGGGGAATCCCATTGGGCGGCCGTCGTAGAGTCCCATGCCACCACAGGCAATGTCGAAGTTGTTGTCAGGTTGTGCGGAGCTGCGGTCAAAGCTGTTCACAATTACTGCCATTTGTATTGGGCGACCTTGCTTCCATCCCATTGGCAGTTGGAGTCTCTCTGGCAGTCCACAACGACCGTACTGCAACATCAAGTAATGGTATATAAGTGATTAATAGTCCACTATCCAATCCTAATCAAAGTAAACTTATACTTATTCAGCATAGGGTTTCAAAGGAAGTCTTGGCCCAATCAAATAAAAACAAAAAACTTGTAATTGTGTTATAAACTTTCTAGAGAAGTACTACTTTGGCTGTCTATCAAACAGAACCTTTAAAAGGGCTTCATATTACTAAAAAGAAAACTTAATTGATATGGAATAGCTGGAAATTATGTATTGGCTATAACTGAAATATGAAGGGCATATACTGAGGGCTAAGACATTTTTGAACTTAAAAACATGTTACTAACTAATATCAAGCTTATAATTATATAAAATTCAAATTCAATAGTTGGAAAATTAAGATATATTTGAAAATAAATATACCTATAAGACAATATTTTTATCACATTTCAGTATCACTTCATCAATTTTATTATTCTGTCCTTATAAGATTTAAAACTTTTCCATTCTTCTTCACTCTTTCTAAACTTTTCACAACTAAGCAACCAAATCATGATTTTTGTAAATTGTTGATAACTTGCATTTTGTAACTTAATATTTTTTGCCATATTTCGTTGTTTCTTTTCCATTTTGCGTTTTACTTCTTTTATTAAGTGGAACTATTCTTCCTGATATGGGAGAGATTCAGAGAATCTCATTCCTACAGTATCACAATTTTCTCTTAGAAGTCTTTCCAAACTTTTCATCTCTTTATAAAACCGTGAAACATTTTTTTTTTTTTCTTATGTGATTATTACAAATTCTTATGAACGTAAAGTAAGGGTAATTTGGAAGAAATTTACGTTTTGTTTTTTAAATGTGACATTGTTTGATATATAGAATATTTTTACAATATTTACGAAACATATTTTATGCAAA
Organism: Nezara viridula; assembly: GCA_928085145.1. Classification (NCBI taxonomy): domain Eukaryota; kingdom Metazoa; phylum Arthropoda; class Insecta; order Hemiptera; family Pentatomidae; genus Nezara; species Nezara viridula. The sequence goes on from OV725082.1 coordinate 87,868,101, forward strand.
AATAAAAAATCGAAATTATTAAAAAAAGCTTGACATGTTTTTTCGATTTGTGATAAAAGTTATGAAAGTTCGATTCATGGAAATTCGATTGCAGACAAAAAATATTTTGCAATGAAATTCATATGATAATTTTATGGTACCAATGATTCCATATTAAAACGAGAATAATTTGTATAGTTCATAAATCAAATATTCACAATAGGTTCATTTTCTTCCCTAAATCAGCTCATAAGATGACGAAATTGTGAATCGCTACTATGTGTTTAGTCTCGTTGGGCAAATATCGCTTCTCTAAAAAGATGTTTGTTCATACATACGCACACATACAGTTTCTATGACAAAATTTGTCTGAAAGTATTGTTTAATCTAATAACTGTTTATAAATCATAAAATAGTGCAACTATTTCAATGGACTTCGTTTAAAAGATTTGCATGTAATTAACCATTTATTTTTCTGAAAATATGACAGCTTGATTAGTTAAAATGAAGAAGTATTAAACTTCAAGAAGTTGAAACACTTATACTCCGTTAGGTCTAAGATACAGCATTTCAATAATTTTGTTTTTAAAATAAAATTAGCTTTTTTTTCTTTTTTTATAAATCGTGTTATTGATAAATTTATATATATATATAATCTGTAAACACCTGTTAATTCTTAAGGGACATTGTCCCAGAATAAAGTTATTTTTTATTCGACATTTGTTATTTAATCTATTAAATAAATTTGTAGGAATACCATTCACATGAGAAGGGGGGAGGGGAATTATCATTACTCATAAATTTGGTTAACTTTTGTGTTTCCAATTTCCAGAAACGACTTCCTATTTCATAGATAAAGATATTATTTTAATTTTAGGATGATGTTACTCTCGAGTTGTTAGTTTTACGATAGATTAAACAAATAAAATCAATGAAAATTTCTAAATATACCTGTGAAATGTAGAACGGAGCTTTCTGGTTGATTGCGTTGTTGATGTTAGTGTAGAGAGTCCTGAAGCCGTCTCTGTCGCTTACGAAGAAGGGAGATTCCTTGGAACTCCTTTCGATTACATTCACTCCAGGGGCCACTGTAAGGAACAGTGTTACAAATATCAACTAGACTTCAAAGTAAATTTATTTATTATTGAAAAGTATTCTAATTCAATCGTTACGATTTTTAAGTATTAGAGATAAATTTTAGTGGAATATATTCATAAAGTAATATAACGAAACTTACATTTGACGAGGAACCTGTCAATCTCGAAGAATCCCAACCTAGCTTGTTCCACTGAGAGGACACGGTCTTCAGAGTCGTACTTCTGTCCCAAAAATACCCTGACAATTCCCTCGCCGGCCTGTTCGCTGTTGACGGTCACTTTGTAATTGTAAGGCTTGTGGTTGAGGCGGTACTGCCTGGCGATGTATCTGTGGTCGGTGTAGTCGCTGCTCTTCTGCATCGGGACTGCATTTGTCACTTCGTAATCGAACATATCGAAATAGGTAACCATCTTGTCAACTTCGATGTTCTGAACTGACACTCCGTTGAAACCAAGCTAAATAGACCAAAAACATTACTTATTGAGTACAAATAATTAGTAAATTGCGCTTTAACCGTGGATTCATATCTGACCAATATTCTTAGCTTTTATTAGGGGAATGTTATTACTTACTTCTGCGTGACTGTAAGGAGCATGTAATTTCGCGTAGCGTTGGAAGTACCTGACGACCATCCTTGCCAGATAGTTGAAGTACACTGGATCTCTGGCAGCTGTGATGGGTAGTGCAAGGGCATTGCCTACGAACTAAATATCCCAATGTAAGTATATTAATATGTAAGATTAGATAAATAAAATTTGTATTTGAGCAGGTATTATGACTTACTTCACGGTCGCCAGCTCCTGAAGAGACGTAAGTGAGAGCTTCGATGGCAGCGTAGTAGGCAGACTGGAAGTAATCCTTGCTCGGGCTGTCGACTGTACCGAACACCATTCTTCCGATAAGGTCCATACCGTCCTCATTGTTCAACGAGAGGAGAGTCTTGTTCGACTAAGGAATAAAATATCTTGTAAATAGAAGAGGATGTACTAATTATTAAAGTATTTTTGGATCGATACTCCCAAGATAAAAACATTTTGTTGAGAAATGATTTTACAAAATTATATATACCATTATTGCTCAACGCAATGAGATAGAAAATCGAATGAGAACTGTTGTTGCATTTTCAAAATTAAATTTTTCGATTTTAATCAACAATCACATAAAATAAAAGACTTGCTGTACGTACTGTTTCCCAAATAGCACCAGCATCGACGGCATCCATGATTCTTCTCTCGAAAGTCTTTGCCCTGGCGACCCAACGGTAAGCGAACTCTGTTGGGATCATACCGTCTGGTCTGGTGTGCATCGGACGTCCATTAAAGAAGGCAACGCGGGGGTTGTAGCCAACCTTTAATAACAATTATAGTATTCATAAAATATCCATATGTTCAACCGAATCAAAAACTGAATTGAGATTGCATACCATGATTGGTTTTTCCCAGATAAGGGGATCTAAATTGGGCAGACTGTTGGCGTTCCTCTCATGTAAGTACCTGGCCAAAAGTTGCTGGAGCATGTGGTAATAGTTCTCACCCCTCCTCTTCATCATCCAGGGGCTGTTGTACTTGTCTTTGCACATCCATTGAGGGTTCCTGAAGGTCATGTCGGAAAGGTAGCTGTTGAGGCCGACATCTTCCCGGAAGTAGGCAACCTTGATGTCGCTGTGTCCTCGTTCTTCGCTGTAGAGGAGGCCGCCGTACATTGAGTCGTGGTAAATATACTCGTATCCGGTGTTATTGTATGTGAATCTTCCTTCTTTGAGGCCTGTTAAAGAAAGTTAAACTTTTAATGAGTATCTTAAATCGCTTTATGTCGGCGATAATATTTTATTTCTGTGTCTTCCAAAACTAATCATATTGAAAAGTAAAAATTAAACACTGAAAATTATTACAAATAAATTTACAAATAATTATATATAAAAAATATCTGATAGATTCGGTATAGATGATCTTTTTATTTTTAGTGAATTTAATTATCTTCCAAAAAGTGTGTACTTTTTTAATTATTCGTAAAATAAACAACAAATGTTTTCTTTATAGATTTTACTTAAAAAATATTTAAAATATAAATGTAATAAAAAGATTTAGGTAGAAAACTTTAATCGAATTTGTTAGATTCGTTTTGACGATACAGTCTATAGAAAAATACGTTTTTCGAGAATCACCCTGAGACGGCATGTGGTTAATGATGGAAAATCTAAAAATGATAATAAAAAAAGGGGTGAGCGACTTTGTCTCAGAATAGATTTTTTTCGCACTTCATTCCATATACTTCACATATATTTCTCATGTCTCCTCGTGTTATAATTAAAACTTATGAAGAAAGTACAAAATTATAATTGTGCAAAATTGTTAATTTTTTTCTAGAACAATTAAAAAAACTCCATTATTGAAAATATAAAAGGTAAACCAAGTGTGTAAGAATGCATAAAATAAACAGGCACTACCTGTGATACCTGTGGGTAAAGATGGTTTAGTATTTGACACTTCAAGTTTTTTCGAGGCTACATGTATTGTTTATATATATATGTATATACACACATTTCAGTTATTGTTAAGTTAATTATTAATTACAACATACCTGAAGCAATAAGAAAATCATTATAACATTGTTTGAACTTGTAAGATACTGAAGTGTATTTCGTGGGTTTATTGCAAAAATTCATTCAGTAAAATTTCACAAAATCAAATCGCTAAATTATATGATGATTTTTTTTCTGTGAAATCAGAACATTATGCATTTACTTGATAACTCTTTCTGGTTTATAAAAGGGTGCGTGTCATCTTTATTATCTTACTGCTTTCTTTCATCGATAAATAAGTTCGGAATTCATTTTAAACGTACTTAAAAGTTTATCTCCATCATAAATGTACTTTGTGGATTTATAGAAATAAACCGACGATGTGTATTCTTGTTTAACTTTTTTTCTTACCTATCTCTTTTACTTCATAGAAAAATTTAAATAATTATGGTGACGTCACCTTCCATTTTGGCATCATAGACTTCGTGAAGAGTGTCGATGGGTACGAAAAAGTTGGGGAACATCTCATATTGCGGTGGGAGCACGAAGTCCTGGCAATCGCTCCTGTGGATCAGCGCCAACATGTAAGCGTAAGTGAACATGCCGCCGTTGAGGTGTTGCTTAGCCCAGCAAGCCGACTGGATGGGAAAAAATAATTGTTATCAAGTATCTGTTATAAAAAAATAACTGTTCCAAAGGGATTTAGATATGATAATGATTATATTTTAAGGACGTACCTTGTAGAAGGTGTCGAAATCCTTGGCGAAGTAGAACACGTCGAATAGACGAATTGTGTCAGATCTTGAGCGATAGCAGGACATGGTGAAGATGCTACCTTTAGGCAACATACCTTTGGCAAACGACCTCATGAACTCTTTTGGATACTTCTCATCCTAGTTAAAACAAAAAGTATAGTCTTATAACTAAACATTATTTATAAACTTTTAAAGTTTTCCTAGCTGTATTCCACTTCAATTGGTCCTAAAATTAAGAAATTCCATTATGCTCTTCGTATTAGAAAAAAAAAAAAAATATCCTACTGGACATTAATATGCTCTTGAAATTAAGTAACATGTATTTGAAAAATATAAGTTGTAAAAGATATCTGAAGAACTTTATAAAACAATTATGAACATAACAATGAGTTACCGAAAAGCTGAATAGATTTTACAATTTTTTTTCGTATTAAAAATGACAAAACTGGATGCTAATTAAAGGAAGATGACACTACAAGATAACATTTAAGGCAACACAATGCATTTAATAGAATAATTTCTCGACGGTTTAAGTGGGTGTTGAAAGTTGAACATGATCATGAACGAAACCCTAAAAGGTTTATAAGACCCGACTAGTAAATTGAGGGAGTTACACCGAAACGTATGTGGCAGGATTATGTTTAAGCTGACTATTTCAACGAAGGTCTTAAAATTACTCGTATCTTGAAATAAAATGATCTTGTAATTTTATCAAATTTATGTGATTTCTAAAAAATATCAACCAAACAACCATAATGAGATTTTAAATACAACATATTTTAAATATATCGAAATAGTCGAGTGAGATTCAAATCTATAGGGTTGGGTGTGAGGGTGGAGCGGTCTTAATATTTTTATATTTGGACGGCATTTAACAGAAGAGAATCGATCCCCAAACTACGCAAAAATGAGGTGTTTTTGAATGAGATTAGCGTTTTAAAAACAAAAAAAATCGTTTGGTTCAGATAGCTCCACTGGAAACTTGAAATTAAAATAAAATATTGGAAATAGAATGAGTAGTTTCTATTCAAATAATAGTAATTAAAAAAAAAAAAAACCAAACCGCAATAATTTTTTTTTAATCAATCTATTGATATATATTGGGGTGGATAAAACATAAAAAAATAAAATTAAGTTTGTGATAAAGAAGAAAATATACTGATTTGGAAGCTTCAAGATTTTTCAAAATCATGTAGGTTTGACTTTAATTTACTCAAAACATGTCCAATGTATAATGTTTCCATTCTGTTAAGCGCCATTTCGGGTTTGATTTTCCGAAGATAGTTACTTACCGTGAAGGATCCGAGGTTAGCCATCATGTCGAAGTTCGCACACTCCATTTTCCAATGATCGCTGTGGCCGACTCCAACAAACAGGTCTAAAACCTGCTTCTGCTGTTTCAGGAAGTTCGCATCAGCTATAAAAAAAAAATCGTTTATTAATTCTCTATGAATTAAAATGTATCCATTTATTGAGAGAATTCGTGTTTGTTTTTATTTCTTCAAATAGTTTAAGTAGTGGCATTGCTGTAATCCCACTTGATACGTTTTCGAGACATCTTAAATTTATTTATACGAGATTAAACAAAAAAGTTTTGACAAAAGTGGAGATCAGCAATTTAATTGGAGGATTATAGAAAACAAAAACGAAAATAATCCATGATTTAATGAAAAATAGAACTTCGCACAGTTCAGCCATTTGAATATATTCCTTAAAATGGTTTCGACTAAGACGAATAATTTATTGAAGTTATTTTTGCCGAAAACATAGGTGATCTGGAGCAACTGTATATCAAACCACGTATTTTTTTTTATTCTAGAATTTGTAATTGCAAATCTTTGAAAAAAATATATAAATAAAATTAAAAAAAGATGAAATAATTCATGTTTAATTTATTTTAAAATTATATTTCCAATGCTAGAAAATGTATTAAAATTAAAAAAAAAACCTAATACATTGTATAAAAAATCTTAAATTAGCAACATTCTAAAGATTTTATAAACTTTATTTTTATGATTTTGAATATGTTTTATTGAAGCTAGTTCAAACTTCGCAAAATTCAATTTACTATGGAAAGGGAAAATCAAATATTTAGAAAAAAAAATCTTAAAATCAAAAGAACAATTTTTCGAAAAATGGTATTTTATTTCTTCTTGAAATGCTTTTAAGTGGAATTTAAAATTTAAAAATAAAAATAAAACAGGAATTTAAATTTCTTATTTGTCTGTGTTAAATGTGGAATATTGTTTATATAAGCTTTTTAGTTCCTCTTGCGGACTATTACTTCTTTAGATATCTGACTTTACATATTAGACACCCGGTATATATATATATATATATATATATATATATATATATATATATATATATATATATATATATATATATATATATCACACATGCTCTATGAACTGAAGAGGACTTACCGATCTTCCTTTCGGGTCTCTGCTGCACGACAGAGGCCGAGATGGCGGTGGCCGAGACCAGTACTGTAAGCAATGACAACATCTTGCTTGCTGTTGAACCTCCTGCCGCTGGCGAGCAGTATATATACTCCCTATCTGCTCTGACCTTTGTGTCTTCGTCCAGTTTTTTTCTTAATTGATATCTGTTATCTTCCAACTAACTACTTCGGAACTTTTCCACAGGATCGGATTTGCAGTGCTTAGACACAGAACCTGAGGCGAATCTAGAAGGGGGGGGAGGGGCTTTCGGGTTGAAACCCCCCTAAAATCTCGATGTTTTCTACTATGAGTCATCTAAGCTAAATACCTAAAATAATCATGGTATGTTCTATTTTTAAATTATTATACTAATACAGCTACTAAATATCGCCATGTCTTATGAAATAAATATTAAAAAATTGTCCCTAAAGGTATTATAATATAGTTCGTGTAATTACTTCTTTTTTTCATTAATTTTGGTTTGTCTATAGGGCAGTATAATAAAAAATGCATTTAGTTTTAATAGTGATTTATCAGTGTTTCAGTCTTTTTATTTGAATACATTTTAATAATAACCCTCATCCGAGGTAAAACGAAGAGGAACTTTTTAAACAGAAGATTCTGGGTTACCCTATCCAAAGTGTTCGGTACGGTGGCGGATCCAGGATTTAATTTTTTGGAGGCCTAAGCCCGGAAGCTTTTATATATATACACGGGCGGATCTACGGGGGGAGGGGCTTTCGGGCTGAAGCCCCCCCCAAAATGGTAAAATGTAACCATATTTTACAGAAAAAAATACTTTATACTATCTCTTAAAGTATTCTTGTTGGTGTAATTACGTTTAATAGGACTTCAAGAACCACTTAAACACCATTTCATATAGATAATTAATTAATTTCTTTTTTTTTTCAAATTAATTATCGTTATATATATATATATATATATATATGAAAAAAAAAAACTGTCGGGCTGAAGCCCCCCCCCCAAAACTAAATCCTGGATCCGCTAGTGTATATATATATATATATATATATATATATATATATATATATATATATATATATATATATATATATATATATATATATATGTATATTTTGTCTTTACAATTTCACCTGTTAATAATAATCAAAACTCAATGTATTATTATACTGACCTATTATAATAATATTATTATAGGCAAAGAAATAAATGAAAACATAAATTTGAAAAAATAAGGTGAAAAATGGAACTTTTTTACTTTATTATTTTTAATACGGCTTCTAGAATCATTTCATATATACATAGTAGGTTTCTTCCTTTCTCTTCAATAGCATATGAAAACATATATATATAAAAAAAAAATCTTTTGGGCTTGAGTTCCTAAAATTAAATCTGGATCCGCTACAGCACCGAAAACTTGGGATAGGGTAAGTTAAAACCTTCTATTAAGTTTAAGAAGACTCTCTTCGTTTTACATCAGATGGGGGTTACTGGTAAAGAGTATTAAAGGAAGAAGGCTGAAACATTATTATTAGTTATATTATCTTTATCAATTATTAAAAATTAGGATTCCTTTTTTTTTTTTACGCATTAGAAAATTTCTTGAATTATTTTATATCGGGCAGAATGTCCATAGAATTTTCGACTTTTTTTCTCGAAAAATGAGGAATTAATGTGTTGAAAGTTTGAATATTATTTTCTCCCCATTAAAATGTAAGCATATTTTTTAAAAGGTTATTGTTAAGCCTTTTACACTATTCTGGGTGAAAACTCAAATTCCTTAAAATACATCGAAATAAAAAAAAAAAAAAAATACCCGTAATGAAGAGTTTGTAATGGAAATTTTAAAAAGATTTTTTTTTTCTTAACCACGTGGGATGTAGTGTTGCGAACAGGCTTATTTACGTTATAAAACGTCAATACATTATAAAAATAAATAAATAATAATAAATAAAATAAAGTTGTGATTTTTATTGTATATTATATACTGGATCAAAATTATTCAAAGGAAAACTCATAGATAGGTCATTTTTGTTATACAATCACTAAATCATCAACCAAATTCTCTCTCTCTCTCTCTCTCTCTATATATATATATATATATATATATATATATATATATATATATATATATATATATATATATATATATATATATATATATATAAAATTTAATTATTTTTCATATTAGTTTTGTTTCAACATCAGTATCAATTGACACTTTAGTTTATTAATTTTCGTCTTTAATTATACATTGCACTCTTGCTCAATCTCCACTGGGTTTAGCCCCAGTGACGAGGTTGAGAGAGAAGTGCTGGGATCTCCTGGAGCCACGCTTTTCCCTCCACACTTGGAGGGACAAGTATGGTTTGGAGTTCCCTCACCAGATTGTAAATATTGTATATGTGTAAATAGTGTATATGTATGTGTTCTTTTTATTCATTTATTTTTAGGTTATTTTATTCTTATTTATTGTATATATGTTATTTTCCTGTATAATTTATTTTATTTACTGTACATAGAGTGTGAATGTGATCTGTGAACACTATTATAAATGTCCTTGAGACAGATTGTAATATTTTTCAATAAAAAAAAAATGTTAAAAAAAAATTATACATTTCAAAATAATTTCCTTTTTAATTTACTCGAAGAGTCGCATATAAAAAAAAAAAAAAACTGTTTACTTCATTATGGTTAGAATGACTTAATAAAATAAATTAGCAATATTGAAAATCACCATCAGCTAACTTTACGAGCTTCTGCTACATTTGTTATATAAATATTACTATTAATGTTATTTTTAATTGTTCTATAGATCTTTAGTATATATTTTCAGAAACAAAAATTTTTTATTATGCTTTTTTTTTTTTGCTTTGACTTGACCTGAATATACAATCTATAGTAAAAGGAAATATCGTGATCGTGAAAAAGTTCGGATAAGAAGTCCAAAAGTTTGGTAAAATGGACTGTAAACAGCCTAGCTAGAAAACGAAAAATCGTACGAAACTTAAGTTATGTAATGAAGATAGATATACGCCTAGGATGTTACGGCAATTTTTCGCCAAAATCGATTCATCGGAAGTGGTACTTCATATTATCCAATTAAAACATTTTTACAATTTTCTCAAAAATGGCTCCAACGATTTCGATCAAACTTTATATCAGTGTACAATATAATGTTCTTTAACATCGGGCAGGTAGTACCTTCATTCAAATGGTCTGACAGCACCCAAATGCCGGTTTTTCAAAATTTCTTCCTCTAAAGTACCTTTTTTTAAAATTAAAAAAATAACCATTTCACGTTGTAACTTGATATTAATAAAAACAATTTATCATTAACTTAAGGAGAAATAAGGGTTAGTAAGATGGGATCTAGAACCTTCGCAATTGTGAAGAGTGCCCGCTTTTTGTCGGTCCTCGTCCATTTACGATCACCCGGACACCCCTCTGCATAGGTTATTCATATTGTTACTTAAACTATTATATTTAGCTTAGCTATAATTTTCAAAAAGAATTTTCATCTGGAATGTAGAGGATTTACCTGTATTATCCAATACATTTGCTACTCTTACTGCAAAAGGTCGCATGTAATAATTTTCTATGTTTGTTCTGTTTGTAATAAAACTGCCATTTTGTAGTCTGCAACTGCATTTAGTAGCCTGCTACTACAGAATATAGCATAGGAAAATAAAATATGAAATCATCCTGATAAATCATAATGAATTAATCTCTTTTCATCATCTTTTGTAAAAAAACTTAATTTTTACATACGACCTTTGGACTAACAGTAGCGCTATACTAATATTAACTTCCTTTTTCAACAAGTCTGGTTCCTGATGTTTCGGATTAACCTGAGAATTTTCCGAAACATCCACTTTTCACTCTCTCTTTTTTTTTTTCTGTTGGCATTACATACCTCGTAGACCTTTTGCCGCTTGAACCAGCCTTCTTAACCTTTGCCTGTCTTCGGTTATTTTTTTTCAGTCACCTGCATGCAGCTCTATAGTCCGTGGGTCAGAACTCCCTACCATGCACCCCCTCCACATCCCTATGAATTGCATATCGCTGTGTTCCTTGCAACTATTTATTATAAAAAAGCCAATATACCCACCAAAACAAGTGAATGTACTGGCCCAAAATGGCGTCCAAACATGGCGAACTGACGACTTTGACTTTAGTTATTTTTTTGGTCACCGAGAATCAGAATTTGGTTTAATTTTGTCATAGTCGGTCTTTTATTAAAGCTGGACAGTCAGAAAATAATAAAGCATGAACACATATTAAAAAATAACTGGCTTAGGCAATAAAAAACAACAATAAAGTTAATTTTCAAGTTGAAAATCAAGCATCGTTTGTAGTTAAATGGCCAACAATAACGGAAAACGTGCTAAAATAAAACATCTGGGGGATATATTTCTGTTTCTAAAACACTGATTACTTTTTAAAATAAATGAAGGAGTTCTATAGAAAATGCACAGAAGCGACAGAAAAGCGGTACTGGCGTGGGAACCTACAGGCCTCTACCACACCAATCAGTACTCATAAATGGCTTAGTTATAATGCTATAATAAAGTTGTTGGTACATTATATTGATTCTATTAACGAAAAAATATTAATGCAATAATTTAATTGTCCAAATTTCTTCATATTTCTTATTATTTATTTATTTTTATATTTAATTTCTTTTATTCTATACGGAAGTCATTTATAAAGGCCTCTATTGTAAAAATTATACAATTCCAATAATAAAACTTAATTATATTGATTATGTTAACGAACAGATATTAATGCAATAATTTAATTGTCCAAAAAAATTATACAACTTTTTTAAAAACTTATTATATATATATATATATATATATATATATATATATATATTTTAATTTATCTTTCTTTATTCTATACGAAGGTCGTTTAAGAAGGCGACTATTGTAAAAATGATATAATTCTAATAATAAAACTTAATTCAAAAATACTTCACTGAATATCTTGAATTTTTTATTTAACGTTTGCAATAAAACACTTTTTTTGTAATTTAAATTGTATATACTTCCTTTCTTGTTCGCTTAGTGTATTTTTCTAATTTTCGGGTTCGATTCCGCGTTTTCCCTCATTTTGGGACCAAATATTACTAATACTAAATACTACTGATACTAATAACCAGTTCCGGTTACCTAGAAGAATTTATAGCTTCGCCTTTTCCATCTTTCTTTGTGCAGAGAGAATAATGCAAACAATATTAAAGTTTTTTTTTTTTTTATGGTATGGTCCAACTTCCGAACAAAATAAAGGGAATAAAAATTAATTTTTTAATTAGTGATACATGAGTTTTACTAAACAGCCCGACAACTATTCATTATATGTAGTATAGATTAGGTATATATTATTTTGTTTTATAAAACAGGTATTATATGACTCATTTCCGGAAAGTATATAAAATTTAAATTACCTCTAAGAATCATTAAGTATACAATACAAAGTCTTAAATTGCAAACGTTATATAAAAAATTCAAGATATTCAGCGAAGTATTTTTTAATTAAGTTTTATTATTGGAATTGTATAATTTTTACAATAGAAGCCTTTATAAACGACTTCCGTATAGAATAAAAGAAATTAAATATAAAAATAAATAAATAATAAGAAATATGAAAAAATTTGGACAATTAAATTATTGCATTAATATTTGTTCGTTAATAGAATCAATATAATGTACCAAAAACGTTATTATAGCACTATAACTAAGCCATTTATGAGTACTGAATGGTGTGGTAGAGGCCTGTAGGCACCTACGCTAGTATAGCTTTTCTGCTCCTTAAGTGTATTTTCTACGGAACTGCTTCAAATATTTTAAAAAGTAATCAGTGTTTTGGAAAGAGAAATATATTTTCCAGATGTATTATTTCAGCACGTTTTCCGTTATTGTTGGCCATTTAATTACAAACTACTCTTGATTTTCAACTTGAAAATGTTTTTATTAAAAAAAGTGACTTTACTGGTGTTTTTTATTGCCTAAGCCAGTTATTGTTTCATGTTTTATTATTGTCTGACTATCCAGCTTCAATAAAATACCAACTATGACGAAATTAAGCCAAATGCTGATTCTCAGTGAACAAAAAAGTAACTAAAGTCAAAATCGCCAGTCCGCCATGTTTGGACGCCATTTTGGGGCAGTTGCGTTTACTCTGTTTTGTGGGAACGTTGGCTTTATTTTAAAATAAATAGTTATAAGGAAGACAGTGATATGCGATTCATAGAGATTTGGTGAGGGAAGGGGGGAGGGTGCACGTTAGGGGGGTCTGGCCCTCCGTGTACTGTTGTATCTTTGTTGGTTCGGTCTATCCATCTGCTTTTTGGCCTTTCACGTGCTCTTTTGCCTTCTATTGAGGCATTCATTGTCGTGCAGAGGCTCCCAGATGGATCGTTGCGAACTAGATGCCCCGCCCATCATAACCTCCGTGCCTTCGTATCATGAGATATTGAGCGATCAGTTCTCCGGCTATTGTGCGGAGGATTTTTATCTAAAATCTTTTACACTTTTCCCTAATTTTTAATAATTTATATTATCAGATGTTATATACTGTCGTAAAATAAAACGCAAAGTGACGGAAACGTATCTATGTTAACAGATTCGATGGGGAGGGCAGTATATGGTTATAATTCTTTTATTTATATGTTACTCCGTCAAGAATTATTATTCTCACTTCCTTCTATTTGAAAATAACTATTTCTAATCTAAGTAGAGTGGTATGTTGAAAGTTCTGTGGTGCTCTCACTGCACCAGATTTTTTTTTTCAATAATTCATTCAAAATTGAAGATCCTAGATATTTAAACAATGTTAGTGTTTAATATGTTACCATATTAATGTTTAATATTATAAATAAACGTTGTTTGTGAGGAATAAAAAAAATATCCGTTTTCTTCAAAATAAAAAAACATTTTGGTATTTTTGTACATTTGAGTAGGGCAGTAAGGTCATTGAATATTGCTGCCTGCGTCATATACTCTTTATAATTTTGTATTCATACAGTTTAATTAAAAGCAAAACAATTATTGTCTATGCGTGATAAAATATCACAGTACAGCAAATATTTGAATGATAGATAATTCATAATGATTAAACATTTAATCACTGCTGTTACTCAATCCTTTCACTTTTTTTTTGTACTAATGCTTATTTTTATTCACTGAAAACAATAATAATAAAAATGATGTATTTTTTTCTGCCTTCGGTGCCTCATTAAATATAATCAACATGATCCATCGCCCCAGAATATTTTTTTAAATGCATAAGTTCATTAATTTTTTGTTTTCCAAATCTTACTTATTATTGCATGTTCAACTGCGATAAATACCATAAATATCATTTTCGGAAAAATGGAAATAATATTGAGGATACTGTTATTAATTGATATATTTTAATATTATTAAAATTTATAAATAATATTATAATTACAATTTATAAATATTTTTATATAAAATTCAATACATACATAGAAACGCAATTTAAAAAAAATAAATTTTTTTCGAATTTTCAGCAAATATTTTGTGTTATATTTATGTTTTATTTTCTTTCAAATTATTTAGGGGGGGGGAGGGGAAAACGGACCCTCCTACCCTCTTCTGCGTACGACCATATTGATAAAGGTGTTAAAATGATGATATAGGTGTGTCCTGTAGTGGATAAGGATTGAAAGTGGACACATAACCTCCATCAGTACTTTCCTCTTTATTATTAAAGTAATTAATTCAAGTATTATTAAAGATTAAGATTTCAATGTAGACATTCGGATATACAACTTTTGATGTTTTGTTCAGTATTTTTATTTAAAAAATATATATATATATATGTTTAGTCGATAGGAAAAAAAAGAAAAACAACTAGAGTAAACAAAATGTGCTATTAATAAATTTAAAATAGATATGTGCAAATGAATTTATGAGTTTGAAGTACAAAGACATACTCTGAAATGATAAAAGGAATTTTCGTTGGTGAGATACAACAGAACTTGCAACACAATTTCGCGGTGAAAAAATTATATCCTTTTGGTTATCATACATTCTCCTGAGATAATCCGTGTCAGAATTTCTTATTTTGCATATTTAAACCTATATATACAATTTAAAAAAATTATCAATTAACTGTTATAAAAAATATATATTTTTTTATTATTTCTAAATGCTATTTACAACTGTATTAAATAAATACATCAAGTAAATTTGAACATATGGATATTATGACATGAAAACACTTGCTGAGCAACTACCCAATGGTAGCACTCTAATGATATGTCTACATTAGGAGATCACGGGGCCATCTTCTTTTCAGACGCTTCGGAGGGTTATCAGGAATCGAAGAGGAAGCAAGGTTGGAAACGAGAGGGTTGCGATGATTCTGAAGATTATTATGGAAGGATAGGTATCTGGATTGGGCCAGATCTGAAACATAAGAAACATTAGTGGGCGGGGTAGCCGAATGGGCTAAGGCGTGTGCACTGCCGGTTCCCGGCAACGTGATATCTAGACAAATGAAATAAAAATAGCCACGAGTTCGCGTCCCGGTGCCCGAGGGGGTCTTTTAAATCCCCGCCCACACCCCCCTGGCCCGGGAAATTATTAGGAATTGAAGAGAAAGCAAGGTTAGAAACGGGGTGGGGATGATTTTGAAGTTTATTATGGAAGGATAGGTATCTGGATTGGGCCAGATCTAAAACATAAAAATCATTTAGGTTGATGGTTTAATTTGTAACAAAGTAGGGAGAATTGAGGATTTTACGAAGGATTTTGGATTGTAAGGATTGGATACGATAGGAATTTGATGGTTTAGTGGAGCCCCATAGCTCAACTCCGTAAGTCCAAATAGGCCTTATTATAGTCATGTATATGAGTCTTTTGTAATTAATTGGAAGTTTAGAGCGTTTGTCTAGTAAGTGCTGAAATAATCGGAAACGTCGAGCGGTTTCTTGTCGTTTCAGTCTAGTATGAGGATTCCAAGTTAGTCGCTTGTCCAGGTGGAGTCCTAGGTAGCGGATTTACTCAACAGAGAAAGTGGAGTACTGTTAAAGGAAACTGTAGGACAGGAAATCATTGGTTTATGACAAAAAATATCTAAATTATTATTATAGTAAATAAATTTAAAAAATCGATTTTATTTAAGTCGGTGACATCGAAGTTTGACTTTTAATATTTTTGAACGATATAAAGAAATTATCGTTATAATGGGCCGGGACTTAATGGAAGCCTCAATGTGGTTCGCGGGCCAAAATGATTTGAGAATCCTAAACTGTTCATCTAGTTTATAGATTGTAAAATTATGAATTTTTTTTAATTTATACAAAATCCGACTTAATAGGATATTTTTTTCAACTTTCAATGCCCACTAAAATATCTGTAATTACGAAACAATGAAATTTTGATAACATGTTTGAATTTGATTAGTTAATTAAAACGGACGCATAATTTACGTAACGTCTCGATTATATTAAAAAAACAAACACCCTAAATGAATTTCAAGATTAAGATTTTTTTTTTTAAATAAAGTTCGATAAAGAGGATTAGAAAAAAAAGAAAGATAAAAAGATTTCAAAAAAATTTCTTTGAAGAAAATTAAGCTTATTCGAGTTGTGCTTTATAGCTAAGAATTAACAACATATATATATATATATATATATATATATATATATATATATATATATATATATATATATAATTATAAAAATATATAATATACATATATAATATAACAATGTTTTTATAATTCGACCCTTATATATTATGACTTAAGATATGAATTTTAGTCGGATAATAGGTCTTATTTAAATACATTTAAATAAGCTAAAACAACTTCTGTTTATTCTTTTTATTCAAACGTTTCGATCCCTGTTTTTTAATATAAATGACGGGATCCTCTTCAGTTCTGGAAAAACAATACTTATCATTGGTACAACAATTAAACAATTAAAAGTTTCATAAATTTCATTGAAAAGTGCCTGCGAGGAGCGTGTGACTGTTTGATCCTCCACCAGAATAAGCAGCTCAGTCCACAGTATTATTTATCCTTAGAATATATTAAACCCTTGGCATTAATAATAAAAAAAAAATTTCATATTCACAATATCAACATAACATATAGATATAGATATATCCTTAATGGGGCCCTCTTCTCTAAACTAAAAGTTAGGATTAGACGGGACAAAATATCAAATGTAATTTATGAAATATAATGCGCCGATTGTGGCGGGAAGTAAATAGGGCAAACATCGCAGTACTTATATAGGAGACTTTATACTCACAAATACAGCGTCGTCAATAAAAAAGAAGAGACGGCTTTAGCCAGCCATGCTGTTAGAAAAGGGCACACATTTGATTTTGATAAGGTGACAGTCCTAGATTACGAACTTAATCAACAAAAAAGATTGATTCTGAAAATGGTGTACATTGGAATGACAAAGAACACAATAAATACGCGTAATGATTTAGCGAAGTTTAATTACGCCTATAACAATATATTGGAATCAATATAAATTGACCAGAGCGTTCAGTATGTTTTGTGTGGGTATGCATATGTGTATATGTGATACATATATATAATAATAATAAAGGGCTTAGCGAACCCGAAGGTTCGATGCCGACACCACAAATCGCTCATTACACACCTCCCTCCACCGTTCGCCGTCCAAATCTAGTCCCTTCAGATCGGCTATAATACAATCTTCCTACCTTCGCTTCGGTCTATCACTCGGACGTTTACCATTCGGTACAGCAAATATTAAACTTTTAGTAATTCTCTCGTTACTAAGCCCAACAATTTTAGAGGCCCATTTGATACGCCGGGATGAAATCACCTCAATTATATTACTCGGATATAATTCACGCAATTCGGCGTTGTGAAACCGTCTGGATTCTCCGGTTAATTCATCCTTCTTCGGTCCGAATATTCTACGCAATAATTTATTTTCAAAAACCTTAAGTCGTTGCTCATCCCTTAATGTAAGCGCCCACGTTTCGCAACCATAAAGAACTGTAGGTAAGACAATGGTTTTATAGATTCTAATTTTTAAATTCCGGGACAAGAGGCGCGAGCTAAGTAGTATATATATATATACATAGTAAAAGACAATGGATAGAAGTAGGAACAATATTAATTTGTTTTATTATTGTATGTTATGACTGGCACTTTATACTTTATTTTATTGTTATCTGGTTAAATTTTTTATTTAATTCTAAATTGTATCGGCGTCAGTATAAAATATATGTAAGGTTGTTTTAATTCATCATTTTAATGTTTTAATTACAACCAAACAGAGGTGTTGATATGTACACTGTTATTGTTGGTATTGGTATTATTCTCGGACTCCACTATCGAGGTGCCCGTTGCGGCCCTGTAGCTTGATGTCCTTGTGGCGATACTGTTGGGGCTGTCAGCGAGCTGCCTGCGGAGTATCGATGGCTCAAGTAGAAGTAAGAAAAAATTGGTATTGTTGTTGAAATGTATGAAACTTTTAATTGTTGTACCAATGATCGTTATTGTTTTTTCAGAACTGAAGAGGATCTCATCATTTATGTTAAAAACAGAGATCGAAACGTTTGAATAAAAAGAATAAACAGAAGTTGTTTTAGGTCATTTAAATCCTGAAAAATTACAAATCGCAAAGAAATGCATTATTGTACAACTATTTATACAACTTTATTGTATTACAAATTAATTATTTTTTTGTTGAATTGATAAAACTTAATTAATATGCGAGTTATTATTGTTTTATATTTATCAAATAAAGGACTTCCTCTAAGAAAATTAAGAAATCGATTTTTGGCCAACAAAAGCTATTCCTGACCTAATCTAACTGGTGGTTTTTTATAAGGTCGATTTTCAAACTGTTTATTGTTGAGGAAAAACCAATGCATAAAACACCATGGTTGAATATTGATTCCATATAAATATACTACTTGGTTTATAAGGTCGATATTAAAAAAAAATAAATTAAATATCAACAATTGTTTTGAACGTAATATTTTATTAATACTGAGTCGTGGCACGGAGCTTCATAAAATAAGTACTTAGAAATCTTTTGGCGAACGTGGGGTGACTTTTGTTTGTGCAGTGAATGTGGGCGTACCAGAGGAATGTGTTGGGGAGATTTCTTTAAATTATTTCGAAAAGGTGATCATGCTGGCCAGTTTTATCTTTCCTTTGCCCAAAAGATGAAAAGAACGTTTGCTGGATAAGGATCACACAACGTCCTTCCAAACTTTTGAAAGACCAAGATTACACAGGTCTGGTCAAGCCTTCTTATGAAAGGAGATCTAAGCCCTCTTATATTATTGTGACCATTTTGTGTAGCTTGGTTTTGGAAATGGCGGCACAAGCAGACTTGTGTAACGCGATATTCACTCTATTTTAATGAAAAGTGTTAAAGTCATTGAAGATTACTCCATAAGACGCCTGTAGCTACAACCTTGGAACTTGAAAGAAAACAGGAAAATAAGTTATTTCGGTTCTGCACTCGGTAAGGACGTTACTATTTTTCCTTGACCAACGGATTTACAATTTGGTTTGCATTTCCTCCCAACACCCAAGGTTTTATCTCCCAAATCGACGATGGACTAATTTATCGAAACTGTTTTTTTTTTTTTGTTTTTTTTTTAGGACTGATTATGAAGGCCATTATAATGCGTGGATGGAGAGGGCCAAATGATAAAAATATGAAATTTTCGGCCTTGGGTGTGCATTTGTGATAAGAAAAAAAAAAATAAGTGCTAATGACACGGTGTAGATACCACCCCATCTTATATAAATGTGACCGCTCGTTATCACTCTTGCATACCGATAGCCTTTCACATACACTAATTATGTTAATCTCACAGTCAAAAAATAATGTGATTTATCTTAATCTCTGTAGACGAATCAGCCAATTATCAATCCGAACAATAATAGTCAACCTGCCATACTAAAAATAGAAACACATACGATCACCGATTTATCTATCAAGTGTTTTTTACTGCAATTCAAATAAAAGATGCTATTTATTATAAGTGTAAACAATTACACGAACAATAATACTTTAAGAGATAATTTTTTTATATTTTTTTCGATAAAACATGGTTATATTTTACCATGTTGGGGAAGAGCTTCAGGCGGAAAGCCCCCCTCCCACCCCCTTCCCCCCGTAGATCCGCCCATGTTCAAATGTAATATTATAAGGTATATAATCACGAATAGAATCAGTTCATATGATAATTTAAGGAACTATTGTAAAAGTATGAGGTTTAGTATGATTAATTAAATATTCATTATCAATTTCTGAGTTTAAAAGTGAAAATTTATAAATGCTCTATCAGCTAATATTATGAGTGATGTCAGGAAACAAATGAAGCTTTGTTGAAAACTTTATATCACAATACACAGAACACCTTTATTCCTCTACATAAACATCACACTATCATGAACAAAGGACTACTCCTGTCTGAAAAACCTCACCCAAGCCAACCTGCCGTTGTTTACAACAGCTCAGCAGTGCTGCCTGATAACATGCATTAACTCTACATTAGGAGTAATGTTGGATTTATGAATAGCAAAGGGAGTCTAAGAAATTAAAAATAAATCAATTTCATCATAGTATTTTACAAAAGGCGTTGTATTTATAACTGTGGATATACAATGCTCTATGATCATAATTAATTAAACTGGTTATACAAAAATCTTTAACAGTTACTAAATTGTTATAATAGAGATTACTTTTTATACAAGTACAATTAACAGTATATAGAGAGGTAGATATAAAGTAAACTTTATTCTGGGACGAGGTCCCTTATGAATAACAGAAATTGAACAAAAAAAAAATAAAAACTACATCTGGCCAAAAATTACATTAGTCAATATTGAAGAATATATACAGTATCTTCAGTGAAATTATATTAAAACAAGTTATCTATTAAGGACTTTATTCAGAAATATTACAATTTGTCACAGTTAAGGACACTTATAATAGAGTTCAGAGAGAACATTCAACAAGTAATAATAACACCATTTTGAGAAAAAATAAAGTAAAAAAAAACCATTATTTAAATGATAAGAAAACAAAATAAAATAAGCATGGGTTGATTTTTTAAAATTAAAACTCAATCAATTTTAACAACCATTCACCTCAGTCAAAATCTGTTTCGCAATATTTATTTTATTTCATAACGTCATTTTGGTATGTAAGAAGGAATTGGTAAAGATTTGTGGGCTCCGTTACGTTATATACGTTATTTTGGTCATACAATACAAATTCATACGGGATTAATTTTGCTACAGGAGTGTTATTCTTAATTAGCGATGTTGAAAATGAATATAATATACTACTGGTTTTAAAAGTTAAAAAATTATACAATGAATTATGAAATTTGTGATTGAACAATGAATTTCACAAGTTCGCCAAAGGGTTTCCTGATGTTTTTTAAATTAAGACATCAGTTCCAACTTAAAGTAAGCTTATTAATATTAATAACCATTTCTGGAAACACATCAATTACTTTAAATACTTATTTCATATCAGTATTTAATTAGTCGCTCAATTCAGTTAGGATCAATTCTCACAATAGAGATATATGTAAAAACAATCTGGGCGCGCAACACACAATTTTCACTTACCCCTCTACTTTGAATAAAAATTATTTTCTTGCAATGTTCGGCTATTATAACATTTTGAAGTAAATTTTAAATTAAGCTAAAGCTTAAAGCTAACGAATCATTAAGATTATTAAAACAATAAAAACTCTACTTATTATATCGGCGGTAGGCCAAAAAAAAATCTCGTTACTTCATCTGTTTTTATAAACCACATAACTTTAGTCTCTGAGCTATTTGCAAGTATAACTGAATATTTAGCCTATAAATGATTATGGATTGTCTGACTATTAGTTATTAAACTGTTATTTACCATTGTAAAGTATACTAGAATGAAATTACGAGATTTTCATTGCCTGCCATAGATAGGTCAAAAGTTGTCACACAAATTGTAAGTAAATAAGTTGGGATTTCGCCAAGAGAAAATTCATCAAATTATTCACTTATATAATTTTCTAAAATAAACGGACGATAGATACCTGATTATCTAAATATAATATTAGATCTAGAGTTATTAAACTACAGTAAATGTATTAAAAAAATAAAATATATACCACTACAATCCATGAAGGATCTTAGATTCAAGTACTATCTATTTATAGGCCTGGAGCCAGGACCCAAAAATCGACCTGATCGCAGGCGAAGGTTTGATTGTAAATTATGAAAGTGTGTGTTATCCTGAGTAAAATGAACCTTGTCTGCCGTTCCAGAGCCCTCTATCCTCTAAATATTACTGATGTTACTTGTTGATTGCAATTGCCTAATGTATTGTGCATTTAATATTCTCGAGAACCAAACCAATATTACATCTATTATATTTTAAACTAACATTGACATTACATCCCACATAGATACATATTAATTATATAAGTGAGAGGGGAAATAATTTTTTTTGGGGGGGAGGAGAATGGAGGCCATACGCCATCGGCCTTGGGGGGGGGGGATGGGCACCCCTCAGCAACCTTGTATATAATCAATTTCCTACACTTTAATTATACAAGACCGAATAAAAATAAACCAAATGTATTACTTCATAACCAAGTGATTAATGTTATTTATCATTAAAGAAGGAGACATTTCTTTATTAACACTGATAACCTAGCTAATAATAGTTGTCAATGTGTACATATTTATATACGCAAAGGTCTCAACTAAGATAACTATAGAAAACAAAAACAATAACACGCCAACAATATTAAATGCAAAGATAGAAATTTTATCCAATTAATTACAAAAATGTTTTACAAATATAATTATTAAATATAACTAATTAACTGTTCACTTTTCTCTTTCTCTGTTTACGTAAATATTACGTAAAAACGTGAGCAGCAGAGCTCCTTCACTGAGATCATATTTTCATTTTTTTTTTTTTTTTTTAAAGATATATTACAAAGGATTAAATTACTCAATGATTCATTATTTTTAAATAGTTATAAAACAAAGCGCATGTATATATTTACAACAAGTTTTCCCAAGTTTATTAAGACAAGGAGTGGATCTTTTTTTTTTTTTTTTTTTTCCCTACCCCCCAGGAATTCATTTGCTATAAAAATACGATATATAAATGCATAATGAAATATATATTCAAAAAATTTCTAATTTCCTTTTATTGCCCAAGGGCATTTTAATGTAAAAGGGCTATGCACGCTGCATGCGTACTTTGCATCTGTGGCCAGAGGCCTTTTATTATACCACTGGGCGTGGGGGGACCGCCCTGCATTATTTAGGAGTGGATCTTAAAAACTATAGAGGATTTTAATTTGGAAATGATTCTAGTATGTTCGGGAAGGACGCATGTTTACAAGCAAGTATTAAAACAAATGTATAAATGAGTTTTTATTCAGATTCTTTTTAATCTATTGAATTAACTTTTTCTTACACTTTTTACCACTGCATGGTGAAGAAAGTGGTGTAATCGGGGCCTGGCTGAAAGTCAAAGATTATCAATGAAATGGGATGACCGACTGGATTGATAATTATTTTTTTTGTAAGGCTCGTGTATCGAATTGGGTACACTAAGTGTTATAGCGATATAATTCCCAAATAATGTGTTTTTTTTTCTAAAAAAAAAAAAATAAATAAGAATAAATAATTGTATCTCTCTGAATTAATTAGAACGGACTGCAGAGGTACACAACACTTTATAAATGAGAAAATACAAAAATAAAAAATCATGAAGGCTTTTAAGTACTCAAGTTTCCAGAACTTGAAATCCTTCAGTGCTCTAACCACGCTCTCATAATGACCCGAATGTTTGAGTTGAAACGTCGGCACAAATAAAAAAAATTATAATAACTGCGTCCTGAACATTTATCAACCATATGTAGAACAGTCGACTAGCTTCTTTCAAAAATAAAATATGATGAAGAAAAGGCACTTTTCAAATATCAATATAGCTTATATAACAAACTTCAACTCTGACTTTAATTGGAGGGATTGTAGAGATGCGTAAAACTTTAAAAAGAGGGAAAAATCGCATTGAAATGCCGAAAGTTTCACTGAATTTACCCGAACTTCTATGGTATTCTTCAACTCAGTAACAACAGTTAATACTTAATTTCAGCTCATATGATCCAACCGGGTTGCTGAAATATACTGAGAGGAGGGGAGAGATATATAAAAGAGGGATCGTGTTCTAAGGGTTCTGAAATGGTTACAAAATGTTCACTCAACACCAGAGGTACCCATTCCCCCAAGGTCGATGGCGCAAGAATCAACCTCCACCCCTCTCTTCCCAAGATATTTTATTGCTCACCTTTTTTTAAAATCACAGCAAGCGAAGGAAGAATTAGAAAAATCGTAGATAATATACAATTACACATGATACAGTCTGAAAACTCATAACCCGATCGAAATTTGCTCTCCTCAAAAATTCAAAAACCCGTTAAAATATGAAAAAAAAAAATTTGATGGCGCATGATACCTCCTGGGTACCTCTGCTCAACAACCTCCAATATAGTGCAAACAATTATTATTTTTGGAAACGATTGACACTTCATTTATCGCTACTGTTAATGCGAAAGGTCGTATGCAACAATTTTACATGTTTGCTCTGAAGGTGAAAATTTGTGTCAACCTGTCAATTCATTTTTAAGTTCTTTTTTCTATTTAAAGCATATTTTTTCCAAAGGCCTTATTTATATAAAAGTTTCCATACGACACTTATCACATACTTAGGTTTTTAAAAATTAAAATTTTGCTGTCGTAAACGTATGGCTTCCTGTCGTCCTTTAATAAAACCCCACTTATTCCTGTTGAACAAATACGATATCTTGGACTCCACCTGGACAAACGTCTCACTTGGAATCCTCATACAAGAATGAAACGACAGGAAACTGCTCGACGTTTCCGCTTACTCCAACACTTACTAGACAAACGCTCTAAACTTCCAATTAATTACAAAAGAATAATATACATGACTATACTAAGACCTATTTGGACTTACGGACTAAACTATCGAATTCCTATCGTATCCAATCCTTACGATCCAAAATCATTCGTAAAATCCTCAATGCTCCTTACTTTGTCACAAATAAAATAATCCATAATGACCTTAATGTTCCATATGTTTCCGATTTGGCCCAATCCAGATACCTATCCTTCCATAATAAACTTCATAACCATCGGAATCCGCTCGTTTCTAACCTTGCTTCCTCTTCGATTCCTGATAGCCCTCCGAGGCGTCTGAAAAGAAGAGAGCCCCGTGATCTCCTTATATATACATATTATTAGAGTGCTACCTGCGGGTAGTTTCTCAACAAGCGTTTTTAGTCTGTGGGCCAGACTCCCTTACCGTGCACCCCCCCCCCCACATCCCTATAAATTGCATATCGTTGTGTTCCTTGTGACAATTTATTAAAAAAAAGCCAATGTTCCCATAAAAACAAGTGAACGAACTGCCCCAAAATGGCGTCCAAACATGGCGGATTGACGACTTTGACTTTAGTTAGTTTTTTTGTTACTGACAATCAGCATTTGGCTTAATTTAATTATAGTTGGTCTTTTATTAAAGCTGGATAGTCAGAGAATAATAAAACATGAAAAAATATTAAAAACTAATTGGCTTAGGCATTAAAAAAAATCGGTAAAGTCAATTTTTTTTACAAAAAAATTTTCAAGTTGAAAATCAAGCGTCTTTTGTAATTAAACGGTCAACAATAATGCAAAACGTGCTGAAATAAAACATCTGGAGAATACATTTTTCTTTCCAAAACACTGATTACTTTTTAAAATATTTGAAGTAGTTCAGTATAAAATGTACTTAAGCGGCAGAAAAGCGCTACTGGCGTGGGTGCCTACAGGCCTCTACCACACCACTCAGTACTCATAAATGGCTTAGTTATAGTGCTATAATAACGTTTTTGTTATATTTTATTGATTATATTAACGAACAAATATTAATACAATAATTTAATTGTAAACAATTATTTTTTTTAAATTTATTATTTTTGTTTTTATTTTTCATTATTTTTTTTTTTAATTTAACTTCATTTATTCTATACGAAGATCGCTTAAGAAGGCCTCTATTATAAAAATTATAAAATTATAATAATAAAACTTAATTCAAAAATACTTAGCAGAATATCTTGATTTTTTTATTTAATATTTGCAATTTAACATTTTGTTTTATATATTTACTGATTCTTAGAGGTAATTTAAATTGTATATACTTCCCTGGAAATGAGTCATATTAATATCTGTTTTATAAACTAAAGTAATATATACCTAATCTGAACTACTTTTAATGAATAGGTGATGGATTGTTTAGTAAAATTGTTATATCGCTATTAAAAAAAACATTTTTATTTCCTTTATTTTATTCGGAAGTTGGACCATATCATAAAAAATAGGAACTTTTAATATTAAAGTGCATTATTCCCTCTGCACAAATGAAATATGGAAAGGGCGAAGCTATAAGTTCTTCTATGTAACTGGAACTGATTGTTAGTATTTGGTCTCAAAATGAGGGAAAACGCGAAATTGAACCCAAACATTGGAAAAATACATTAAGCGAACGACAGTGCCAAAATTTCGGAAAAGAAAACAAGGATCAGTATCCATTATATGGCTAAACGAATATATAGTAGACAAATGAACAGAATATTTCAAGATTCTGCTAAATGGGGGTAAAAATGCTTGATCAGTTTGGATGATATTAAGCAGGTTTATTATGGTGAAGACCATTTCATCAGCAAGAAAGATTTGTTCTAGGCAATTGGCAAGTCAGCTGGTCTGGACGAAGTAACCTGAAATGCTGTGCGTACAAAGGATACAAATGTATTAGAAAATTATATGAAAGGACTGTAGTTTTGTCCCTTTGCAGAAAATGAGATACTAGGAAATGTTATTCGAGATTCCTTACTGTTAATAGTACCAAAGAAAGTCTACTCAAGAATCGTATAAGCTAAAATTAGAAATATTGTCGATTGCCTGCATATGGATTGAGAAACTCAAGTTGCACATTGGAGCATAAGTTGCAAATTGGGACTGTCTTCACTTAAAGGTAGGTTGTAGAGAAGTCCACAGAGAAAGAAAAATGGTTCTCTATCTGCTTAGTGCCTCACACTTTGGATTGATCGAATATCTACCAGTCTTTCACAAAAGCTCGTTTTCCTTTCAGATTCATTCAAAAATCTTTTGCAATTGCACTAAAGAGGAGCAGAGCTATTTCCTTTTATCAATAGACCTCTGTATAACTTGCTTCAAAGTGAAGATAGTCCCAATGTACAACTTCAATAGCAATCTAAAATAAAGTGGTTTACATCAACATTATCAACATTATACCTTACATTACATCAACATCATTATCAACCTCGTTTACTTCCTCCAGACCTGCTTGCCAATTGCTTAGAGCAAATCTTTCTTGCTGATAAAGTGTTCTTCACCATAATAAACCTGCTTAACATCATCCAAACCCATCAAGCATTTTTACCCTCTTTTAGCAGCATCTTGAAATATTCTGTTCATCTGTCTACTGTATATTCGTTTAGCCATATAATGGATACTGATCCTTGTTTTCTTTTCCGAAATTTTGGCACTGTCGTTCGCTTAATGTATTTTTCCAATGTTTGGGTTCAATTTCGCGTTTTCCCTCATTTTGAGACCAAATACTAACAATCAGTTCCAGTTACATAGAAGAACTTATAGCTTCGCCCTTTCCATATTTCATTTGTGCAGAGGGAATAATGCACTTTAATATTAAAAGTTCCTATTTTTTATGATATGGTCCAACTTTCGAATAAAATAAAGGAAATAAAAATGTTTTTTTTAATAGCGATATAACAATTTTACTAAACAATCCATCACCTATTCATTAAAAGCAGTTCAGATTAGGTATATATTATTTTAGTTTATAAAACAGATATTAATATGACTCATTTCCGGGGAAGTATATACAATTTAAATTACCTCTAAGAATCAGTAAATATATAAAACAAAATGTTAAATTGCAAATATTAAATAAAAAAATCAAGATATTCTGCAAAGTATTTTTGAATTAAGTTTTATTATTATAATTTTATAATTTTTATAATAGAGGCCTTCTTAAGCGATCTCCGTATAGAATAAATGAAGTTAAATTAAAAAAAAATAATAATGAAAAATAAAAACAAAAATAATAAATTAAAAAAAAATAATTTTTTACAATTAAATTATTGTATTAATATTTGTTCGTTAATATAATCAATAAAATATAACAAAAACGTTATTATAGCACTATAACTAAGCCATTTATGAGTACTGAGTGGTGTGGTAGAGGCCTGTAGGCACCCACGCCAGTAGCGCTTTTCTGCCGCTTAAGTACATTTTATACGGAACTACTTCAAATATTTTAAAAAGTAATCAGTGTTTTAGAAAGAGAAATGTATTCTCCAGATGTTTTATTTCAGCACGTTTTGCATTATTGTTGACCGTTTAATTACAAACGACGCTTGATTTTCAACTTGAAAATTTTTTTGTAAAAAAAATTGACTTTACCGATTTTTTTTAATGCCTAAGCCAATTAGTTTTTAATATTTTGTCATGTTTTATTATTCTCTGACTATCCAGCTTTAATAAAAGACCAACTATAATTAAATTAAGCCAAATGCTGATTCTCAGTATCAAAAAAACTAACTAAAGTCAAAGTCGTCAATCCGCCATGTTTGGACGCCATTTTGGGGCAGTTCGTTCACTTTTTTTTGTGGGAACATTGGCTTTTTTTTAATAAATTGTCACAAGGAACACAACGATATGCAATTTATAGGGATGTGGGGGGGGGGTGCACGGTAAGGGGGTCTGGCCCACCGTGTATTTCAAGTGATTATATTCTTGTGTACACATTTACTTGATGTATTTATATTGTAATAGTTTTAAATATCTTGAATAAATAGTTTTAAAAAAAAAGTTTGCTATTTATTATAATATAATTCAAATTAAAAAAATGAAAATGAAATATTTATTCATATAAAATAAATAGCTCAATTTCATTTTAAATTAGCCTTATTTATTTTCAGTAAGATAATCCTTAATTTTATTAACTTATAAACCTTTTTTCAAAAAATAACAAAACGCATTCTTAGCATTTTTTTTTTCTGTCAAGAAGAAAAATTACATTTTTTGTTAATAATAATGGCAAATAAAATTCGAAGAAAACATACAATTTTCTCCAGCCAGAGACGACCAGTTTCCTAATACTCCTGTTATGTATGGTACCATAATTCGTGTTTACCTGTCAGGTTCGTTTTAATGACAAATCTAGATAATAATAATCGAGCTATCTACTCTATCTATCTGTTGCCCAATTTCTGTATACTATCTCTTGCACAATGCATAATAGGCTTATCTCTGAAGAAGATAACCTTTAAGATCTCCGTGACTTAAAATAAATTTATATAGGATTTTATTTTTTTATATTATCGGAGTTTACTGTCTTTTAAAAAATAAAATTAATCCAGAATGACTTGCTTGGTTTTTATATCACAGGAAAATAATGAGAATTGAAAGTTTGTAATTACATATCTTTAATAATGCCTTAAAAAGTTCTAGAATTCCTTAAACTTTTGTTGAGCTCTGCCATAATCAGCTGAAATTTTTTTTTTTTTTTCTGTGTTTTCTCACTTGATTAGTATTTTCTCCTAAATGAATACGTTTTTATATAAGTAGACACTTTTTCAAATAATTTCATATGGGGTACAGCTTATTCTACCCATTGTATACCGTTCGATTTTCTGAATATACCATAAAAACGATATAATACTCCTAGTCAGACAAGAACTGGCACCATCACAACTAAGGATGTGAATTAAAGAACGCTATGTCGAAACCATTTTCCTTTTCGATAACTGGTTATTTTTTAGTAATCCAATGACCGGGCAAAAATAACCAAACGAAAAAAACATTAATGCCTTAATAATAATATTCAAAATAAATAAACTTATGTAATGACATAAATATTCACGTAAAAACTGCCGATTTTATTGAGATTTTTTTCGATCATCCAAACCACCAATCTCGTAGCACCTTATACTCAGGTCATTTATTAAGTCTTTGTTTTAAATTAATAGTCCGTAGTATAAGACTCGCTTTTATCAAATTATTAACATCCGCCTAAAACTTCTTTATTAGCTTCATCTCATCGTAACCTACAACTATTTTATTTACGAAAACTCTCGAAAATTTTGTCTGTTTAATTAGCTAATAAAAACTAGTAAATACCAATTTGCTTTCCACTTGTATTTTAAGATAATAATTTGATCAAAAATCGAGAAAAAGGTGGTCTGCAAAAATATTGGACCGTTTGGATTATACAAACTCGTTATTTTGAAAGGTGTGGTCATACCAAACGGCCCAACATTTGTGTAGACCACCTTTTCTCTCGATTTTTTGATCAAATTATCTTATGATTCAAGTGGAAAGCAAATGGGTATTTACGAGTTTTTAGTACCTAATTAAATAGACAAAGTTAGTCTATCTCTACATTGAAAACGCCCCAATTCCGAGAATTTTCGTAAATAATATAATAATAACAGTTGCAGATTACTATGAGATGAAGCAATTTACGAAGTTTCAGCCATTTTTCAATTTCAATAATTTGAAAAAAGGGCTCTGTACCACATATTATAAGCAACTATTGCATTTGTATATGAAATTAGTAATTTCCGTTTGTATTTAATTAACTTCAAGTATAGTTATTTTTTTATTAATTTTTTTTTTTTTTTTTTAGCTTGCATAAATATTGTATGAATGTACACATAGAGCCATAATACGTATTGCCCTTATTTGTAGTAGATTGCATTATTCATCTTTAATAAATACATTTTTTTTATTAAATGTTCCTACTAATAGTGGGTTTCCTTAACCTAAAGTGCTTGGATGGCTTCTTTCCATAATGTTCTAAGGTCCATTCTTCCTATCGACCATGACCCATCATGGATTCCTCCACTTCATTATACCAGGTTTTCTTTTCTCCCTAGTTGGGGTCCCTAGTCTTTGGGTAGTCTTCTACCAGGCATTCTTTTCAAATATCCAAACCACTTCAGGCGTTTTTTCTCAATCTCTTCCAGAATGGTTCTTTTAGCCTCCATTTTTTCTCTGATGGTCATATTTCTCACTTTATCCATTCTGGATAATCCCGTCGTTCGTCTCCATTAGTCCATTTCTTTGGCTAGAAGTTTCTTCCTCAGATTGCTTTTTAAGGTCTAAGTTTCTGACCCACATGTCATAATGCTCAGTACAATACTACTGTAGATATTATTTTTTGTTTTGGGGATAATGTTCTGGTCCCATAATCCGGAGTTGAGCATTGATATGGTCTTTTTGCCATCTGAATTTTTTCTACATCACATGCACCATCTATTTCAATTATGGAACCAAGATATTTAAAATGTTTAATTCTTTTAAGAATCCCTTCCGGATTCAGTTCTATATCCTCATTATTGAATGTCATATGTTCCGTTTTCTCTGCATTAATAACTAGTCTCCACTACTAGTATTCCTCATTTAATTTCTTTAACATATATCCAGCATCTTCTCCGAAGGATAGGTTATGTAGGAACACCTTTTTTTTCAACCGAATCCCCATGGGTTCACATTTTATTCTCCATGCTTTCAAACAAATATCAAGACAAATCTTGAACAGAGAAGGAGAGGTACAACACCCCTGGAGCATCCTTTGCTTGTTGGGAAAGGCTCAGAAAGGTATGGCCCAATTTCGACCTGGCAGTTGTTTCCTTTGCACATTGTCTTTATTATATCTATCAGACCTATATTAATGTTTGCATTTTGGAGAGCTTGTCATAATAGTCTTCGAGAAACAGTGTCATACGCTTTCTCCAGGTCTATAAATATCAGTTCAATGTCTCTGGAAAAAAGTTTCTCCAACAATTGTCTCAAGTTGACTATATAAAAATATTTAAGTATTATTTTTAATATAAAAATACATTGTAAAATGTACTTTAAATCTGAAAATAATTGTAATAATGTAAAATTTAATCTTGTATTTAAGAAAAATTAAATTAATTTTTTCCTTCTCAATTAAGAAAATTCGTCTCTTGAAAATAAACCAATTGATAACAGATTAGTTTCCAATAGCCACCGCCCCTTTTAACAGAAGAACTAGTGTTGGTAGAGAAAACTACAGTGGCTTATGAATGTTGTGGTGAACTAGATAGTTGCTTCAATAGGCTTGATTTGAATTTTATTAAACATTTTTGCTAATAAGGGGAGGTCATGGATGTGGGAGGTCACTGATTTAAATGAAATTTTTTTCGGTGATAATAGGTCGAAAAATCATAGACCCATGTCCGAGGGTTCTTGCCAATAAGAGTCGAGAAAAATATATTTTATAATATTTCTAATAAAATATATGTTATTAATATTTTGTCTAAACCGGTCCTTTTTTAAATAGAAACAAATTTGATATTCATTTTTTGTACCTCATAGAAGAAACTCCTAAAATAAGAATTTTCTTAGCAATTGAAACATTAAAATTTCCCTAGGCTGGACCCTTCGAAATTTTTTTTGACTTCACCTAACCACATGAAAATTATTAAGGACTTAGGACTTTGTATACACAGAATGGTATGAACCCAACATTATATGCAAATTAGAACCAGAGATATTAAATAAAAATGTTTGGAAAGTTTTTCGAACTTAAAAATCTAAAAATTTTTGATGTGGTTTGGAAGAGTAGTAATTCACCTTTCCAATGATTATACTAATGTTGAACGCATTGGCAAGAACCCTTGGTCATTGGTCTGATATGTTTCGATCTAATATCACAAAAAAAAGTTTCATTGAAATCCGTGAACCCATATTCATAATCTCCCTCATAGGAAAAAAAAACTATATCTATGTGTAATATATTCAGAAAAGGGCTGGATAAAATTCTTCAGAAAATTTTAGAAAAGCAATCAGAAAACCTATAGTTATGTTGTCAATCAGATCTCTTAAAATAAAAACTGAATCGCAAAACATTTTTGACATTCAAAGACAGCTGAATAAAATTGTGTAGAAAGGACAGCACTGAAATGATAAGGCTTAAATAAGTAACCACTAAAAACTGTTAATCTTTATAATGCAGAAACTAAATCAATAATGCAAAGATAAAAAAAAAGCTTTTAGGTCATATGAATTGACTACACCATAAGATTTCTTGGTAAAAACTAATGATTGTTGGTGGCATCTCACCCCACACAAAACATTTGCTTGCTCTTCTTTTGGGAATAGGACTTTTTCATTATTGAGAACCTTTTTGAGGCTTTGATATTCCATCTGAGAAGTATTCTCTTTAACAGCTATGTCATTACCAATCATACTGTTTTTTTCCCCCATGATTAAATAGTATGTAAGGTACAAAATAAAAGGATTATATTATCAGTTAGGGATCAATTAATAAAAATTGAAAAAAAAATTATAAATCTTTATTTGGACACTGTTTCATAGGTATTTGAAATGTACCAATAAAAACTTCAACAAATCTACCTAAATTATTTCATTGTAATACTTCAAGACTAGTATAAAGTTAAATAATAAATAAAATTTTAAGGCTGCATTTATTTACAAAATATATAATAACTATATAAGTAGTGAAACTTTTACTTGACACATATCTCATACAGATAACTCACTTATTAAACAATTTCCTCAATGTAAAAGTGTATAAAATGATATAAGTTTAATGGTTATGTATTCCTGCAGGCATTTAAAAAAAAAAATGTATATATAAAACAGAAATTGTAAACTTAGATAAGCAATTATTATTTTCTATACAGAGAGAAGTAAGAAAATTAATAAAACTTCATATCAATGACGATGGTAAGTTCCTTAATGGATTGATGGCTTAAATTCATAGAGCCAAGTACTTAGTTAAGAAGGATCAGTCCAACTGTATCACAATTGAAGAAAATTTATTTTTTTATACTTTTCATGAGATGGAATTCAGTCTTACGTAATTCAACAACCCTGATATTCTCAACTTATATTCAAATTAACATACTTATTATGCAATTCTTCAAAATATTAAACCAAAGAGATTAAAGGCATCTCTTAAGTAATGACTGATTTGAGAAACTATATTATAAGAATTCGAAAAATAATAACTCTGCAAAATTTCAAATATCAATTTCAAGCACAACTACTTTGCTAAAAGAGAAGTTTGTAGTAATAAAATAAACAAACCTTATATTAATGTGTGCCGACATTTTGACCAAAATATTAGGCCTTCAAGAAGGTGGTTCATATAATTTAATCACAAGTCAATAAAGATCATGCATGCAATTCAATGATGAGTTGATATTTCTTTTGTGATCTAGTAATGTTAAAAATGGTATAATGCAAGTAGAAAGTTTGTACTGTCTTCTTTAAGTTTACTATTGATGGTTGAGGAATGAGATTTTTTGGTTCAGGAACTAAAAATGTTGAACAATTTGTTGAATTTATTAAAAGATAATGATTATAATTAGGAGTTGGGGAGTTGATATATAGTAATTTAGTTAAGGGAAATGTTAATTGACATTTGAGAAAGAAAATTGGTTGTTTTAAATTATTGGCTAGGCAATTATGGATGTAGCAAAAGTTATTTAAATGGATTTACGATTATGGAAAGAGGTTTTGAAGAATGAAAAGAATAAAGAAAACTGAGTTGGAATAGATACAATTCGAGTTGGATGAATTACAGTAGAAGATATTAGAAAGTGACGAGAACAATATTGAGTTGAGAAGGCCATTGTTGAAGAGATCTAAATCAGTTCTGAAATCTGGTTCTGCGACATGCTATCAAGTCGTAGGCCCAGTATAAGCACCTCCACAAGTTGTCATAATGAAGGCCAAAAACCTCAACCGAAATGTCAGCAGAAATTAAAATAGGTTTTTTTCCCATAATTATAATATGTGAACAGGATTTTCCATTATAATATTATTTACTTTCCATTTTGCACAAGTTAAATCAAGATTTTCAATTTCAAATCATCTTTAAAGATCTATTATTACATAATACCTTAATATTTAAAACTGCTAGTAATTCATCATCTTCATTGTCACTTTATGGATAAATTTTGAATTTTTCATTAATTATATCATTATCAGACCAACCTTTGAATTATCAGATCAATGGGTTCTCATCACACAGCGACATCATATTTATTACAGTATAATTACCTTAACATAAGAAGATAGAAAAAAGGAACATCGAAACTACAACAGAAAGACAAAAAAAGAAAACTATAAAAACACGATGTTGTATATGAATAACATTAATATTTCAGAGAAAAATAGCACAACATTAATGTTATCCAACAATTTTGAATACAGTAAAACTTCTCCAAAGGAAACTTACAGAAAATGAAATTTATTCTAATATAAGAGAGATGTTTGTTTTAGAGGAACTGGAATGAAAAAATAATAACAGGTTACAATTGTATTTCCTGAACAATATCAATGATAGTATTCATTCATTTAAATATTTTTTCTGTTTTTAAATTTATAAAGCCATAAAATTTAAATGCATTTTAAATAAAATATTTTTTATAACAAGTACCCAAATGAATTGCCATATTGCTAATCAATTATATTTGAGAATTAATAACGAAATATTAAAACTATGATCCATAAAAGGAAACCGAATTCCCAGTATGCATAATAGAACTAAGCTATTATAAATAAAATTGAAGTCCTCAACATATGTGCCTTACTGCTTTCTTGCTGTCCATTATGAAAAACGTTTCAATCAGAAATGTTATATCATGCCCACCCACATCCGTTATTCACAATACTATAAATTGATTGAAAATTTCAGGAGGTCTGTAAATTGGTTTTAATAGAGAAGTATCCACTGTATTTCATTTAATCAATGACCTAAGAGTTTCTTGGCTAGTTGAAAAGTAGAACAGAGAATATGAGAAAAAAAAAAAATGAATTTTACAAAATGCATTAATTAATTTTTTACTGTATATGAGTCGACAATTCATCCAGGAAATAAAAAAGAAGTATTTTGAATCATCTGAGCTCAACACAATCATCTTCATTTCCCCTAAAGAAGACTAACAATATAGAATGAAATTAGGATACATATAAACATTAAAATATTATTTATTGTATATTTCAAGTTTGATTGCAGCCCAACCAATCAAAATAAGAAAATGATTCAACATAGAGAAAAAAATATACAGACCACAGGTGCAATATACTCTCAAATTGTTTAAATGGACCCACCTAACCCAGAATTCATTTCCAAAGAAAGCGAATATTATAAATATTTAATATTATTTCAAATACAATAAATAAATTTAAAAACTGCCCAATTCAATTTCTAACTAAAATGAGTTAGGTAACTGGATGAGATTGAATGTTAGTTATGAATATGTCAAATATAGGCTTCCAAGATGTTTTAAGGTAATGTGCTATAAGCTATAAAAAGGTCATTAACAATGAAATTAGGTATTTTTTTTTTTTAAGCCTCTTATAAAGTAATGAGAATTGAGTTCGGTGGTTTTAGAATTCATATAATGATATAATAGTATTTATATACTAAATTCTCACAGCCTCCTCACAACATTTGGGACTTTGGAACAACAATAAGTTGTTCACTTATATAGGCTAAAGTTCCGAGTGACTTTTCTTCTGTTTTTTAGGAGAGCAATAACATGCTTCTTTTTGAGAATCTAAATAAAATTTACACCCCATTGTAGCAGTTCCAGTATAAAGTAATTTAGCAGAAGCTTTACAACCTGAAAAATAAAGAAAACAGAAATTAAAAACTGAAAAGTATATTAGGTGGGTCTTTTAACACTGACATTAAAACCCTCACCCTCATCTCCTGGCCCGGGAAAACCCAGTATAGCCTAAAGGGCGAGGAAGGGGTGGATAAAAACAAATAAAAAAGTTAATTCTAAGATGAGATAAGGAAAGAGAAATCTATCTAATATTATATCTCTATTTTGAATACTGAGCAGCCATAATCTATGGATTTAGACCAATTTTTCACTTTCCTTAAACACGAGTTGTTCTGAAATTGTGGGATGAGCACTACTATACAGGCCCCTAATGGAGCTATGGATGGTTGCCACTGCACAAAACCTCCTTCGTAGCAATTTGATGAGCAATATACATAAATGTGTGAAAGATCACATCACATGACCAAATTTACAATTTCAATGCCAGCTACTGAAAAAATAAAATAAACATATATATAAAACTAATAATCACCTTTTAAATTTATCTCATTCTCTTTAACAGTTTCACATATTTTGTACAAACATTTCTTAAATGACAGATCACAACTATCCTTATCAATGTTACATGTTCCATAACACTGATCATGCTCATTACAGCACTTGGTCATTTCAGGATAAGGCAGACTGGCATCGATCTAGAAACATTGAGCATAAATAAAGATGGGATATGAAATGATTAATAATTCAAACATATTAATTTCCAGTACTTCCATTCCCATGGGTCCACATCCATTAGAAATTGGTTTGTGATATTTATTTTTCACAGCCTTTCCACCTATGCACATACAAAACTATTAATTGGTGACAGTTAAAATTTCAAAAACCACTGTATAAACATAAAGACTTCACCTCCTGGGCAAGTCCAAACACAATCTTCCTCTAAAGATTCATTTAAAGTATCATGTACTGTTTTCAGTTGTTTAACAACTTCAACCACTTTGACTGCAAAATCTCCAAAGAAACTCTCTGCTGACAAAACTGCATCTCTGAGATTTGCTAGGACATTTCTTCCATAACCAGACCAGGCATAACCGGCAAAAGTCAATAAATATATGATAATTTTGGTTTTAGAGATATCCATAAATAATATGTCAATGGGGCACTTTTATTTTGCAAAAATGTAAAATTGCAGGACATCAAATCATAATTAAAAATAGTAGGAAGGTATTTTTAAGGTTTACAGAAATATGGCGGTAAATCGTTATTTTTTAAATACTTACTACTATTTATTAAAAATAATAGAAGGAAAACTTTCATTTGGTCTTCAGAATTTAACAGGAATTTTCAAATAAAAGACCATTACCAATATAACCTGATGTAAACAAAGATGAGTTGGTGCTTTCGTATTGGATAACACTTGAAGCTATGTTTACTTAAGCAAAGTGTATATAGAAAAACTAATCACCTAGGATCATATTTAAGTTATTTTAAGAAGAAAACAAAACATCATTAATTTATTTATGGCCAACTAACTTTATTATTTTATGAAATCTAATGTTTGTGTTACCGTTCTTTTTTTTATATATATAGGACGAATTTATAGTCTAATTAATTACAGGTAAGGCCACTCTGAAGTAGTCACAAGTTGTGATCAATTTGGAAATGACGTTCCTTGGTAGTGTGAAGGGTATGCGTACGCCACTACTGTCTATCAATTTTTTTACTTGTAGAATAATAGAGAATAGAATAGCTCGATAAGCAAGGCACTATGCTCCTACCCCCTGGGGACTGGGTCCTAGTCCGGCTGTGGCAAATAAATATCAGTTATAGTTATATTTACATAGCTTTACCTTTACTATAGCGAGTACTCTTAACTGGCGACAACTTGGCTGTGGAGTGTGATCATACCCAAATCAACTACTTGTATCAACCAAATCAACCGCTGACTTAAAAATCGTATTTCTTTTTAAGATACTGTACTCAAAACACAGCTTATTTTAAGTATTAAACTCTTATTATACATGATGGTTGTGAGAATAATAACGGAGGGAATTAGACTGGCCTCTGCTCTATATGGCGCCAAAGTGTCTATTTTCAACTTTTGGAGAACTTGTCTTGGGCTTAGTGTAATCTTCTTCCACTGTAGAATGGATAGTTATCCCGAGTCATTAGCGGATGGAATGTTATCTCTGACGAAATGTATCATTTCCCTCAGTGTATCATAGGTAATCTTGTTCGGCACTCTCCGGACTTTGCTACAACAGTGGCACAAGGATCCTTTCCATTTGCACATGAAAGCCGTGAGTAGTTGAGAGACCAAATAGTCCGGAAGGACCAATATTATCTTCCAATCTTGACCCTAGGTAGGGAACACTTACTAAGTAGTCTTTCTACTTTCTGCTGGTCGCTAGCAACCACTAGTTCCATTTTGCAACGACATTCTCCCGGATTCGAGTCAATATATTCAGATGGGTACTCCAATCCCGTTCTTTACACTTTAAAGATTTGATAATCACGATAAAATGTAGATCCTGAGTTAAACCTCCCTTCAGTGCTTTGACAACCTTACGAGGCTCTGTCCAGTTGATCCAAAGCAAAGCCAGCCGCTATATCGATGTCAATTCGCTCCATAGTTCTAGAATGTTAACACATTCCTCAGAAAATTAAAAAAAAATTCTTGGATACTCATTGCCTTAACCTTAACTTCTCAAAATATTTTAAGCGAGATGCAACCTTAAACTTTCTTCCAAGTTGTAAAAATCTGGTCCGCGCAACACACAACTTTCACTTACCGCTCAACTTTGAATAGAAATTATTTCCTGGCCATTATAAAAGTTTTGTATAGCATTTTTAACTGTCATTGTCTTAATTAGGTGAATTTTAAATACTTTTTTCAAACTTAAAAATATGTTTAGTTAGTTAGTTAGTAAATTTTATTTAATTTCCTTGAAAACATGTGATTTACGTTAAATATTATTAGTTTTCAAAAACTTTCTATATTAGATATTGTTTTTTCTAAAATTCTCCATTTTCCAACGATATATTTATTATACGTATACCTTCTGACTAGTATTTCCGGAGATTCATTTTCGATCTGGATAAGCATTTTTATTTATTTTTTCTCCTTTATTCAATTACCAAATTCTTTCAAAAGTTATATTTAGTATTTTTTCGTAACTCTGAATAATGTTAGATGATTATTTTTTTTAAATAAACCATATTAAAAGTACTTTAAAGGAAGACATATGTGAACATTGGACACTTAAGCTCTGTAAATTGACATCAATGGGGATAAGACCTGATTAATATTAAAAACCGTTTAATTATACAATGATACACCGTGTTTAATCAAAATCGTTAGAGCTGTTTGGGAAAATTGTAAAAATGTGTTTCTTGATGAGCACTGATGATATAAAGTTCAACTTCCGGTTAGCCGATTTTAAGGAAAAAGTTGCTCTCACATCTAAGGCATACACATATCTTAAATACGTATCAGTTTCGTAAGACTTTTCGTTTTTGAGCTAGACTGCTAACCATTTTATACAAAACCATACAAACCATTTTTGGAGACTTGATTATTTGGACTCCTATATATATTACATATATACGTAAGAGAAAGTAATAAGATATAGTCCATGATACAGACCTCTTTTTATCAAATTATTAACATCCGGTTGAAACTTCGTGAATCTCATCGTAACCTACAAATATTATATTTACGAAAACTCTTGGGATTGGGACGTTTTCAATCTGGAGGTCGGCAAATTTTTTCTATTTAATTAGCTACTAATAACTCCTAAATACCCATTTGCTTTTCATTTGGATCGTTAGATGATTGAATCACAAAATCGAGAAAAACGTGGTAATCCTACAAAAATATTGGTCCGTTTGGCCCTTATAACCTCGTTATTTTGCGAGTGCGGGTCACGCCAAACGGCTCAACATTTCCTTTATTCTCGATTTCATTTTCAAATTATCTTACGATTTAGGTGAAAAGCAAATGGACAATTACGCATCTAATTAAATAGACAAAGTTTGTCGATCTTCACATTGAAAACGCTCCAATTCCGAATAAAATATTTTCGTAAATAAAATAGTTGTAGGTTACAATGAGATAAATATATTTACGAAGTTTCAGGCGAATATTAATAATTTGATAAAAAGGAGACTGTATCACGGACTATTAATCTCATAGATGACAACTACATTTGAGCATCTCCTTTTTTCCTTGTAGTTTTTTTTTCTTTTGTTCACTACCTGGTCATTTTTTGGCACATAGGGAGAGGCCTAATCTAGCGGTATAACAAAACTTTTGTAATCAGAGTTAAAATATCAAAATTCGATCTCTGGGTCCACTAAAAAATAAATTTCAACCAATCCAAGCCAGATTTGAATCAGCGCCGCTAGATTCGAGAATGATAAAGCAGGAAACGTGACTTATTGTATATCTAAAGTAATGAAGGGAGCTGCCTCAATCCTGTCCCTCACATCAACCCATCAAAAGCTATCGTTAATCTGGAAAAAAAAATTGTTTTCATCTGTTTTTTGCTGTATTTGACTAGCTAACTATTGATTGCTTCCTTCTATGATTAAGTAATGGGGAAGAAAGTTTTTAATAATTAAATTTTCTTCAAGAATATATATTATTTTACTAGTCTATCTTCAATGGTTCAAAAGTAAGATCAATTATAAATTTATAAGTCAATTTCCAAAAAAAATAATTATTATATTGCTTTAGCTCTCTAACATCTTTATCACAACCTAGATACTCCTACACACAACTATATATATATATATATTAAAAAATGTTTTTTTTTGCATATTCTAGGAATTGACTTATAAAATTATAATTGTTATAACTTTGGAATCATTGAAGATAAACTGGTAAAATGGTATATATTCTTGAAGAAAATTTATTTATTAAAAACTGTCTTCCCCATGGCTAGTCCTAGAAGAAAGCAATCAAGAGTTAGCTAGTCAAATACAATAAAAAACATAATGTAAACTTTTTTTTCTGCAAATTACCGATAGTTGAGGATGGATATCTCAGAAACTAAACAAGGTAGCGAAAAATTGTATATAACCAATCATATTGAAAATTTTATCAGCTTAAATTTTGTATAGAAATTCTTTGTCACTGTGATGGATAGTTTTTCTGGTATAAGCTAAAACCCAAAAACCTTACTAGTCCAAACAATGTCACAAAGTCAAAAATGGTGCCCCGCTTTTTTCTTTTATAATTATTTATTGAATGGAATGGGGCTTCTTATTTATAGAATAAACGTGTTGCTTACAAAAAAAAAAAGAAGAAGCTTTTTATTTCTTTTAGGAAAGCATCAGAAACGTGGGTGATTATAAAAAAAAATTGTTACCAATGCAGATGAAATCTGGAGGAGTTATAGTCCCATTATTAGAATCAGGCAGTGGGTATAGCATGAAGTCCCCCGAAGATTGATGGCGCATCTCTTCTCTCCTAAGGTATTTTATCACTCACCTCTTCTTTAAAACAGTGCAAGGGAAAGATATCCTATTATATCATATATTATTATGCTTTAGGTTTTTTTTTTTGGGGCGTGGGGGGGTCCTCCCCTTTAAGGCTATAAGGGATTTTCCCTGGCCATTGTCTCATAGATCAGGTTGCCCAGCAGTGAAGCTGTGCACACACTTTAGCCAGTTCAGCTACCCAGCACACTTATGATTTAGGGAGTTTGTTTCATGATTTATCTTTTATTTTTTTAAAAAACTGTTCATCCTGAAAATTCATAATCACATCGAAATGTGCCGCCCCCCTCCCCTCAAACATTAGATGGTGTACCTTCACTGTCAAACCCCCTTCTTGGTAACTCTTTGAATAGAAGACTTGGAGGAAGGTATGCCTGCCAGAGGACCTTGGGAAGATGCCAAGACTGGAATAAATTAACTTTTAGAAACAAATAATAAATAATGTAAAAACTGTAGTTATCAGTAATTAATTCAAGAAATAAATACATATTATTCCTAATGATACAAAATGTAAAACTCCTTCAACATGAAATTTTTTCTGCTTTCCCCACTATCATAAACAAAATTGAAAAGCAAATTAATAAAACTTGGGAAATTCAATTGATTTAAAAATTCTGTTATTTTCTCAGGCGAGCTTTAACAAAAAAATCTGGTGTGGTGCACACATCACACAACTTTCACTTACCTCCTTACTTAAAAAGTAAATGTTTCATGTTCAGAACATCTAAATCATTAGCACCCCTAGAAATATTTAGTTGATAGGAACTGAATCATAGACGGTACAACAAATTATTTAAAACAATTAATTAGTAGGTTTTTTCTTATCAAATATACATGCGTTTTTTTTTTTTTTTTATAAATAATCTCATTTTACAACTCCATATTTTAATTATAATATGTAATTAAGTACCATAAATTCTTTTTGGTCTAAGAGTGTCAGATATTCATTTGTATTTCATTATGACTATATTTTTTGTTTTAATTCTTATATTGTTGTAATCTATACAATTAAATATCAGCATTTATAAAAACCATACATGTATAAGAAAATAATAATATAATCAGAACCCATTTACCAAGTACCATCTCTTATTTCTCCTTTAGTTTAGCATCAATGTTTTTCATTGTTTATATTTAGCCATTTTTATTCATCTAAAAAAAGGTAGGGCAATATTTCAATTTCTTATATGTCTAGGATATCCTTTTTTTTTTTTTAAATCAATTTATTTAAAACACTATTAATCAACATATTACTGTCAAGTAGTTTTTCAAAATATTGTTCTTTATATATATATATTCTTTTTTAATAAGAGAGGGGAGAGAGAAAGCAGCTGCTGTGTCCTGCAGAAAAAATGATCAACTAAATCATTATTTACATTATCTATCTTCCATTTTTGATAACATTTAAACAATGAATTTTGTAGTTGTGGTAGACTACAGTCCATGGGTACTGATAGAAATGCAGATAATGCATCATCTTCATAGTTTTGTTTTCTCCCTATACCAATTTTTCAGTACCAGTTGATTAGCAAAAACTGTATTTAAAATACAGTATGTGCAGTGTTTCAACTGCCTCCTGCATTGCTACATCCTACGCCCTGAAGACGATAACATTTAACATTTTGCCGACGTTTCGACCCACTTTGCAGGTTGGAACGTTGGCAGAATTAAATAATTAACCACATATTTAAACAACAGGAAATTAGCTTTTTCTTGATTGAAACTACTTAACTCATTAGTATATGATATAATAGGCAGGTTTTCTTTTACTAACACAGCATCAAACCAGAGCATTATTTTTTATCTCTCTCAATTGAAACATAGCACTAAATAAAATACCAACTTACTAGATGAACCATCAAAAGGAAAATGAATTAAGCTAATAACACAGATTTATTATCACTTACAAATTTTAAATATTTTAAGAAAATTGTGTTAAAATATATTTAAACTTCAAGTGGTAAATTAAACGATCAATGCAGTTTGTATTAACTAGCTTTCAGTAATCAACTGTTCAATTTCATAAGTATAAGCAACAATAATAAATTCTATGATTTGGCCGAACACATTTAAATGTGATAAATCAGATTGAAATATCATTTTATTGTGTGTATAAATAAGTTAAGATGACGCCCCTGAAGAAACAAGCATTCTTTCTAACTTTCCTGCCTCATATAAAGCCTTCACATCAGAGCCACCTCCAACAAATTCACCATTCACGAATACACGTGGCACCTGAAATAGCATAAATATGTAATTAAAAACGATGATAATAATTAGAACTGTTAATCTTTATTATTATTAACAACCAGGAATATAAATCTAAATATTAATCAGATTAGAGAAAAATAACAAAAATGTATCTCTTAAATAAATCAAGTATTTACAAACTGAAACTCTTGAAGAAAAATACATATTAACAATTTGGCCTTTATTGCTTAACCTGATTTTGAATAAAATTTTAGTGTTTTCTATCTTGTGGATCACTAATAATGCTTGTACTGGTACTGGAGGAGGAACTAGTACAGCAAGTTGGTTACGTGTTCCTTTTTGCCAACCGCTGATGACTACCTTGAGGTTGCTACCATGTAGTTACCAGATTGAGAATGTTAAGATTTATTTCCCAGAGCTGTCGAGAAATAAAAATTATCCAACCTAGGTG
This sequence comes from Nezara viridula, assembly GCA_928085145.1. Taxonomy (NCBI): domain Eukaryota; kingdom Metazoa; phylum Arthropoda; class Insecta; order Hemiptera; family Pentatomidae; genus Nezara; species Nezara viridula. The sequence continues at coordinate 87,912,800 of OV725082.1, forward strand.
GGAATCGAACCCATATAGTTCAGAACCGGCCAATCAGGAACCTATTCCCCAAAGTGCTCGGCCATCTTATCCTCACTACTAGGAAACAGCCATGGTTATCACTCTATGTTGTAGGTAAATAACCATTAAATATTTATAAAATTAATTAATGTGCTTTCTTATACAGACTAATTGAATAACGCTTGTTTCAAACATAGGGAAAACAACTAAGTTTTGTATTTATGAAGGTACATGTTGGTATTAAAAAGTCAGATTAGTTTAGAAAATAGGTAGAAAGTTTGTTTATTGTTTAATTGATATCTACCTGAGGAAATTGAATATAATTTTAAAATCAGTTGAACAACTGATGTTCTCTATTATTTGAACATTTTCTAATTATTCTTACCATTAGCATATTATTCTTATTAACATCTCTTTATTATTTCTGACTTTCATTTATCAAAACAGTGGGAGTGGGAGAAAAAAGTAGATACCACCAAAAGGCACTTCTTTATTACTAACTCAATTAATTCACATAAAGATTTTCAACGATCTAACTCAATCTGGAATGTATTTAGAAGAGTGCAAATGCTTAAAGACTAGAAAAATAGCAAGCTGGAGAAGTTTAGACATTGAAAAACCATTCTTTTACAAGTTCTGGCTTGTTGTATAATACCATTGAAAATAAAGAGGTCTTTTTTACTTTATTAAGGCAAATCACTTTTCAATAAAAACATATAATTTCGGTTTAAATTGTATTTAACTGTTACTGATAGAGTTATTTATTTACCAAAATGTGTATGTTCCGTCATGTTTAGACACCAGAAAAAAATAAAATTATCTGCTGCATTCTAAAGTGAAGAAAATACACTTTATTGCTCAAGAAGCAGGGATAATACATAACATGTACCTCTTTACTTCTAAATGAGGTAATAACTACGTAAGGATAGTTATTAAACAAGTCTGTAAACAGTAAAAAGAAATCACACGTTTTTATTGAAAAGCGAATTGTGGTAAAAAAGTAAAAAATATTTAATTACTCACAGTTCTGGCACCGGTTATTTCTCCAAGGACATCTTGAATAGTGTCTCCGTCATCTCTTTTGTCAAGTTCAATAGCCGTAAAGGCATGCTGAAGTTTTTCGAAAACCTTAAAAAAAAAGAAAATTAAGTTGAAGGTATTTTAAAACAAAAAAGAATTAATTGATTTACAGGTGAATATACAGAGAAGAAGGGGGCTTTTGGGCTGAAGCCTCTTCCAAAATGGTAAAATATAACCAACTGTCTTATGAAAAAATTATTTCTTAAAGTATTATTGTTCATATTTAATAGGATATCAATAACAACTAAAACACTATTTCATATAGGTGGTCAGTTTCTTTGTTTTCATGTATACAAAAAATTTCGGATTGAAGCTCCCCTCCCTTCAAAATTAAATCCTGGATCCACAAGTGACATAATGCACAAATAAAAGATTTGAAATGCATAATTAATTGATATAATTTTTGAGGAAAACAAGATGTTTTTATTTATTTTATAATTTTCATTATTATAAAATTTAAAATACCTAAAACATGCTAAACTAACAAATTTCAACATTTCAGAATGCCATAAAAATTAATTTAGTAAAAAATATATGTTTCTTAATAACTTATCAACCCAGACTTCATATATAGGTATGTAATTAACCAAAATGGGAAGGGCAAGTTCCTTCACTCAGCGCTAATTCCATTCAATCGATTGAATCAAGCACTGATGGAAAGCAATTCATGCTGAGTTTAGGAACCAACTGCTGGATTTTAATGGAAAGTCACAAGATATACAAAAATAAAAAATATATAAGGAAATATTTACCAATTGAATAGTTGAATTTGAAGACAGAAAGAAATATGGATAAAAAGAGAACTAAATACAAATATGTAGAGTAAATTGAAAAATAACTACAGTAAGATAATGATGTTACATCCAGCAGATCCATTGACTTCAAAAGCTGATGGAACTGCTGATCTATTGGTGATAAAAATTGATGAATAAAGTAATGCAATGAATTCCATTTATGGATTCATTAATGAGTTTAGGAATGGCCTGATAGATTATTGAAAACCACCAATAAGCTTAGTGCTGAGTATAGGAACTTGCCAAATATAAGAAAAATTAGGATAGCATGGTTGTGAATGTTAAAGATTTAATGAGTCATCAGTCTAAATTGGAATTTTTAGCAGATTATTTTTCATATCACTACTGTTAGTTAATGCAAAAGGCGACATTTTGTAGTCTGCAACTGCAATAAATAGTCTACTACTGTGGAAAATAAGAGGAGAGAAATAAAATATTAAATTAAACTAATAAATCATAAAAAATTTATCTTCTGCAAAAAAACTCAATTTTTACACAGGACCTTTTGCACTGACAGTAGTGATTTATTTTAATTTTAAGTGCTACTCAATCATATATTAGTCAATACTAAAAATAAAAATATCTTTTGTTTCATAATTTCCAAAACACAAAGATTTTTATTAATCTATTGTAAAACATGAAAGCAATATTTTTTTTTAAGTTCACTTAAAGGTCCTTAGGAATCAATTTTTTTTTTTTTTTCTTACTCTCCAAAATGTTTATTGAAACAATTACATATATAGTATACAATAATACAATATATACATGTAATAAATTCCTTCCACTGCCCGAGGGCATTTTAAGGATTGGGGACAGCTAAGGGTTACATATGTGGCAGAAGGCCTTGTGACTTTCATTGAACAGGGAAGGACCGTTCAGCTAATTTTTTATTATTTACAATATATAAAAATTAATGAGTTTGGACCGCAGAGACCAGACCTCATCCTTCGGCGAGGTGTAATGGTGAGCATAGTTGCCTTCCTTAGGAATCAAGAAATTAGCAAAAGATTATAAGCTGTTTACTTCACAACTCTTTCAGCGAGAACATAAATATATTTAAGCGAGAATCTTAATATATTTAATCAATTTTATTAATTTCAGTAGCTTAAATAAAAACATAAGAAATACATAACAATTTAAACAATCATACCTCTTTAGCCATTTTACAATATGGACAGTAAGTCTTGGAGAATATGACAACTGAATCTTTATTAATGGCTTCTTTGACAAATTTGGCAGTTTCTCCACTCATGTTGAAAGTTCTTGTGCTAGGACCTAAACCCATTGAATAGTAGTTATAACAAAGCTGAAAGGAAATACACTAAATAAACTGGAAATATTACATCAAAATGATTAATAATACACAATGATATAAGAAAGAGAAAAATGGGAATGTGCCATTGGATCAGAATTGTAATTGAAGAAAGCAATTTCTTTATACCAATAACTAAAATATCTGAAAATTGTAGACCACAACAAATTTTTGTGGAAGTAAAAATATTAACTAATGCACTACCTCTTAAATTAAATACAAAATAAGGGGGAAAAGAGTGATTATTTGTTTAATGTATTTACATTTGTAGTGATAAAGAATGAAAAAAAAAAAAGTTGAATTTTTCCTTTTTGAATATTAATTTATAAATTGTGTGTTGAAAATTTATGGATTATTTAAGAGAAAACCGCTATTATGTTTTATATCAGGATTATTTTCAATGTTCTTCAATCAGAAAATACCAGATTAAGGTGAGTTTAGACACTTCACAAACTATGGAACAAATATATAAATGGTAGTTTCAATACGATATTTTTGTATCTTGTTTTTGATATATTCACTAGCGGATCCAGGATTTAATTTTGTGGGGGGAGCTTCAGCCCGAAAACTTTTTTTTTCATTAAAATAACGATAATTACTTTGGAAAAACAGAAAGAAACTAACTACCTATATGAAATGGTGTTTAAGTTATTTCTTAACTACTTTTAAATGTAATTACACGAACAATAATACTTTAAAAGGTATTTTTAAAATTTTTTTCCCATAAAACATGGTTATATTATTCCATTTTGGGGGGGGGGGGGGAGAGCTTCAGCCCGAAAGCTCCCCCCCCCCCCACGTAGATCCGCCCGTGGATATATTCAATCTGCTGTCAGTAACAAGATGAATAAAATAACTAGTTCCCTTTAGTAATAATGCCGCTGTTAATAAGTTAGATAATTGTGTTTTCCATAGTTCGTGAAAGATAAAAAAAAAACCTTTAAAAGAAACAGGAGTCTCCATTAAGTATTTCACAATTTTAATTTGATCTAAAACGGCTTTTTAGGATTAAACTCCTTAAGGAATAAATATTATACTGCTTATTCTGTTGACCAAACAATCAAAATGCAGAAATGAATATTTGATGGTTAACCTGAAAATAAAATTTTGTAATCTAGGACGTGTTATCTCGGTCTCCCTACTAGTTCCGGTCCCAATATACTCGACTATTTTTTATGTTAAACAGAAAAAAACTATACTTAATTAAACATAGAAAAAACTATACTTAATTATAAGGCTAACTTCAATATTATTCTAAGAACATTTGAATTTAATATGTTTTACAACATCGTGTTTACGATGAACGACTTTTTTTTATTTTTAGTTTTGGAGGACTAATGTTTTCTCTGATTTACTCGAAATTAATCTTATCATTAAAACGAATTAAAGTTAGCGTCCGAAAAGGCTCAGGGTACATTCTTATCTACGACTTCGTAAATACATTCGTATGAACATACTTTTAACTGGCGTAAAATCCTAAACAAGTTCCGAGATTTTTTCTATTAAATATAATGACGTGTTCGACGAATATAATACAGTTTTCGTAGAAGACTAACAGAAGTGGGGATAATAGCAAGATGACTACGATGTTTACCAACTTCCTTAATTATCTTGTTTAAATATTATGGAATGCTAAATATTTACCCACTAATACCAAAAGTGATTAATGCAGAACGTTTTTTAATATAAAATTGCAGATAAAGGCTTATCAGATTTAATGAGATTAATAATTTATGAAGTAATAAAAGTTAATAAATAAAAAAGAAACACATAAATCAATTAAAACCTACCAATACAATTTATGTGCTACCAATTTGGTGAATTGTACACTATAAAAAACAAGATTCTGTTATAATTATTGAGTGATTGTAGCAGGATAACATTATTAGTGCAATTGAAGTTAAATTAATACATATAATTTTTTTTTTTTTTTTTTGTGGAAATTATAGATATTGAAAACTCATTTACTTTTGAAATCATTAAGATAAAAAATAATCTATAATTTCTTAAGATGCAAATCATCACTGACAATCCAGATTACAATTTCGGGTAGTTTGATAGGATCTCTGGGAGAATATAAAATATTCAAATCACAGTCATGAATCTTCTTCAAACCAACACTATGAGAAAAATTTTGAATAAGTAAAAATTAATATTTCCAAAACCTCTTCAAATGAATTAGGGAGGGGGAAAAATGAGAGTGTTAAGTGCTGATAAGATAATATGAAAAAATAACAGCACCATATTTTCTTTTAAAGATTAAAATATTTCAGTTTTTATTTAGTTTGAATAATACCCAGTCAATAAAAACATTCAGTATTTATTAAAAGATAATATACATAATTCAGTTATTTAGAAAAAAATTAATATATTTTCTCATATCAGGGTAAGAGCCATAGAGAAAAACGGAAGACGCCTGAGATAATATTCTTCGGCTCCTGTCAAATGTTAAATTTACCCATAAAGCCCAATCAAAGCCTGTTGTATATAGTATACAACAAAAATATGTAAACTTTTACATAAACATAAAAATTTACATATTTTTATAAATATACAACACATTAAATAATTACTATTAATATTTTAAATGTTATCTGTATTTTATTTAAATGTAGATTTAGAAGTTAAAAAATAAAATCTTATAGGCCAAGCCGGAACTTCAGAGCTAGGACTCCGGAGATCCAAGTCTGGCTGCCCCTACCTTGCATCAACCCTTATCAGGGTGTAATCTGAACTATTATAGAGCTTTCATGACTTCATTAACAAAATAGTACAATTTAAACTTTTAAAAATATTTGATATTTGATGTTTAAAGTAAGGAGTGCAAGTAAATTGTAAAACTTTATCTAAATCTTTTTTATATTAAAAACAAAAATGTAGCTTAAAGGTTGATGAAAATAAGAGAATAAGGTTTATTTCAAGTTATAAATAAAATAAATTAAAGATTAATCAACACTTTCGACAAAATACTTCAAAAACTGTAACTGAAGGTTGATGCAACACACACATACCACAGATTTAAAAAAAAAAAGTTGTTAAACATTGATGAAGACAAACCTACCAACAAACTATGTTGGTAAATACTATGTTTTAATAATCTCAACAATTAGTAACAAACAGAAAAAAACGAAACAAAAAAACTTCAGATTACAACTCTGTGGAATGAAGAAACATTTCAGATTAAAGAATCACAATTATCTAGATAAACTAAAAAGTACTTAACATGCAATGTTATTATCCACTATCTAAACATATATATTTTTTCAGATTTGTATGTGTACCAATAATAGGAAGTGTGTTCCTCACATTAGGAGAAACTGCCGACGAAACACCTCCCATACCAGCATTGAATATACCTACACAAATTGATAATATAAGATTCAAATCAGTCCAAACTAAAGTTCTGAGTCCATTAAGAAAAATCACTCTGAAGAACATCTTAGTACATGCCTTTTGCTCCATTCTTAATATGATTCATTCTCTATTTAATAGAAAGGTATGATGGAAAATATTCAATTAATTGGTCAAGCAACTTTCAACATTTTAAATTTCTGCCTTCATATAAGAGATGACATTGTGTGTTAATAACTAACTAATCATTTGGAAGTGATTACCAAAATGTTTTGATTAATTGTGAGTGATAAATGTGTTAACATAGAAAAAATAACAGCTGAAAAATAAGAAATCAGTCTAAATTTTAGATAAGTACTACAACTTTCTTATTATACAAAAAGACGAAAAGTATACTGACTTTTGATCAACAAATTCCTGACATTGCCAAAAGGAAGAACTAATAAATGTTATAACTACCATTCAAGAAAAAAAGATCAATATCAAGTTTTACTTCAAGGTCATTTCAGTACTTCCACCCATTAATACTATATGAAAAAGTATAAAATTAATAACTTACAAAAAATAAATAATAGGACGAAAATATGAGTCCAACAAACTCTTAAGGAATGAGAGTTTATCTTGCTTGAGGAGGTAGAATCATGCCAATCCCCACTACTGAGCTGAACGCTCATGATCTGGTCAGCCTCAAGTTGTAAAAAACCAAATTGTCTAAAATTCTAGCTATTATTTTGTTCAAATGGAGAAAAAAATCTAAGTAATCATTTCAAAGCCAATATGATATTTAATCATACCATATTTTGAAGAACTGGCCATTTTTTACAGTATCAAAAATTCATATATAAAGGATGTTGTCAATTTTCAAAAGTAAATTCCATTATTTTTTATACTTATATTATGCTAATTTTCAGAACAATTGATTTACTTTTAACATCAAATTTGAAACTAAGTTGAAATTGATTGCTGAGCTAAAATTTATGATTTGCAAAACGATTATAACTATTTTTTGTAAAGGAAACTATTTAAAAAAATAATAGGATCAGTTTCTGTATATTTTTATAACGAGTTTAAAATTAATTGATATCTTTTTGTTGATGTTCATCATAACCTTATCGTTCAGAATCAATAATAGAAAGTATCATTACTAAGACCTATAAATGTTGTGATTAAAAGTGTTTGTTAGATAATTTAAAAAGAGCTTTAGCTCGTTTTTTTAATTATAATAAAAATACTCTTACGTTTATTGAACTAAAGTAGTCTTGTCGTTTCTGACAAGTCTTGTCTTTTCTGACAAGTCTTGTCTTTATCTGACAAGAACCATTTACATAGGGAATGGGAATTTAAATAGCTTTAATTAAAGACTTAAGTAAAGTTTTCATCTTATATTACTTATTTACTACTGTTCGTTTAAATTAAAAAAAAAAACAACGCCTATACCCAACTAAAAAAATAATAAAAATATACAAGAATACCAAAAAAATATTGGTTCAAGCAACACTGTTCAAGGCAGCTGCTGTCACATGACAGTCAGCTGTCGGCTTCTGAGGCAATGACGTTGACTTAGTGAAGCCTTCAATTTATAGTGAATGAAGCCCTTATCAATAAGTTTATTCACTCCTAATCATGTCATTACCAGGAGGGAAAATGGCTTGCCCTGGAAATGGGATTTATGTTATTCAAGGAGAAATGTCTGTTCTGCTTACTGCTATGAAGAAAGTAAACAGATGGTCTTCTCATGTCCACCAGGTTGGTGTTTATTTTGTGGTATTGGTTTATTTACTATTTGATTTATTGATTCATAGTGCTTGAAGATTACTCCAAAATTCTATTTTTCGGGACGTAAGAATACTTGTTTTCTTGTTTTATTAGGATGATGAAAATGATATTCTTATCAGAAGCTTCACTGATCTCAAAGACGTTTTAAATCAGATTGGTGATCTTAGAGAAGTAGAGCCAAACCATTTTCTTAGCCCCTTTCTGGAAGTAATTAGATCAGAAGAAACTACTGGACCTGTTACCAGTCTTGCTTTATCCTCTGTCAACAAGTTTCTTTCTTATGGATTAATAGGTGAGAATATGTATTGTTGAACTGCAATTACTCTTGTATGCAGTTTTCAAGGTAATATAAAAAGTTTTCTTACTGGGAATGCGTTAATGTGTGAGACCATCGTTCTGTTTGCCTTAATTAATGATTGATAATAAACTGTTTACATTTTTTGCATCCATAAATTAGTTTTAAATGCTCTATATTAATTACAAACCTTGTGTTTCTAATTTTGTTTATTATGTTTGTACGTATGTAATGTAACTGTTCTTGTTTTTATACAAGTCTGCCAGTCTTGCAAAGATCATTTCATGTTTTAAAGTTATGTCTAATACCATGTTTACTGTATAGATTCGAAGTCGAAGACAATTGCAGCTACTGTTGAAAACATAGCAGAAGCAGTTACTAGGGCCAGGTTTGTTGGGACTGACCAAACCAATGACTCAATTGTTTTGTTAAAAATTTTGCAGGTATGATAATTTTATTTTACTTTTATTTTGCAGGTTATATTTTTCATTTTATTATCTGGCTATGTCTATGATATCATGGATTATTTTATTTATTTTTAAAATTAGGTTCTTCGAACTTTGTTACTTTCTCCTGAAGGTTGTTGGCTTACCAATGAAAGTGTTTTAGAAATCTTGCTGAGTTGTTTTCGAATGTGTTTTGAACCCCGTTTAAATGGTAAGTCAAACATGGATGTATTTATAATAATTTGTTATTTTGCATTTTGAAATTAATCAAGATAAATATATACCTTGATCTTAATAAGTTTATTGTAGATTATGGATATTTTATACTATTAAATGTTGTACATATATGTGCCTCGGAGGTATAGCATACATTGACGTCTTCCCCTAACTTCACTGGAGAGCTGTTCAAACAGATTTATTCCTTCAAATAAATGTGAACTTAGTGTTCTTAAAATTTATTTATTTGGGATAAGAAAAAAAAAAGAAAGAAAAATGTGTAATAATTCTAAAATGGTGAAAATGAATAGAATTTTCTATATCTCTGAGGAACAGATGTATTGATGATCTTCTAGTAATTAATTATTTGTCTTTCTTTCTTTCATTGAATATTTTGCTTTATTAGAATTGTTGAGGAGATGTGCTGAGAATTGTTTACGTGATATGGTTCAATTGTTATTTAGTCGACTTCCTAGTTTTACTGAGGATAATAGGAAAATCCAGGTGAGTAGCTTTGATCTATTTATTCAATATATTTCCTTCATTAACTATGTTAGTTTTTTAAAATAGTTTTTGACAACTTATATATTAATGCCTTTTTTAATTTTTGTCATATTATGAAAATAAAGCTTTTCTTTTAAATATCTCAAAATTTCTTGAAATTATAGAGAATACAAGAAATTTTTCTTATTTGCTTTGGTATTATGGTATAACATCTTTGGGTCTTTAACACCTACGTGATATAAGTTTGGTAAAAAAAATTGTTGAATAAAATATAGTACATTTTCTTTTTTCTGTTGGCATTACATACCATGTAGATATTTTGCCACCTTAACAAGGCTGCTCCATCTCTGCCTGTCTTGGGCTATTTCTATTCATTTATCTGTACGCAGCCCTGTTGCATCTTTGTTGATTCTATCCATCGATCTGCTTTTTGGCCTTCCACGTTGTCTTTTGCCTTCTATTGAGGCATTCATTGTTACGTAGAGACTTCCAGATGGATTGATATGAGCTACGTGGATGGGAGCCCATCTTAACCTCTGTTCCTTCATATCATGGGATATTGATTGACCAGTTTCTGTAAGCAATTCTTTATTGGTCTTTCTTCTTCATGTGTTTGTACTCTGATTCCAGATCGCTACAGTGATGGTGCGGAGGATTTTCCTCTCCAATCTTTTAACACTTTTTTCTAAGGTGCTGGTTAGTGTCCAGGTCTCACAGCCATGTATCAGAACTGGCTTTATCATAGCATTGTACGTCCTTAGTTTGAGATTTTTCGGGATTTCAATACCTTTGAGAGGGAGAAGAAAGCTCTGTATGCTCTAGTTATACACTGGTATATTTCAGCTCGTTGGTCATTCATTGAAGTTATTGTGGAACCGAGATATTTGAATTTTTCTACTCTTGGAAATGATTTTCCTTCTAAGCAGATCCTGTTATTGGGATGGAATTTTTGGCTTATTATCATATATTTTGTTTTGTCTTCATTTACTTGTAGGCCGATCTGCTCTGCCTCTCTTATCAGTGTTGCAGGGAGTTTCTCAATGCCTTCCCTATTACTTCCAAGGACAGCTATATCATCTGCGTATCCAAGGATTTTATGATTCATTCCAACATGGATCTCTCCATTTTCCTGTGATGTTGCTCTTATTACCTTCTCATGGGCTAAGTTGAACAACATCAGTGATAGTCCATCTCCCTGCTGTAAGGCCGTTCGAACTTTGAAGGCTTCAGATATTTCTCCTTGTATTAGGACTCTACATTTGTGGTCACTTTTACACACCTTTGTCAATCTCACTAATTTACCGGAAATTCCCAGTTCAGTCATGATTTTCCAAAGACAGCTCCTGTCCACTGAATCATAGGCTGCTTTGAAATCGACAAATAGGGCCTGGACGTTCTGAGCTACTTCCCATCGTTTTTCGGGTACTTATTTTAGAATGGAGTAGAAGAATCAACTTTATTCTGGGACAAAGTCCCTTAGAATAACAATGTTGTGCATAAAAATTAACATACCTTCTGGCCAAAATATATATTACAATAAAAAAATAACTAAAAACTAAGTGATAACAGAACTATTTACCTTATTACATTTTATGATAAAGATCTGGCCTAGCTTGATTCTCCTTTTTCTGAATCCAGCTTGGTGGTTGCCTATTATATTCTCGTAATACTAATAAATTTTTAGAACATTTAATTTTAATTTCATTATTATCACTTAAGAATTTTGAAATACAAATTCCTTTTGTATGTTTTAATTAAAAATAAAATTCCTGGTATAAATTTTTTCAGACACCTGTTAAATATTAACTTCACCACAGTAATTCAACCTCTCCTCAAATAACTGAATATTTAAATATTTATCATGTAAATGTAATATTTTATACTAAAAAAATTTGGAAAATAAAAAATTAAAACTGGTTGACCGTGTAAAGCTCAGGAGCTACCATTTCGTCGGGCCTGTTCATGATTTATCTTATCGAATCAATGCCTGTGTACCAAGAATGAGATAGTGTGAAATAGTTCTGTATTATTATTTATAATACTTTATTGAATTATAATACAAAATTTCTGTTAAAGTACAGAAGTTCTGTTTGATGGTATATGAAATAATTTAAGTATGACCAAAGTTTATCAGAAATAAATGCACATTTAAGAAATAAAATGTATATGGAGGATGGGTTCAAGATACTGTAATTTACTAAAAAAAATTAATGAAATGACAAATTAATTGTGCAATGAAAATATATAAAAAAGAATAAAGTTAAGATCACCATTCTAAATCGTTATTATTCTGAAATAATATACAGTTCTTTATATTATAATTCTATTATTTTTACAGCAAAAACTCAAAATGAATACTAGTGCCCCTTTGGATTCAGGTAAAGGGAAGAAAAAAACCAGCCGACCATCCTCCAGAAAAGTTTCCAGGAAAAGTCAAGACAAATCTCCAAGCCCTGGTAGATAGTAATTTGTTATTTCTTGTAAGTCCTGATAATATTTATTGTTTTAATTTTATCCTTTTGTAGTATTTGGTTCAGAAGTTTCAAATGCTCTGAAAGAATGTGATATCCAGCAATTGCCCTTACCTGATGAGCCACCAATTACATCTCATGATAAATTAGAACCCGAGATTCTTACTGTGCCTACTGAGGAGTCGCTAGCTAAAATTCCATCTAATGGTTCACTTGAAATTAATTCTGTTAATAGTGAGTTTTATTTTTTACTTACTTTAGGTCATGTCTGTAAAGTGAAATGGACTATTTTTTTTTCTTCTAAGCTAAAGTAATGTTGATCCATAATAGTGTTATATATTCAGCAATTTTTTTCTATGAACTATATTATTTTTCTAGAGATTGGTTTGTCTTTCTAAAATAAAAGGAAATATTCGATATATTAGCTGAAGATAACTTTCAGCATAATTTATAACTATAGTTATTAGAATAATCGATATGACAATCTAAGAAAGAAGCTCAAAATTACATAAGTAATGTTAATATAACTTTTCTTATTTAAATACTTAATAAATAATAATAATAATAAATATATCTGATGTATTTCTTTTCTTTTGCAACTTTCTGTTATTCTTTAGGGACTCGTCCCAGAATAAAGTTAATTTTCTATTTCTAATATTCTTTGTCTACTTCCAGGATACAGCAAGCTATTGATGCGACCACAGATTAGTCATTAATCTTTTACATATTCACATTTATTTAAAATTTTAATTTTTCATTGATTATATTTTGGAAATGATTATTTTATATTTAAATAATTTTGAATCATGTTTGTAGATGTTTCCAATGTGAATAATTTGGAGGAACATCAAAATGCCACTTCATCAGCGATTCTTGATGATGGTGTTATTATCAGTATTGAAGATTCAAGTTCCCAAAATAGTGAATCAACAGAACAACTGGTTAGTTTTTTTTTTTTTTTTGCTAAATTCAAATTTATATCTCACTTATTAAGAAATAAATTATATTGTAAGAAAAAAACAGTAAAGTATTTATTTTGTTAATTTGGTATCCAAGAGAGTCTTAATATCCTTGAGGTTTTTGTTTAAATTTCTTATTAATACATTTTGAAAAATTTATTTGGGGAAACTTAAATAGTTTTACACATTACTATACCTTACCACTGTTTTAACAATTATTCTTCTGGACAAATAAAGTGAGATGAAAAAAAATAATTGTAATCATTACAGCCTATTTATTTAATTCCACTAGAATCTTTTTATTCTATAGGATTGGAAGAAAGGTGTCATACAGGTTATTTTATTGTGAGAACAAGGGCATTTCATAGTTTTTGAAATAATCCTGCAAATTGTCATTTATTTTAAATCTATATTGTTACCAGTTATTCATTTTCATATTCATTTATTTTAAATTAAATTTCTAATTTCTCGATTGGTTATCATTTGTCACATTTTAAAGTAATTAATAGCATTTGAACATAATTTATTTTTCTTATGTATTAATTTTATGTGTAAGTCTTGTTCAGTTTTTTTTTCTTCAATAAAGGCAACCATTGGTAACTTGTCCGAAGTGAAGAGGCCAGATGACTTAGATGTGAATCCTTCTGAAACTAATTTCGCTTCTCCGTTGGATTCGAAAGCGGAAGAAGAACCTTTGATAAGTCCTACAACTCCTGAAAGCCCTGTAGAAGGACAAGATTGGACAAACCAGCAAGGGGTTAGGTTTACCAATACTGAAAGTGATAGTAAGTTATTTTTTCAATAATTTATGGCGTGTTTTCAAATATTTTAGCAATTATCTTAGCTCTATAGAATATTATATATGCCATGATTTCAATTGAGTATTCAGTTCATTATTCTGACCAGTGCTGTTTAGGTCCTCTAATAAGTCGCCTAAGTAAGAACTCAATCAGTAGCTTTTTGGGAATTATCTTAACCTGCTTCACGGGCAGAGGCTTGTCTCCTTTTGTTGGTTCCTGTGGTGCCATCCTCAGTGTATAAGTACATAGCTGTGAATGTTTAAAAACACCTTATGCTCAAAAAAGGAACTCAAAAATAAGAATATAATTTTTCCATTTCCTGACAAAATTAATTATGATCCAAACAAAAACTTGCAAGAAGTTCATTTTGAAGTGCATTTTAGTTCATTCTACTAATCAGTAACAGGAAATAAATTGATCTATAATATTTTTTACAAAAAGTAATTTTAAATTCTGTTGCGCAATGAATTTTTCACAGAAAATAATTTGATTTGGAGCTCCTCCAACAATATCTAAGGTTTCTATTTTTCATTCCAGTAGATTTTTACAGAGTAGGTTTAGTGCATATCAGCCTACCTCATATCATATTAAAATAATGGATTAGGTTAAAAAACAAATATCCATTTTTTCCTGATCTTTATTTATAGAAATTAATTATAAATCACATTACGTTAACATTTAATGTTTATTCAGATTATTTTTATTTATATAATTTGTTATTGTTTTAAGTTATGTTTATTGGACATGAATTTTGATGAATTAAGATATTATTATTATTAAAAGCCAATTGATGTGCAGCTGCAGTGATCTAGAAAAGTAATGTGGTGAGCTTTATTTCTAAAAATATAAGGAAGGGGTCTTTTATAAAAATCTGTTCAATTTTGATTTCGAAAATTCAAAAATAACACTCGGGATTAAAATAAACCAGATTCAGGTCTATCTCTAGAGCGGTCATCCTAAAATATGGAGTCAGAACTCAAAAACGTTTTTGATGATCATATGATCACCTGTAAACCACCATCCAACATCTCCAACTAAAAAAAAGAATGTAGGCAGTTTTATTATGATCCTTGTGTCATCCACATTTTAGAAATAATTGAAAAAACTTAGAATGATTTCAGAAAACACTTATGCTAGGTTTTTTTTTTAAATGTATGCTTTGTGTTTCATGTAATTTTCCTTTACAATAGTTTAAAAGACTGTCTGAAATGGTATTAAAGTTTGGTTATAAAAATAGATATTTGAGAGTTAATGCTTATTTTATTATCTTTTTTATTCATTGCAGCAACAGCTCCTTCTGGTCCTTACGGACTGCTCAGTGCTCATGAGCTCTTGAGGTTTTTGGCTTCTCTTTGCAATCCTCTAGACAAGCAGAATTCAGATAGTATGATTCACATCGGGCTCACTCTTATCACTGTTGCTCTTGAAGTTGGGGCCGACAGCATTGCGAAGTTTCCTTCACTTTTATCAACTGTGAAAAATGATGTCTGCAGAAGCCTTTTAGCTGTAAGTTTTGATTATTTCAAAATCTTGTACAAGTTTGATTTGATATTATGTTCAGAGTTTTATTTATTTTTATTATCATATTTTATTTTGGGCAAAAAAGTCCATTAAGATTATCTGTTTCTTTTTTTTTTCAGTTGTTAAATACTGAAAAACTTCCAATTTTTGCATCAGTGCTGCAAGTTTCTTTCCTTCTGTTTGAATCTCTTCGAACACATCTTAAATTTCAACTGGAACGTTATTTATCAAGGCTGACTGAAATAATCATTTCTGATTCCTCAAAGATTTCATATGAACACCGAGAAATAGCACTAGGTTAGTAATTATTCATGTCTATAAAATAAATATTCATATTTATGTTCCTTAATTGTGCTAATTAATAAAGTGCATTATTAATTGTCTGTAATGAAGGTTTTCTTATTATTATTTATTTTATTTCAGAATCTGTCGTACATCTTTGGCGAATACCTGGCTTAGTGACGGAGCTGTACCTTAATTATGACTGTGCTCTGTACTGTCCTAATTTATATGAAGAACTAACCAATCTTTTATCTAAAGTATATTTGGTTTCTATTTATTGATGTTTTATACTTTGTAGTTGCATTTATACTTCGTTATTGTTTATTTGACATTTAAGACAATTAGATGGCTTTACATCTTTGGTTTATTTTTTATTTTTGTAGAATGCTTTTCCTGTTACTGGTGTTTACAACACCCATTTACTGTCATTGGATGCTTTATTGACTGTCATAGACTCTATAGAAAGTCACTGTAATAGTAGAATATTAAATGAAAGGCAAAATCCATCAAAAGGTTTGTTTTTGAAGGTTTACTCATTTGTAATATATTATTATTTTTCTCTTTTTTGACTTTTCTTCTTTTGAAAATATTGACAGATGGAGAAATTAATAAATTAGAGTTCCATGATTTTGCCAGCAATTATATCCATCGCACTGGCACCCGTCAAAAGTTGTCATTGAATATCCCTAGTCACGAGCAATTGATGGCTGTGAAAAGAAAGAAAAAGGTATGATTATTATTTTTTCTTAAATTGTTTTCATTAATTTAAGTCCATATTTTATAGATTAATCATTGCAATATAATTTTCAGCTCCTGGCTACTGGCACTGAACATTTCAATTCAAAACCTAAAAAAGGAATCCAGTTTTTACAGGAACACAACCTGTTATCGACACCTCTAGATGCTGTTGAAGTTGTTGGGTTCCTGAGAGAAAATCCTCATCTCGATAAGAAAATGATTGGGGAATACATCAGTAATAGGGCCAACATTGCTATACTTGATCAGTTTGTCAAGTGAGTTGTATGGATGTTCTTAAGTAATTAAGTAAATATTGTATATCTTATTGTTGATTAATTTCATAATAATTGTTATTCAATAGGTCATTTGACTTTACTGAGATGCGCATCGATGAAGCATTAAGGTTATATCTAGAAACGTTTAGGTTACCTGGAGAGTCTCCTCTAATATCTTTAGTGATGGAACATTTTGCTGAACATTGGCATGTAAGTTTTTTTTCTTTAAAATACTTTAGTTAAAATATAATACTTTCCTGCTTGGCTTGTTCGTTGATGTATACTAATTTTATTTTGTTGATGCTACTTGCTACTCTACTACGTGTAGGTACCCAGAGACATTTTCCTAGGCCATATTGCTTATACAGTGCTACTATTTTTTTATAGTAATGCTTATTACAGCCTATTTATTCATTTTTAACTTTTGATTTATCCCTTGTAAATAGCTATTATATTTTATACTATTTACTGCTGAAGTAAATCATGGGTCTATTGTCCAGTAGAATTCTAGCTCTTTTTTATTTTGTATTCATTTCATAGTGAAATAGGATACTTTTTTTTTGTATAATTCACACCAGTTTCTATTTCTGGGAGTATCTGGTAGATACTTCTTCATGCTCCTAGTGAGGAACAGATCTATCTACTTCAGAGACCTAGCGGACCTACCCACGTAAGCTCTTGTTGTTCCCTTACTTCTATATCCTAGGGGAAACATGACCCATTCCTGTATCACATCTAACTCAACTTTATCCTCTCCTTATAGTTAATCCTATCCTTCCATCATGGAACAGAAGGCCAGTTATCCTGAAGTAACAGGATATTCTTTACTGGGCCAATCACCCATAATTGAGTAAAAAGATTCAGAGAAATATGAACCCTCAAACTGAGATGCATAAGGGGAGGGGAAAAAAGTTTCTGTTTCTAATTATAATTAGCTTGAATTATTTTTGTACTGATTAAAATAAAATCCTTTAGTCCATGGTATAGACTAAATATTGGAATATTTGACGTGATGTCAAAATAACGAGATTTTATAGCCCAAACAGTCCAATATCTTTGTAGGTCACCTTTTTTTCTCAATTATGTGATCAAATTATCTTGCAGTTCAAGTGGAATTAACAGATTTTACCAATCTCTAGATTGAGCATGCCCCATTTCTGAGAATTATAATTAATAATTGGATAAAAAAGGGGTCTGTACGGTGGAATACTATTTTGGATGAATTATATAACTTCAATAGTATGAATTGAGACAATTTTTTGTATATTGAAACTCCTGTGAAAATCTTAATAGGTGCTATAATTGGCAGTTATTTAGATCCAAACAAAAAAAGATCTTAAATTATTCCTAGGTCACATGTCATGAAAATATAGTTGACAGATTCCTGTAGATAGTAAAACTAGCTATCCTAAGTCACTTTACCATGTTCCCACTACTTTTTCCTATGGATCCAAGTAATCCTCTAGGGTCCAGATAGACCTCAGTAACTACTGTTTTTTTTTTTTTAATGTTGGCTCAAAGCACGTTGACCCCTATTGGGTCAGTTGTGCGCATCTAACTACTGTTGGTAATAAAGTCTTTATAGCCTGTAAGTATGTCGACTATAAAATTGTTTAATGACTTTAATTGTTTGCAGAAATGTAATGGAGAGCCTTTCGCTAATGCTGATGCAGCATTCACACTTGCCTACGCGATTATAATGTTGAATGTGGACCAACATAATCATAATGTTAAAAAACAAAATACTCCTATGTCATCAGATGCTTTTAAACGCAACTTGAAAAATGTGAATGGAGGGCAAGATTTTGAAGAAGAAATGCTTGATGAAATTTATATTGCAATTAAGTAAGTAGATTTAGTTAATTATTATAAGGTTATATTGCTAATTTTTTTCTACCAACTATTTATTGTAATTATGAATTTGTACATTGTTGAAATAAAATTATTAAAAGACTTAAGGGGTACTCTTTGAGTGTTGGATCCATCAAAGTTGGTGTAACATCGGTATTATTAATCATGTTTGTTAGGGAATGGTAGTGATGTTATTGAGTTTTCCATTGCTTATCATGTTCATCATTACCATAAATTGAACTAACTTAAAGTGTTTAGGTACTGTTGAGACTGGAAAAAAAAACTTCACCACTCTAAAAAAATTATTTCCTGACATTCTGACGGTTACTGATAGTGGCCTGACAGTAAAAAAATTTGGAATTATAAAAAATTAGAGTAGTAAAGTGACAATGAAAGATGTAAGGTTTCAGGTACGGATCCAGTCTGACTGGTCTGAAGCATTTCCCTCCAACAAAGGATTAAGACAGGATGATGGACTGTCCTCTTGCACTAGAGAAAGCTGTACAGGATTCAGAAATCCAGACAGACCACACGATATTCACCTGTACTGTACAGATATTGGGATGCGCTGACAATCTGGATATCCTGACCAGGACACGATCGGCATTGGTAAAGACCTTTAGGAAACTCATGGACGCTGCTTCAGCCATCGGATTGGCCATAAACGAGAATAAAACGAAATATATGCACACAGGGACTGGTGTCGACGAGGAACTGAGTGTTGGTCTTTACACATTCCAAATGGTGAACGAGTTTACGTTTTTGGGATCTCTAGTAACTCCAATAAAGGATGTCTCTGCTGAGATAAGGAAAAGGCTGGTGGCAGCAAATAGGGCATATTTTGCCTTACTGAAAACTCTCCGCAGCAGATCCATTACCAGGGGCACTAAACTGGTCTTACACACCCAGTTCTTACCTATGCTTCCCAATCCTGGACCATCTCAAGAAGTGATGAAAATAATCTTTTGATTTTCGAAAGAAAAATCTTACGTCGAATAGTTGGCCCAGTGAGAGATGGAGATAGATGGAGGATTAGGAGGAACTGAGAGCTTTATGACCTTTACAGAGATATGGACATTGTAAAGTTTATAAAACTGGAGAGGCTCAGTTGGGCTGGTCATGTCGCAAGGATGAAAGCGGAAGGAAGAAATTCCTAGAAAAGTAGTGGACACCGCCCTTCATGGTACACAACAGCCTGGTAGGCCAAGGCTTCGATGGGTTGATGGAGTGGCAGCGGACGCATGGAGCCTGCTACGGATCAGAAGCTGGTAAGCGACAGCACAAAATCAGGCCAAATGGCGGTGGCGAGGAGGCCAAGTCCCACCCAGGGTTGTAGCACAACGTAGATAGATAGAGTAGTAAAGTTTTTTCCTTTTTTAAATTTAATTGTTTCCGGTCTTAGAAATCCTTACTAAACCTTAAGCTCAAATATATTAATTAAAATTTCTTTCTAATATTTTTGTTTTGATTTTGGGGTCCTTTAATCTTCCTGTATTTATCTTCCTTAATAACTAAAACCATTCAGTGCCAATATTTTTCTAGAATTAAACCTAGTTGGCTGCATGAAGTTTTATCTTGAATGATAAATAGTCCAGAAATCAGTCATAATTTATTTTTTATTATATATCTATTCAATCCAAGCTTGTGGGTTCGTCAACAAGCCTAAAATTAAATTAGATATGTATACTCTTCAAGAGCAGATGTAAATAAAAGAAAAGAAAACTACGCATACCTATTATCTGTTTATGTACTGTAGACATATTTATTATCTCATGTATTTCTGATTTAATTTTAGCCCTGATGATGGCCCACAACCTTGAGTCAAATTGTCAGCATTCGTAATAAAAAAAAAAAGTTGAATGATTTCCTGGCTATATTATAAGTTGATTTTCTCACATTAATTTTGAATTTTAAACTGTTAAATTCAATTTCTTTGGAAATAATATGCAATGGCTAATGTTCATTTGCTTTAATTTTTTGTTAAAGGACTGAAGAAATCGTAATGCCTGCTGAGCAGACTGGTCTAGTTAAAGAAAACTACGAGTGGAAAGTATTGCTCCGGCGAGGAACCGGACCAGAAGGTTGTTATGTACATGCTCCTAATGGTTTGTTGGATCACGATCTGTTTTCTCTGATTTGGAGCCCTACCATTTCAGCTTTGTCCTATTTGTTTGATAAGACCAATGATCCAACTATTTATCAGAAAGCTATATCTGGGTTCAGGTAAGATTTATTTTTATGTTTATGTGTTTGTTAATATACATAAACTTACACAATAGCTGTTCCATTTATTACTATCCAATTATAAAATGTTAATATATATATAAAATTAGACATGTATCTTGAAGAAATATTTTCTCAGGGTATTCTCCTTTGGGTTTATACACCACCATAGGCTTAATCGTATCCATCTGGATCACCTACTTCCATTGAGTGGCGTTTCCTACAATAGTCATCTGAATATTTTCCTAAAGTCTTGTCAAGCCTTCTTTTCATATGTTTGATCACTACTCTCTACAGAAGTTTGAGCGAGACTAAAAAGTACACCACTTCATATGAGATTAAAAACAAGCTCTTGTGATGCCTAGCAAATTCTATTAATTACTAACATGGTTGGAACATGTTAGTGTACAATCTTTCTGTTCTTTTATCGATTAACACCCAAATATAATGACTAATTTAACATTCTCACATCCTTTTAGATTATCATATTTTCTGATAAATGACTTCTTTTCCTTTTGTTTATTAATTCTAACATTTAGAGGTTATCACAAATAGTGCTGAAGAATTATTTGCTTTAAAACCCTGCGAATTATAAATATTAATTTTTAAAAATACAAAAAAACTTTTATTTTATTCCTTTGGTTATATTTATTTCATTGAGGTTTAGAAGGCTCATTTCAAACAACTAATGCTTCTGTCCTTTTCTAGTTGAGACTCAAAAGGCATAAGTTCCAAAAGTTTAGATTTTAGATGTGATCTAGATATAACTTTATATCTTAATTTAACACTAAATTAATGGCATCTATTGGTTTTTAGGAAATGCGCAATGATATCAGCTCATTATGGAATGAGTAATGATTTTGATAATCTGATTGTGTCACTTTGCAAATATACTATGCTTCATTATAGTGCCGAGGTGAGTTTTTAGTATAAGTGGTTTTTTTTATTAATTACCAGACTAAGTGAAGCGACACGAAGATTATGTGTTTGGGTTGTCCGCTAAAGATGATTGTATTATTAATTAATAAAAAAGTTAAATTAAAAGCACTTTTTTATTTTAATTAATAGTTCTTAAAACTAGTAAAACTTGTCAAGACATTGGTTCCACCTCTGCTGTCCACCTCAGGGCAGACCCATTTTACTAATTATATAAAAAGAAAAAAAAACAAACCTGTAACACTACAACCCATGAAGGGTCTTGGGTGCAGTACTATGTGAAGAAGTACGTGTTTCAAGGCCAACGGTTGTGCAGGGAGGTGATGGGGCCGATATCACGCTTAACCGCCAGGTTTTCCCCCTTAATTATTTTTTATAATTAAGTGTACCCACTTTATAGAGGCTGGGTGTGCCCCAGGAGGGTCTCCCGATCCCAGGGTCAATCCACGGCTAATGAAAAATTATTAATTATTAGCTGGATTCGAACCTAGGACCTTGAGCTTTGGAAGTCAGTGCTTACCCACTGAGCTACCCCGCTCTCTACTAATTATATAACTGTTCATTTAATATTACTACTAGTTGCTCAAATTGTATCGCCTTAACTTATCGCCAATTTATATTATTATAAAATTATAATTATGCTTATTGCCAATTTATAGCCATAATAAGGGAGAAATAATTCTGAAAATAACAAGTGTGGTGTCTTCGTTATGGTCTGTCCCGCTTTGTATATTTAAAATAAAATATGACAGTGACCAAAAACTTTTTTATAAAATAGAAAAATTTGTTTGTATTTATTTAATCTTTTTTTTTTTTGCATTTACTATAACTTTCAAGATTACTTTTCCCTTCATTTATTTGTCTAACATTGTTTTTAACAGAGTCCAGAAAATCTTACTATCTCCTTTGGATCGAGCCCTAAGGCTAGACGTGCTGCTAAAACAGTTTTTGACCTTGCTCATCGCCATGGTGACATAATTAGGGAAAGTTGGAGAAATATTTTAGATTGTATCTTGCAACTGTATAGGTGTAAACTATTACCAAAGATCCTCGTTGAGGTAATTTGTTAAAAGCATTATTGTATAATCTAGTTGTACAACACTTCCTTGTTTAAATTAAAAACAACACTTGTTTGAAGAATTATTAAACTTCTTTTTTTTTTTAAATATTACTCATTATATTCACTTGTGAATAGTAAAGTTGAAGTTTTCTGTTTTGTATTTTAGGCTGAAGATTTTATTGAATTAAGCGGTAAGATATCTCTTATACGTGAAGACATACAACTCAGCCCTAAAACCGAAACTGGAATCCTCAGCTCATTATATTCTTACATAGCTCTCGGAGCAGGTATTGATCACCATTCCCATTATTATCATTACTCGTTAATCATAAGCTACTTATTATACATATTTAAATTTATATTTTTGTTTACCAGAAACGAATACTCAAAAAGGACCATCAGTTGAAGATCAAGAAGCCATTAAAGTTGCACAGAATTGTATAAGGGAGTGTCATCTCGAGCAGCTTATTACAGAATCTAAATTTCTGCGCATTGATTCCTTACAACATTTTGTCAAGGTATTTTTCATCTTTTTTATTCATGGTGTAATACATATTGATTGATGAAATGAGTGTATGTCTTCCTGTTTACTATTGGCATAAATAGTAATAAGTACAAATAATTAAATTTTGATGATGGCTTGCTAAAAGTTGAATCGAATTTATGAAGTAAAATTTTATTTAAATGGAACAAGGAGGAGATTTAGAAGTTTATTATTTACTATTTAAATTTACTTATTGTTAATATTTCAATTACCCTGATATACTGCATTAATATCAATCAGTGTCTAACCATAGTCAATATAATAGTAAAGAATTTAAACCTTTCTTGGAAGAAGTTTAACAGTTTGAATTATTATATGCCATAGTTTTACTTAATATTTTTATTAAGAGCTATATTAGAAAAATAAAAATTAGTTGCCAAATAAGAATCCCTAAAGATAAGTGTAAACTAATTTTTATTGTGGGCCAGTGGAACAAGTTCAAACTTATCAGCGTAACATGTCCAAACTTCCAGATCAAGTGTCGAGTGACAATTCTTATTCACTTGACTTGTCATTCTGGCCTCACTGCTATGACGAAGACTTATAACTTAGGCGTAATCTTGGTATAATTTAAACAACCTTTAATAGAATAATATTTTTATTTTACCCTGGAAATTTTGGTAATGGTGAGGTAATGTAATACATTTAAGGTGATGTATACCACTGTTGCCAATGGAAAACATTTTTTTTTTTACTTTGAAAAAATGTGGAACCAGATTTTTCTTAACTACTGCATGTAGTTTTAGAAAGATTGTAAAATTGACCCTGAGTATTTTTTACTAGAGTAAAATGTTATAGATCTTTCCTATTTACTGTTTTTAGATGTTTCTCTTTATCTCATTTAGTGGCTTTCTTTCTTACAAGAACAATTTGTCTGCATTAACAAGAACTTCTACTTTCATACAGCAGATAATCCCCTATGTAGGATTTGGAGGTAGAAGGAACACAATATTTGATCATTTTCTGAAAAAAATTAAGCAAGGGATTTCCAGATACTCAGCTCAATGGAAGAAAGAATTTTTAATACAGTTAATAGACAGAGAATTGTTTTTCTCCATTGGTTGATGAAATATTCGTAGGATACATTGTAGTCAAATATTTCATATTAGAACTGATCATGGGCTGTCAAGCTGAACAATACTATATATTTATTTTATTTTTTCTATAATGGTGAATCAAGCATGCTTTACTGTAGTAATATTCATTAATAATGATTTTTTTTGTTGTTAGGCACTTGTCACTGCATCTTATGGACCTGAAGGCCACGTTTCTCTCGGTACTTCTTATAGTGAGGATACTGCTGTATTTTTCTTGGAGCTCCTTTTGAAAGTCGTTATTCAGAACAGGTATTCTATCCTAATATTTTTATCCTTTTAATTAAAGTAAATAGATTTATTCTAAAATAAATTATTTGAACTATTTCAGAATAGCCTTTTCTGCTTGAAGGTAAAGGGTTCAACCGGATTAATTATAAATTCCTTTAAATATATTTCATAATAGATACAAAGTCATTTTTTACTTTCCTACCGCTGTTTAGTAAGTTAAGTATTGTGATCAGGTCAAATTTCCAATGTGCAGTTTTCAACTAATCTTTACGTTTTAGAGTCCGAAAAAGACTTTTTCAAAAAATAAACAAAACAAAAAAAAAGATATCAGATTTCTAGAAGAACACATGAAAAATATTTAGAAAAACATATCTTTTGCACCAAATCGTCCAATTAAACGATTTTTTTAGGAAATTTCGTAAACTTTATAATGACCATTATAACATCAACAAAAAGGTATACTTTTTTAGTTATTCGGAAATCTGATTTTACCACTCCTTTTTTCCAGCTTGAAGAAGTATGTTATATACATAAATTTAAAGTTCTTTGAGGGTAAGAATTTAATCAAGTTTAATCGAAATCGGTACATCAATTTAGGCACTACATATCTATGGCACAGGTGATTCAGTTGCCACCTTAAAAAGAAAGTAGTTTTTGGTGAAGTATGTCATATGTCTATAGTGACACAGGTTTTTTGGCCGCCACCGTGAAAGAAAAGGTTATGTCGAGTTCTGATGATCATTCTCTTGCTTCTTTTTGCATTGATGCCAAATCTCAAAACAATCGATTCAGTAGTCTCAGGGCTGATGGAAAAGCTGCAGATAGACGGATTTTTTCAAATTCGAGTTTTTGATTCTACTCATACATAAAACCAAATGTTTAGGGGAGGTTAACTTTTTTTTTAGAGGGCAACTTCATGCTTTACTATCATTATGAATGAAGGTGAGAGATTCTTATAAAATAATCACTGGAATTATGTATGTGCCTGTGTGCAAATAAGGTAAAAATATTCCCAGAAATTTGACTAGGCGAGAGTTCATCTTTAACTAGAATTTTTTTTCTAGCATACTATATATATTTTTTCTTTTTCCTAATATAATTTCCTATACATCCCTCCTCCCGTATTTTTTGGGCCAGTTTGGATTAGTGGGGTCTTCGGACTATGTAGTTTAGATTTCTAAGATTGCACTACCTCATTATAATAATTTCAATATTTAAAAAATATGTAATGATTATAATCTTAAATTACTTAAATTTCAGAGATCGCATTTCTTCAATTTGGTGTTCTGTGAAAGAGCACATCTATACCCTGCTTATGGGCGCTGCTGCTTGTGATCACCACTTCCTAGTTGAGAGGTCTGTCGTTGGTCTCCTCAGGCTTGCGATTCGCTTGATGCACAAAGAAGAAATGGGACCTATGGTATGTAAAAGAAATTAAACTGGATTTTTCTCTTATTATTGGTGAAGATATATTACTGGAAAAGGCATTAATATTTCCATGACTAATAAGTTTTATTTTAGATTATCAAGTAAAAGATAATTTTGTGTAAAATGTAAAATAAAAATAATAGTCTGCGGGACAGACCCATTTTTATCAAATTATTAACATCCATCTAAAACTTTGTGAATGGCTTCATCTTACCATGACCTACTTTTTTACCTCCCTTTTTTGACATGTTGGGGATAAAGATTATGCCAAAAGGCCCAATATTTTTGTAGGCCATCTTTTTCTTAATTTTGTGGTCAAATTTTCTCACAATTCAAGTGGAAAGCAAATGGGTGTTCATAAGTTTTTAATACCTCATTATTTTTTTTTTTTTCATAAGCGGCATGAGTGCACTGCGCCCATGTAGGCCTATTGTATGCTTCTATTAAAGTCGCTCCTGTTTAGAGCGTAATTCCTGCGGTCTCAATGAACTATAATAAGCTTATTGGATTGATGAACTTGTTTGCCTTGGGATCAATCATCCTATCTATACCAAATAATCGGAATCTTAGTCCAGCAAACCTGTCCCACCAACAAGTAATATGATAAGCTGTTTCATCCAAAAAATACTTCATTAAGTAGACAAAGTTTACTGATTTCCATATTTAAAATGCCCTATTTTTGAGAATTTTTGTAAATATAAAAGTTGTAGCCTACGATAAAATGAAGCCATTTACAAAGTTTTAGACAGATGTTAATAGTTCAACATAAAGCGGTAGGTACCGCGGACTATAAATAGTAGAGGAAGTTACGTAATGTAATTTAATGAAAATAAAAAAAAAAAATGTTTACCTTTGACCTACAGTCTACAATATCTCCACCATTGTAAAAAGAAATATAACTAAAAAAGTAAACCACGAATATGTTTTGACATATCCATTTAGTGAATTCATTCAAGATAATTTACTAATAAATAACACTTAAGTACTGCTTACTTTTCCTTTAACATTACATTTTTGAAGAACTTTAAAAAATAAAAGTTCAACTTTTACAATAAAACTCAAACTTTATTACAAATAACGTTTTTTTGGAACTTTTATTTTAAAGATTTTTTTTTTCAAAAAAACTCCATCAAAACTATTAAAATGAAACTTTTAAAAAAGTTCTGTAAAATTTCAAGGCCAGGTTTGCTGGGATTTTTCGCCCCACTATATTTGTTGATATATTTATAATTTTTGGATTTTGTATTCTCTATGGAAAAAAGGGTGTATAACCCTCTCTCATCTTGGGACTTATTTAATGATATACAACTGATTTTTACTTTCACTTATCTATGTATGAAATATATAGTAAGTATAAGTATTGCAATCGTGAAAGTTTTTGAATCTGAGGTTTCAACGGATATACACGTTTTGAGGTCCCCTGAGTCCAAATAACCAAGTCCCGAAAAAATAGTCAGTGTGTATGTGAGAACACTCTAGTTTGAAACCGAAAAGTAGTACGGAACTGATATTACATATTTAAGATAGATATATGCCTTAGTTGTGACGGCAACTTTTTCCTTAAAATTGGGTAACCGGAAGTGCCACTTTCTATCAACGCTGAAACACATTTTTACAATTTTCTCAAAAACAGCTCTAATGATTTTGATTAAACTCGGTGTATCATTGTATGATTAAGTGGTCTTTACTTTGATGTCGCTTTACAGGGCTTAAATGCCCAATGTTCATATACGTCTTCCTCTAAAGTACCTTTAATATGGTTTATTTTAAATAATCAACTATCTCTCATTATTAAAAGTTACGAAAAAATACTAAATATAACTTTTGAAAGAATTTGATAATTGAATAAAGGAGAAAAAAAATAAAAATGCTCATACAGGTCAAAAATGAATCTCTGGAAATACAGGTCAGAAGATATACTTATAATATATCATTGGAAAGCGGAGAATTTTAGAAAAAACAATATCTTATATAGAAAGTTGTAGAAGGTAACTGAGAGCGGCAAAAAAATTATAATATGTAATAATTTTGAAAACTGATAATATTTAATGTAAGTATTTAAAAGTTCCGGAAACAGCAAATCGAACTCCAAATTGAAGACAAGGCACTGTACAAGGAAAACACTGGTATTGAAATAACGCTGAAGTACATCCGAAAAATAAAATTGATAAGTTATATTTAAGAAGAACGATCGTCGCTAATGACCTTGGCAGTCGATACGACGTTAAATAACAGCAAATAAAAAAAAAAATATTAATCACATGTTTTCAAGGAAATTATCCGTACATATATTATTACAGTAAGGCTCGAAATCGGTTTTGTACCAAATATAAGCTCCTGTCATGCTCAAATACCACGAATGGGGTACCGTTGGATTCAGAATTTCACGGGGGGTTAGCGAATCTTATTCTCCACTTTTGTTTTTCTTTCTAAAATAAATAAAGTCGATACAAACATTTTGCTAGGCTTCAATACTGGAACGGTGGTAGGTCTGTTGATCGATACGGGACAAATTGGATCTTAAAGATTTTGATGCGTACAGCAAGACATTTCCTGCGTTTTTAAGCCAAAAAACGTACTATTTTCGAGATAACGCAAGGCATAGAGTTCGCATCCACACAACCTTACATTAATTGTAGTACTGTCATTGAATACATGTCTCATTTCGTCGACTTGAGGTCTCTATGATCGAGAGAGGGGGAGTTTATATTATTCATCGATGGTGTTTTTGATCGGCAAGCCATATCATCGTTAATTTTTCACCAAATCCCGAGATTGAGCCACCAATTTCGAAGGCTTCCTTCTCCTTCAGGCTGGCAAAATAGTACAATCACCCAGAAAAATTACACCCTTTTCCCTTGGTTATGCCCATAATTATATAAAAGATTACTAAATTCCCTACAAAAGGAAAAAAAAATCATCACAATCGGACAATTTTTAGCAAATATACAGCTTACTGAAATTTGTATACATGTTGGTTTCAAACAAAAATGAAGATTTAAATTAGTTTTTGTTTGCTTTGTGGATTATATTTATCGATAAAGTAACATTTGATGTCTTAATCTTTTGATAAGTTGCATTTTCTTATTTTCTTATTAATTTGGCATTTGATAAAAATATGCTGTGCGAATTTTTCGCACGGGCCTACTAGTTAAATTAAATTTACGAACTAAATGTAAACTTTAAAAAATATTTATATGTTTGTAGAAAGTATTTAAAATCTACCTAATCAAGGCAATGGCATTGTTAAAAAAACTATTTCATTGTATTTGTGTGAAAGAAGAAGTAAAATATAAAATCATTTCATGGATGTATAAAGCATATGTTTATAACCTAAAATACATTTACTGTAGTTTAGTAATTATAGATCTGATATTATATTTAACTAATTAGGTATCAACGTTTATTCTCAAAAATTTTCATGTAACCTTTAGAAAATTAAATTAGTGAATAATTTGATCAATTTTCCCTTTGTGATATTCCAACTTGTGTGACAACTTTTGATCTGTCTTTGACAGACAATGCAAATCGCTTAATTCCGTTTTAATAAACTTTGCAATGGAAAATAACAGTTTAATAATTAATAGTCGTACAATCCATAATCAACGGATCGAACAATCCATAATCAACGAATCGTACAATCCATAATCAACTGGTGATAAAATAAATTGGACTTTTGTTATTTTAATAGTATTTATGATTTGTTGCAATCTTTTAGCTTAGCTCAGTTAAAAATGCAATTCAAAAATTTTATAATAGCCCAACATGGCCAGAAAATAATTTCTATTCAAAGTTGAGCTTCAAAATTCAAAGTTGTGTGTGCGCACCAGATTTTTAAATTTAAGAAGAAAGGCGTTTTTCTTATCCTGTCATATACAGTATATAGCAAAAAATAGATTTATTTAATTTAATTCATTTTTATGTGCTATAATTTAACTCGATTAACTTTCAACAATCATTTTGTAACATTTAAGAAAGTAACTCTGATATTTAAGTTCTCATTTTTATGTTTATATGTTCAGGTATTGCAATCTCTTCGCATGCTGCTCCTCCTTAAAAGTTCTACATTGTCACGTGTTTCTCGTCAGGTTTCATATGGTACATTTGAGCTTTTGAAGACATCAGCAGCAAATATTCATTCCGCTACCGATTGGGCAATAATATTTACCCTTCTGGAATGTGTCGGAGCAGGTGCTCCTCCTCCGAAAGTCGTTTCGAAACCTGTCAGTTCTACTGAATCAGGTATGCAGTAAATGATAGTTGATAGAAACTTAAGAACCACGTTTCTTGAATTAAAATTATCCTTTACAATAGAAATGGCTTGTGAGGAAGACAAAGTAGAAGACTTAAAATTCAGTTGATATTAGGAAAACTAAATAAGTTTTCTTTCTTTTGTTATCGCTTTTGGATAAAAAATCTTTGTACCTAATTTATTGCAGAAATGTTAATTCTTAATATAGAAATGTTAATCTTAGATATGGCATCATTCAGGCTTGAGATTTATTAGAAATTACTATAAGCTATTTTACTAATAATTTTCATGTCTTTTTATCAAAATCTAATGTTTCATATTTATATATGTCGTTTTTCAAACAAATTACTTAAGCAATTTCACTTATTGCTACTGTTAGTGCAACAGGTCATATGTAAAAATGTTTCCATTTTTATGCTATTTATAATAAAGGTGACATTTTGTAGTCTGCAACTGCTACAAATAGTCTGTTACTATAGAAAATAGCAGAGAGAAATAAAATATTAAATTACACTAATCAATCTTGAAGAAATGATCAGTTTTTATGCTCTCCTGTAAAAAAATTAAATTTTTCCATACAAACCTTTGTACAAACAGTAGTGTTATGTTAATTTACAAAAAAAAAATTTATAGTATAGTGAGTTCACAAGTAGTTAAGGAATCCTGTATATTATACACAAAATTGTTTTTCTTTTAATGAGATCAATGATTTGGCAAATATATTGATAATTAAGTATTTAAAACATTTCATTAACTCAGATTCTATAATTAATCGTTAATCTATTAGCAGGCGCCCGCTCGGAAGGAGAAGTGCAGGTGGACAGCGGACTGGGTAATGAAAGGGGTTATACTTCTGATTCAGAGCTAAGCAAAGCTGGTAGTGTTCCTTTATCACCTAGTCTGAGTCCAGAGGCTCCTCTTAGCAACACTCCTACAGGCTGGATTCTGGTATTGTATATATTTTAGTCAAATATTTCTTATTTTTAATTTATTATTCATTAACTCAACATGATTGATAGCTTTAAGCTGTTTTTTATACAGAATAATAAATGATAGTTTTTTGTCTCCGTTAAGTATTGAATAATTTAAGTTGAAGAGAAACAAATTTTATAGAATTAACAGAAAGTCTCACTATAAAGGTATTGGTAAATAATTTAAGGATAAACCTCTAAGCTCAAATGTTACCTTCTGTTATTGAAGTAACTATCAACTTTCAAACTATTACCCACAATTAAAAAAAAATTAAAACAAAGTGAAATGTTTAAGAAAAAAAAAATCAAGGTACAGTGGACTCCCACTACTCCGAAGCAATCCATAATCTGAACAACTCTTTTAAGAAAAAAATTGAAGATTTGATTTTATATATCTAGTATATATACATTCCATAAAACCATATTATCAACACCTTATGTTCCTAGGCTTAAATAATCTAATAGGGTGTATAAAAATAAATTACCTTTTTTCAACCAAATTATTTCTTTGATGTAAAGTACAATTATAATAAGTATAGTCCATTGTTATCTACTTTCATTAGCCAATTGCTGGATCCATCACTGATACCATTCTTTGTGATGGTCATCAAATATGGATTATATGGTGGATGAGGGAGGAGTTTTTTAGGCAAGGATTTTTCAATAAATTTTCTCAAATTTCTAATCTCTTAGCCGATTGCTGAGGAGTAAGTTCGTGAGGGACCAGTCTACTGCTCTTTTTCACCTTCCCCATGGAGAGTAAGTGGTGACTAACAGTATCTTTCGACACACCACACTGGTTGCCCAGAGCCCTTCTTCCTTTCTAACATTGTCCCTCCACTGCTAAATTTTTCAAACTAATGCCGCACAGTGCGCTGGTCAAGGACACCTTCCCTTTCATATTTAATAATTTCATGAGTTGCTTCAGCGGCTTTTAAATTATGATAATTTCGTAGGACACTCATGTTTTTTCTTTGAAACAAATAACTAAACTGAGGCTTTTTTGAAGAAGTCGAACGGGATTAAACAAGCTTAGAGAATGCTCTAAAGGGATTATTAAGTATTGATAAGTAATAAATAGGATTAAAATATTTACAATCCTTTCATCATCATCATGTGTGGCACGACATCCCGTTACCGAGACTGGGCCTCCTCCAAGAGCCTCCGCCAGTTGGTTCTGTCTTCTGCTGCAGCTCTCCAGTTCCGTACACCAAGCAGGGTTCTCGCATCATAGGCCACGTTGTCCAACCATCTCGTCCTCGTCCTTCCTACCCGTCTTACGAGATGCAGCTCCTCCATCATTATTTTCTTTGGTATTTCAACGGCGCTCATTCTGGCCACATGCCCTGCCCACCTTAGTCTGGCCAGTTTAATATAGGTAACTACGTCGATGTCTGTATAGAGAGAACTGAGCTCCCTATTTTTTCTTTTCCTTCAGACATCACCCTCCTTTACTGGACCATAAATCCTTCTGAGGACTGAATTACAATTTACAATCCTTTGAAATCTTGAATTTGATAAAACGGTAATTATTTTTTTTACACCCTAATAAAGTTAAAAATACTAATCGTTTTATTTGAAATAAAAATTTATGTTCATAATTAAATTTGGAAGAGTATTTATTTTCTCAATTGCTATAATTAATTAACTCAATGGATATAATTAATCTTTTCATTAAATTAATCAAAAATTAAATTAAAAGTTATTTTCAGAAAGGCTCTTACATCCTTGAGCGATACACTATGCCTACGATCCTGCTCTCAAAGTTTTCTCTTAAGTTTCTTAAATACGATTTTTATGAATTTTATTAATAAAGACCATTTTGTGATTCCTTCAGTAATCCAATTTAATCTCTAATACAGAAAATACTGAGTAAGTAGTTTGACTTCTTGACAAAAGTTTTCAAATACTGGCAGATTCAATGTAAGAGGGACCTTTCAGACCTAAGCCCCCTTTAATGCAAAAATATCTTTTTTTTTTCATTGCTCCAGATTTTCTTCTATAAGTGATCTGTGATAAATACTTAAACAATCACAAAATGTTATATTTTTTAATTATAACACATTTACTTCAGCTACTCAATTTAAGCACATGTCGAAAAAATATATGAAAATTTGATCTCTAAAAGCATTATGATATCTGTAATTACCATAAAAAAAAAGTTAGCTGTTTAAAAATTAAATCCTGGACCCCTCCACTGGTCAGATGTTTCACTTTTGAGACCAGGCTCTCCGTCAAATGAAATTATATTCCCTTGTATTGATTGGGATTTATTATCAAAAAAAGCTTTATAAAAGTGTTATTTATATTAGAAAATTATTTATTAATGATTTGATTTTGGTTTGAGGCTCATTTGGAAGGTATTTATTATTACTAATAAATTATAACTTGAGAGAATTCATTAATTTAATTATTATTCAGCATTATTATTAACTAGAATTTTGTTTATTAATTATAACTTAATTATTAAATTGTGATTTATTATTTTTTGGTTTTAATTAAATCAGGTGGGCCGAGAAGGTGAAATACAACCGGTAAGCTGTGTGAGGAGAACAATGTTGCCAGAATTGTCTCGCTATGATCCCTTATCGATGGTGAAGTGTGTCGACAGTTTGTCGTTTCTAGTCAGGGATGTTGTTCATATCACGCCATACAATTTTCATGATTGTATTCGTTGCATAAGGACATTTGTTGAAGCAGCAGCTAATACAGGTAAAATAAATTAAGTTAATCAAATTATTAAAATAAAAAATCAAGTATTTAGCATTTTCGAATTGGAAATATTATAATTTGGCAAATATTCATACCTATGTAATTATAACATCAAATCATTAACGTATTTTCTTCTCATGTTTCTTTTTATTTAATTTTGAAATCTCTAATAAATATAAGAAAATCACCTAGAATCTTAAATATCTAATGTTTTCTTGTATTGATATGGTTAGGATATTTAAAATTGTATGCTAAAAACCTTTTATTTATTAAAACAAATCTGGTAAATATATTTAGGGATTTGTATTGCTTTAATAGTTGATCATTCTTGGAAGTAAAAGTCAGCAACATTACTATTGTTCCTTCCAATAATTTTTAGCCAATCTTGTTTTATCATTTATAATTTCAGTGTTCTTATTAATATGCTGTGTTCACACTTATAATCCTTTTTAAGTAAAGAAATATTTAACATTCATCCATACGTTTTGAATAATTACTCTGTATTTATAGTCTTATTCGGTAATTTTTATAATTTCTTCTCTATTATTTTCTCTGGCAATTAGATGACTTTGACTATAATATCTTCGTGAAAACACAAATCTTACTTGAAAAATAAAGAAACAATTAAAAGATGTAAGTTTAACAACAACCTTCTTCATTCATTAAGTTAGAAGTCAACTGGATGCTGTTAAACATTCAGGTCATTAATCAGGAATTGGGTGGTACTTGATTATTTTGTTACATTTGTTGATCATTACTAATTTTCTGTATTTCACTTATCAAGAAATAACTTCTTTTTTTCATTCTGATTTTTATCTAACAGAATTAACTTTGTTTTTATTTTTGACATTATTATTACTTTTAATTTTCCCATCAATTTATTTATAAGAATCTTCTATATTATTATTGTTGCTATATTTTTATCAGTTGAAAGGAAAAGCAGAAAATCTGGGAGGGATACAGCTAGGCAGGCTAAGAGGAAAAGTACAAAAAGGAGAGAAGAACGAGGACTCAGCCCCACAGGAAGTGCCTATGATGCAGATGAAAGTGATCCTGAGGATTCGCCTGGTTATCAGCAAGTTTGTATTCAGGTATTTTGTATTATTTATTATAGTTAAATAAACTATTATATATTTATGGAAAGGGAAAGTGAATAGCAACTAGAAAGTCTAATTTCTGAAATTATTTTTAAAGTTATTTACAATGTACTAAGTATCAAGTGTTCCAAAACAGATACCTATGCTGAAATAGAAAACTTTATGTACATGCTATTAGATATTGAACTTTGTGTTTTCATTGATGTAAACATTAACATTCATATTAAATTTTGTTGAAAGTAATTTTCTTGAGCATTAAGACGGTCTCGGCATCTTTCTTCAACAGCAACAGTGGCAGAACAGCACTGGATATGTGTTACTGTTTCACAAGATCCGATTATCCTTGTTCGTAAGGAATTAAGGTCATTGACCGTACTTGCATAGACTTTTTGTTTAATGTCACCCCAAACAAAAAAATCCAGTGGTGTCAGGTCTGGAGAGAGTTCAGGCCAAGCCACTGGTCCTGCACAGACAATCCATTGATTGGGATAATTAAAATTTAGCAATTGTCGTGGACCTCTTCTGTAATGTGCACGACAACCATCTAATGTCCCTTCTCTAATAAAGCCACATGTCCCTTCTCAGTTGAAGGTGAATAAATAGGTTTTATTTATTTCATATAACGTAAATAATTCACAACAACGAAAATATTTAGGTGTGAATATGTCCTAAACAAAACGTTTACAGAAATTTTTTTCTTGTTTTGAGGTCTTTAGTTCATATTTTCAGTTTGGCCACTTAACTCTGAAACATCCTGTATATTAACTTAAAATAGTAACATAAATTTTAGTTTGAAATCATATACAATAAATTTTTCCTTGGCTCCTATAGCTCAATGGCAAGCAAGAACCTTCGGACATAGGTCTAATATTTTTCAACCTACTATCACAAAAAAAAGTTTCATTGAAATTGGTGACACTACGTCTGTTACCATCCCTATTTTAGGAATTCCATCTTTGATATGAGTGGCCTCATATCAAAGGCGGAGAACATCTGTCATTTTCTGAAAGTGGAGAAAAAGTCAATTTTTGTTTTATAGATACAACTCAAACTGTTTCGGATGATTTTATTTTAAAATGTTGAAGTTGAAAAAAATCATTAGAATTGGTTTAAATTGAAGCGATGTTACAAAAATTGGCTTTTTTTCAACTCTTTATAATTGACAGTTGTCTTTGAGGCCACTCATATGATCTTATGATTAGCTAGTTTCTAATTAATTACTTCTGATGCATGTTTTTAAAGATAACTAGCGAGAGTGAATCTCTGGCAGCCAGCGCATAACTCGTACTGTTGGATATCTTATTCTTATTGTTACAAGTGTTTCCAACTTCAAAACTTTCATCCAAGAAATATCCTTCCAATTCTTTCTTTCACTATCATCTCAGAGTAAAAATATTTGGTATAAAATTAATATTATCAGCTTTTGTAAATAAATAAAATAAGCTGGAAGCTGAGTGGGATTGAGTCTCCCTACAGTTGGCTCTGACTTCTCTTCCGATCCTCACCACAGCTCTCAGACGCACTTTTATTTCAATATTTAAGCTAAGTATGAACCTTTTCTCACTGTTTGAATAGTTCAGTATCATATGAGATTTGAGGGACTACGTAATAATATATTACGTAGAGAAATATATTATTTAAGACAGCAATTCTATCCTACGTAATTTATTAACAATAGAAAACCTGGTTAATTTTTTACACCTGTAATAGGAATATATATACCATATTGTTATTTTTTAAATTCTTTGAATGTGTATTTGTTTAATTTTTTAATAGTCAATACTTTTTATTTATATTGTTATATAGCTGTATTTTCTTCTTTTCTTTCTTCTTTTTAATATTGTTCTTTATTTACTTTATTATCTTTGAAAAAAAAAAACATTTCTCTTGTTTGTTTATTATTTAACCAAACCTCCTGTAGTTGTATATGTTAAAAAATGAAGAACTTTTTCATTCATTCATTTATTCTATATTTGAACACTTTTTCACAATTCAGATAGTGCAATCTCTACTCATTCTTGCATTCTTTACCACTTTAATTCTATTGCACAACAAATGTATGCATTTTTTCCCATGCAAGTTAACAATTAAACTTTATTGTAAAAAAATATGTTGAACTACCTTGATAATAAGGGAAAGAAAGTACATTTCATTCTAATATGATATATATAAATGACTTAACTTGTTACACTTACATTTATCGTGGAGAGACCAGTGATAATTTGGCAATAAATTAATCCCTTTTATATTTTTTAATTTTACAACATTTTTTATTATCTTCAGATTAGTAATCTAATTGAATATGCATCTGAATTCATTATATTTTTCATATTTCAATAACAATTTTCTTAAATATATATAAACAGTTTCTAATTTATATTTATTTTTATAGATGAAACAGCTTAATAATATTATATGATAAAATGTTTCTTTCACTCAAAATTTCTTAATAACTAGAGAACAATTTTAGTTTGCTTGTGACTTTTTCTAAATGATCATGGTTATTTAACTTAAATATTACTATTTATAAACACACCTTTGTAACTTTGATTCCATAACTGTCTTAATTTATAGGTTCTTTTTAAAAGTTAAATTGAGTGGGACGTTTTCGACAACACAGGTAGTCTAAAATTGATATTTTTATATAGCTTTCATCTTCTGGATCATTTAAAGTTGTGGGTAGGAGGAGGTCGTCTTTCTTTGAGTCTTCTTCCCATTTTGCTTCTCCTGAACTCTTATCATTGTCTTCTTGTAAATCGTCATCTTGCTCATTCTGCAGAGGGGTTTCAGTTTCCATGAATCTATTTAAAATAAATCATATTTATTTACTGAAATAGTGATTTGCAATAGTAGGTAATTCTCAAATTATTTTTTTAGCTATATTTCTATATTGGAGTTCATTTTATATGTTTAATAAGTTATAGTATACACCAAAATATTCCTTAAGTTAAATTTATCAATTGTAAATTAAAGAAGCTTTTTAATAAATTCATAAAAAGTAGGAGAAAATTTAAGAAGGTTCTATTGACAAAAAAGAAATTGCAGCAATAGAAAACTTTGCTAAACTTCAGATAATGGCTAATAGATAAAAGTAAGAATATTCCTTCAAGATTAATGTAATGATGTTTTTGATTTATAAGTTTTATATTTTAGGTAATAATCAACAGTTGTTTATTGCAAGAATTATTTCAGAATCCAACTTACATATTTTAATTAATAAAGTCTCACTACATTAATTTATATTTCATCAATGTTTTGTCTTGAAAATTGAAATTGATGCAACCAGTTATGAAATAAATTAAATAAAAATTGAAAACTTTTTTTAAGATTGTAGGCTGATTGTCATCATAATCTATTTATATTTATTAATTGTTTGATTAACTTTATTAATACTATTTACATTTAAAATTTTATTCAATTACTAATGCTTGTTGTATGAAGATTAAAATTTATATGATTTTAAATTTTTCCTAGTTCTCAATTTAGATAAACTGAATGGAACACTTACATTTATGAATGATTTCCTTTTTCTTCTAATAATAATTTTGAACTACGTGTTGTGTAATATAAACATATTTGAAAAATCTTGATTGCATCTTATTTTAGTAGGCATTTTCATTATAATCGGCTGGTTATAGTATATTTCAGATTATATTTATCACAAAAATTATCATATAATAGACTGAACATATGATGTGAATAAATTGCTTTAAATGGACATGTGTTCTAATTAAGCTAACTAAATATTTTTAGTCAAATTATCTGAAGGTTAAAATCATAAACCTATCAAACCAGTTTTACCAGTTAGTTTATTAAATTCTATTAAGTAATCTTGCATTATTTGTTATTCTAATTTGTGTGAGAAGTAGTAGATTTAGTCTGTGGCTCTGCCACTGATTGAATAATCTTTCTATGCCTAATTTGAATCAGTGCATGCTGCCCCAACACGGTCAACCAATGTTGCGCAACTGTAAAAGTTATCCATTATTTTTAGTGGGCATAATTATCTATAAAAAAATAATTCAAATACCAAAACAAATCATAGATATAACAATATTTTTAAAAACAAACCAATAATGTCCAACGCAGCAGTATGCCGGGATAGAGGGAATTAGTCCAGGAAATGGCCCTTCTGGGTTTATTTACCAACCAGTGACGGCTATCTAGATGCTGTCACAACCTTGTACTAACCAAAATGAAAGTGTCATGGCTCATTCAAAGACTCTCCTAGACTCTTTCAGCCTCCATTCTAGCTTGAAAAATATTACTGAAGGCATTGATACTAAAAGAGAACAATACAAACTGAGGAAAAAGAACTATTCACATCCGTATTTAACAGATTTGCATTATAATTGTAATAAACTGAGGTAAGGTTTTTGAACTTTGCAAATTGTATGATTATATATATATATATATATATATATATATATATATATATATATATTATATATATATATATATATATATATATATATATATATATATATATATATATATATATATATATATATATAAATATATATATATATATATATATATAGTTCAGATATATATATATATATATCAGTTTTATATATATATATATATATATATATATATATATATATATATATATATATATATATATATATAATCTTCTTGAGAAACCATTAATGATGGCCAGTAGCCCTAGAAACAACATTGGCTAAACCTTTAAAAACTGTAATTAAGAACAGATTTTAGATGTTTCCTGTAACTTCTTGCCAATTTTCATTTTAAAACATTTAAGAAAATAAGCCCATATCTTTCACCTTTCCAACTAAGTCTGCTGCTTTTCTCTGAGAATACTAGATTGAGTTTTTATATTTCAACCCAGTTTTATCTATAACCAGGATAACAAAAAATTATCCTTTGAACTTGCCATTACTATCAAGTGACTACAGGTTTCATACGCCTATGAATCAACCATTTATAAGGAAAATATATAGAGTTTTGGTTAAATTGCACTTGTTATGATGAATTTGATCATTCTTTTTAATTATTTCAGCTTTTGGAACTGATGCATACCCTTCACACAAGGACAGCTCAGATCTTTCGATGGTGGGCTGAAGAGACAGGACAGAAAGAAGTGGCCAACCCCTCTTACTGGACTCCAGGTTGGTGCCCTCTTCTCCAAGGCATATCCAGGCTTTGCTCACACCCTAATAGAGCTGTAAGACATTTTAATTTATTCAAGATTCACTTCCTACTTGGTAGCAAACATTGAAAACTATTATTTATTTCAGGTTCGGATGTCAGCAATAACCTATCTGCAAAGAGCGCTTCTCATGCAAGATTTACAGTCCCTCTCCGGAGAGGAATGGGAAGAATGTTTTACTCAAGTGCTCTTTCCACTCCTGTCCACTCTATTATCTGTTAATATTCCAGCGATTGAAGAAACAAGGATAAGGGCAGCCACTGTACTATCCAAGGTATTGTCTTGTTAGAGATATTTGAAACTCCAAAAAAGTTACCTTGTTAAATGTGACCTATCCTTGAATTTCAATCCGAAAGGAAAATGTTTATGTGATAGTTGCTTTATTGTTTTAATTGCTGTATTTTATCAAGTTATATGAGTTAAAAATATACTTATTTATGATAAAAGGTGTTCCTGCATCACTTGTCTCCTCTGCAAACCCTTCCTAGTTTTGCACAGCTATGGCTGACTATACTTGATTATATGGATAAGTATATGCACGCAGACAACAGTGACCTACTTGTAAGTTTATATTTTCATAAACATGAAACACAAAAATTTGTTTTAAAATTTTATATTTAATGGAGTTGGGTCTTGCAGTATGAGGCTATTCCTGAATCATTAAAAAACCTCTTGCTTGTAATGGACTCGGCTGGTGTTTTCAATGGATTAGACGGGCGCAATGAGATTTGGGTCGTAACTTGGGATCGAATTAGCTCATTCCTTCCCAACCTTCAGGCAGACCTATTTAAAGATCATCTACCAGGTACTTTTAGTATCTTAGTTATTTCTAAAAAAAAATTATGCATAAAAAAAAAATACCGTACTGTACAAGAAAACAATTAATTTAAAAGTTTTAATCATTATTAAAAGTTGTAGATGCTAGTTCACTTGAAACAAAAGAAGCTTTAGAAACATCTAAAAGTGAAACAGAAGTCGTTCAAACCGAGCAACCAACATTGCAAAGGCCTCCAGGCTCTCAACAGTCATCTCCTCTACCTCCGTTAATGCCTAAGTAATTACTATTAATTAAGGATTAAGACCTTATCAACAAGTTTTTTATATAAAGCTTAAATGAATTTCATTAGAATTATAGACACAGATTTTTAATTTTCATTGGAGATAGCTAAAAATGATATGAGTATTACAAAGGAGGAATACTCCTTTTGAATAGGTATATCACTTGTCCCATTAAATATAAAGAATGAGAAAAAAATAATTAGGTTTGAGAAACATAACTTGAAATTCACAAAATTATACTTAATCCACAATTCACATTTAGCAAAAATATATGTTATAAATAATATATAATATATATATTATATATTATATAATATATAGTTTATATTGTTTTCACAAGCAATGCCTGATATATTAAAGTGATTGCAAATCACCAAACATTTTCTGAATTATTATTTGACTATTTTGGATCTCATACTTATGATGACATTTTTCAATGCTTTTCAGACCTGGAGAAGCTGTTGAAATATCTGGACCTACGACTAACAATAATGTTGGTTCACAGAATTGGCAACCTCCTGCTCCTGTCTACCCTCATCTTGAGCAGGTATTTTTTTTTTATTAGCAATTTGTTTGGCTTATAAATAATTAAAACATTAATTCAGAAATATTTATTAGTTAATCTAAATTTCTCCATTTGCTTCTGTATAATTCTATCAATCAACAGTAGACTTTTAATCTACATGCTTTAGAATTTCCATCATAAAATCATTTAATACGTAGTGTCTTCTAGATGTGTATTTTGGAGCAGCTTCATGTGATTCTGTTCACCTTTTAATTCTGTTCTTGTTTAGTTCCACTCCTTGGTCTGGTGATATCTCGTAACCAAGTGCTAAACTTTATTGGCTAACTAGTTTTATAAATTGTAAAATGGTTTCCATTATTTATTTTTATCATTTATTACTTTTTTTTACAGATGGTTTCAACTCCTATCGGCCCAGCAAGTCATCTCCCAGTTTACTCTGGATTTGCGAGTATGCCACATCAACCCCCTCCCCCGTCGGCCCAATTTTTCTATCAGGACATGGTAAAGTTAAACAAAAAATTTGTTGTTAAGTGTAAAGAATAGATTACTGATAAAAGGTATATAAAAGGCATTGACATAGAAAAGGTAGTTATGAAGTCATGAAAAGGATATTTTACAGGAGAAGAAAAAAAACTGTTTTAGCACATTGTTTTTAACTTTAATCTTTTTAATTATTATTTAGTTGTTATTTTGCTTGTTTATTTTTTGTTTGTGTATATATATATATATATACTGCGGATGTAGTCTTACCTCACTATAATTATTGTCCAAGTGACAGAATATTATATTTCTCAATAAATAAAAAAACAGCTGTTCATAGAAACCAAACCACTTTCAGTTTTGAATTACTCCTCTTTCTATACCATTAGCATGACTAAATACTACCTTTTCTATAAAAAAAAAATATATATTTTTTTTGCTTACTACCTTTTCTATGCCAATGCCTTAATTATACTTTGGATAACTTTTTATTGAAAGTTTATAATCTAAAAAATAATATTTCATTGAAAAGTAATTCGGGTTTACTTTAACAATATTATAATAGGTTATTATTTTTTTAGTCATATTATTGATTTAGAACAATTCGTACTATATTTTTGCTTATGGGAAGTTAAAAGGAAATTTTTATTCTAAAAACAAAGAATATTACAATATATTGTATTATATTCCCTTTACACATGATTATCAAGACTCTACTGTAATATAGTGTAGCTTACAATAATAGTTTCATTTTATTAATTATTTTGTTTTCTTTTAGTCTTCTTCAAGCCCGCCTAATATGATCCAAAGTTCTGAGCAACCTGCAGGTATACTAAGAATCATATAGAGCAATTATCAAAGTAATTTTTTATTTTTTTTTTATTTATTTATTTTTTTTTATTAATTTCAATACTTATTATTTTATTCAATATTCAGTCCATTATTTTCTTTCTACTGAACCATTTAATTTCAGCTGGAAGTTCTTTACTTTTAGCATCAGCGGGAATGGAACCCCCAAAGCTTCCCGTGATATCTCCTCCGACTTCTTCATGAGTTCTATCTAAAAAAGAATTTGTGAATATTTTAAATAATAATTGTTGATCAATTTTGTAAAACTTACATGTGTTCCATTCAGTACAAAATGTATTATTTTTGTGCCTGATGCTTTTCGTCTGCGTGTATGTCTAACTCATTCAATAATTGTATTTTTTTAATATTTAAAATTCGTCATTTATAAATTATTTTTAATATCACTGTTACTGATTGCTCATATGTTGAAATAACAAATTGTGGATTTCATTCTATAATGATTGTATTAACTTGTTTAATGCCTTATGTTCATTTGGACTGCTTATAGCCATTAAGTATTTAAAATTTTTATTTAATTTTACCTCATATTATTTTATTTGTCTTTATAAAATTTACCTTTTTAGACGTAGGTAAGTTTGATGAAGATGTAGATATGTAGTTAAATAGCTATGAAGTTGATATATTTTAATGTTAGTTGTTTTATATGTTACTGTTTATAGTTTGTTATATACTTTCCTAGGCTTAAAATATAAAGCCTAGTTTGTTGATTATTGTTATTCTATATTAATATTTTCTTCATTGTTAGGTGGTACAAATATGAATTACCTTCAAAATGGGCTACGATGTCTCTCATTTGTTATTCTTGCAAATAACTGTGTTGACTATCAATTAAAATTTTC
This sequence comes from Nezara viridula, assembly GCA_928085145.1. NCBI lineage: Eukaryota > Metazoa > Arthropoda > Insecta > Hemiptera > Pentatomidae > Nezara > Nezara viridula. Next base: position 87,956,969 of record OV725082.1, read on the forward strand.
TAAAATTAAAATTATATTGTAATTAAATTCATTAAGAGTTACATTATTTTTAAATTAAAGGTATTTATAGTAGTAGCACATTCCTATTATAGTAAATATCTATGTATATAATGAAAAATTATTTATTGAAAGAGTCATTCAGTTGGGTCGAACTTTGTAATTTATTTTAAGTATTAAATTTAAATACTTGTAGATAATTTCTTTATAAGTGAATGTTTGTTTTATTTTTTATATATTTGTTAATAGTGGTCGAATCATTATGTAGGTATTCTGTACTGAAATTCTTTCTCAACTTATCAATGCAGTTATATTAATAATAATATCTTCTAAATGGCATGTAATCAGTATTGAGTAATTACTGACTGTAAATAAATTCTTCTTTATTATCACATTAGTTGTTTTACTCTATGTAAAGTAGACGAGCACCTACAAAAATGTATAATCAAATGAATAATATATATTAAAAAAAAAAAAAAGCTTGTGTTACCTAGTTATCTCCTCCTCTGCTATGTTTTCATAATTTTATTTAAATTTAAACTTCTTTTCTTTTTTAAAAACCATTTTTATTTTTTTCTAAATAACTAAGAATTAAGGGATGTTTCATATTTTTTTATTTTAATACAATATTATTTTTTTTATATTTTAAGGATATTGGTATACTTTTGTGTTCTATTGTTTATTGCAATCTGGAGCTTAGTCAGATTCCTTCACATTACCACTGGGTTTTGAATGGAAAAATTCTTCTACTTCTTTTTCAGAACCTCGTATAGAGAATTTAAGGTTTGTCCCCATAAATAGTGAACCAATGGTTTTTGTTTTTGGCTCGGAAGAAGCTAATTTTGAAATGTTATTAGGATGATAGAGAAGCTCAACGCCTTCTGTGTAATGAGAAGTGTTTGGTCAGGGATTATCTTGAAACATAACTCAATTTATGTTTTGTAATACTGAGTTTGATTGGCCACACCATATATTTGTAACATCATCATAAAATTGAAATGAAATGAAAAAATAATTTTACTCTGGGACTACTGTCCCCTAAGAATAATAACAGTTACAAATTTATGGGTCTTAGTCTGACATAACAAAAATAGAAACTAATTTACTGTTAATTGTTATTTCAATTGTGCAATAGATTGAAATTAAACATTGTACAGATGCAAGTAATTTTACATGTTAAGGGAAATTTGAATGTGGAGTAGGTGTTGGAACAGGAGTTGTTAGAAGGAATTCACAAAAAAATTTTGAATCAATAGTTCACTTTCTATAATCAAATCATAATGGATTATGTCTCCATAATTTCATAATATTGAGTGCATTGCTTTTAGAACATTAGGCTGATTGTAGTGTAATCATTGTTTCTTGGGCCTAGGATTCCATTATATCCAATTTTCACCATAATTTATGAAACTTTTAATTAAATGATGGTAATACTAAATAAAATAAAAAAATTATAGAAAACTTAGGAATTAGGCTGTATTTTTAGTTACTTTTCCTGATCTATATAAGGCAAAATATAGTTGTCCTTGAGAAAAAAGAATCTTTAAGTCATTAAACATTTTCTCTAGAACAAATAGAAGTTTTTAAATTGGACTGGTAGTTTCCATAATTAATGTATTTAAACAACACCTTCAGATTTATGTATTAATATAAATTTGTTGTTTTTTATTGGACTTAATCCCTAACATAAGACACTGTTTAATCTAACTTAAGACTGAAACCACAGTTATATACAATATTTATGATGAGTACAATATCTATTTCGAAATATGATGTTATCAAATAGTTGATACAGATAATAATACATGGGCAGCAAACATTGTTTTGAGGTTAAATGTTGAAAAAATCTAGGCTATCCTGATTGGTTCTAAGCACCTTAATTCCATTCCTTATCAGCTCTTACTCTACTTCATTCACCGACCTATCCACTTTCAAACCTCTGTTGGAAACCTTGAAATAATCTTTGATCAATAACTACTCTGGAATTATCATATAACCCTGATCCGCAAACAATTTATTGCTATCCTCAAACAGTTCCTATGATTTCCTGATTCTATGCACCTAAAAACCCACCTGATCTTACTTTCCTTTCTCACTTTGACTATGGTTTCCTGGTATTCAATGACTGTCTGATAGCCAAGATATGAGACTGAAGATACTAATGGATCATTTAATTAGATTCATCTTCTGGGACCTAAGGCACTCCCATGTCTTAAGTTGGTATGCCAAGTTAAAGTTGCTTTATTCTATTTACCGACATCAATATTTCGTCATCTATATTAATATTTCTTTTAATCATTTAGATTCGGAGATGTGAGGGATTGGCTTATAGTCCTCTAGCACATTGTAGGAACTCTACTTATCTCTACACTGCAAGGTAGAGGAGATCATCAAATAATAAGAAGAAGACTATTTCCTGGGTTTTTATATTTTCTGATCGTTTAGGAACAAAAACCCTCCTTACATCCTCAATATGTTCACCCTTTGTTCCTCTGTTACTCTTATAACAACCCAAGATTCAAACTCACGAACTTGTATATTTTCTTATTTATCACCATCATTAACCTCATTTAAATATTAAATTATTTATCGATCTCCTAAACTATCAATTTTCTTCACGTTTGTTGGAATATATTTTTTTTTTTTTACTTTATTCATATGTTCATTTTAATTTTTATTGCTTTACTTTACTACTGTTTCATTGTTATTTTTTATATTGTTTATTGGTACAAACAATTACACATTCATATATAGTATATATCTATCTGTATAAATGTATTTATGTATATATATATATATATATATATATATATATATATATATATATATATATATATATATATATATATATTATATATATATATATATATATATATATATATATATATAAAATCTAAAATAGAAGTTGGTTGGAGTTTTCAGTCAGTGAAAATACAAAGTAAAAATAAATAAATTATATTAATTATATTTATTTTCTCAACCACTTAACCAACTTCTCTTCAATATACCTGCTACAGTCAGCTATCAATCCACTATTATAAATAATTTCAAAAATTTATTTACTTGAGCTAATCTTTTATTTTATAATCTGAAATCATAATTTTGTAATTTAATCATTTCATAATTATTTTGTGAAGTCAGATGTTTCTGGAATTATACATTTATATTATTCTAAGGGGACTAGGTGTCTCAAAAGAAAATTTAATTCTTTCATTCATCAACAGTCTATTTTTTCTAGCTCATGTGAATTGATCATGAAGAAGTACATATTATGAAATAATAGAATCAGGAAGAGGATCTGTAATCATACAAAACTGAATCACTTGTGAAAATGAAAATAAGCATAACAATTTAATTTTTTTTAAGGGAAATTAATGAGCGGTATATTATTTTTCATATAAATAATTTTATTTCATAGTTTTTAACAGGATAGAACATTAAAAAAAACTTCTTATATTTTTTAACATCCATGGCAGATGGTATTTAATAAATATTTAATATCGCATTATAGGAAAATGAAAAACAAAATAGATAATACTGACTGATGGGAACAAATATAAAGGACTAGTTAATATTATTATGCCTAATATAATCGTTACAATTCTTTTCTGAATTTAAATTGTCTTTTCTTTTTTTAAGAACATATTCCCAATACCTATTATAATATTTGAAAAAACTTGAAAATATTACAGCATTTAAATGTTGAACAAGTTGTTCCTTTTGGCGATTGAAAAAGTAAAACAGTATACACATTTGTGAAAGCAACATTAAGTGCTTTAATTATGCTTCATTATTAAGTATTATTTCTATAAGTTCTTTAATTGCATTTTGTATCCTATATCTTGATCAGAGTTATCAAACATAAAATAAAAAAAAAGAAAGATACTAAGTACTGTTTTATTTTTTCATTCCTATTGTTTTGTATCATTTTCATCATTCATTGCTACATTTTTCAGAAATTTTACATTTTTATATATTTTCTCATTTTAATATCAATGTCATTCTTTCTATGAATATGTCTTATAACTTTGATTCCATATATACATATATGTGATTGTCAAAATTTACATCTTTCACATTTTATACATACATGACCTTAATTTATATATTTTGCTATATTAAATAATTTAAGTAACGAAATATTGGCAAGTTTTATCACATTTGTTTTACTCGCTAAATAATATTAACTTTTTGGCACAAACACAAGGATAGAAATAAACAAAAGGAAAGGGCTTCCTTCAGGGGTAGGTATTTCCGAATTTCCTGAAATAAAAAAAAAATTATCAGCACTGTTCATTATGAATTTTAAATTATCACTCAAAGTTATGAAATGAAATACAATTTGAATCAATGAATGAATAAAAAGGCATCAAACCCCCCAAAAAATTTATATTTGGAACAATTACAGTTAATTTTTGCATTTTTTTTTTAAAGTTAAATTTGGATTAATATTAATAAACAAGATATTAATAACATCGCAAAAATTGATCACTATAATCATAAACACATGACTCCCAAAAAAATTTAAGAACAATTATTTGATTTATTTAAACATAAAAGCTCAAAGAGAATAAATGTATTTCGGAAAAGTGTAGCTGATAGCTTCAACAGAATAATATTTTAATTATGCAAAGGATTAAGTTCTTAAATATAAATTTAAATTTTGTAGCCAGAACTTGAGCATAAAGTTGAAAATATTTTGTTCAAATTTATCAAAAGTTGAAATTAACTACTACCTTCTTTATATTTAAAGACATTTTATAAAGATCTAAGTGATTTATGATAGCACTACTTTCAAAATAAAAATGCACTGTTGGAATTTATTGCTCCTTAAACTTTAAGCATTATGAGTTTTAGTGAATTTCTAATTTAATAAATTTTAAGAATGGCGCTTACATGAGCTTAGGGATAAGGGTGATCCCTCCTGCAATAAAAACCCAGCTGCTTACATTTTTCACAAAGGTGTTGTGGATGAACCTTGGACTGGTCAGATACATCCAAGCCATCAGGTTTTTCCAATGGTCTCTGCAATTTTGATCAAGTTAATTTTAAGTATTTTAATTATGTAATAGCTAAAAATATGTATTTATATTTTACCTGTTTGTGTGGGTATACATTTATGTGACACTTAATGCATTGCTGACCCATATTCGCCCAACTATTTCCTGACATCCACTTCCTTTTACATTTAGGGCATTTATATTCGCCAAAACATCTTTTCTTCCCTTGGTATGGTGTAAGTCCTTCACCTTTTGGTCTCGCCTGTTAATTCAATATATTTTTTAGTACATGAATAACATTTTGATTCACCGATTAAGTGCATATTATCAATAAATGGATAAGTAACGTTTTACTAACTAAGGGAACAATATTTATATTAGGTGTAGTAGAATAAAAATAAAGAAAACCATCTTTTTCTATATCATGAAAACTCATTCTACTAAATGCTGCTACTGTAATAAGATGAAAAATGCGTTATTTTTCAAACTTTTTTTATACTGATTATTTATTTATTTTTATTTACATCAGCATTTTATATCTATAAATATTTCTATATTTTTTAATGGTATATGAAATTACGAAATATTTAATGAACTTTCGTTTTATATATATATTTTTTTTGCTCGAAGAGAGGTTGGCAGCAGTTGAAATAGAGCCGCGAAGCAGTAATGCAATTTTTAGTCGAATATATTGAGTTATTTCTTAATCTTCGTTGTTTTTGTCAGTGTTATTCTTTTTTTTTCACTAATGAGGCATTTCTATAGTTTGAGTTTCCGTTTTGAGGTATGTAATCTTTTGTGGCTATCGATTATCTAGCAATTATACATTTTTATTAAAATTATGCTTTATTACACAGTACTGCAATGGCGAGAGTGAATGGTTTGAACAACAGTTTCCAGCATCTGGGCCTTTTCCATTTAAAGTACAACGCTCTCAAAACCCAAGTTAGTGTTTAAGAATATTAATTTAAATTTAAATAATTCTTTAATACCGTTAATAACGTTATCTTATGATACAATTATTTTTGTTTAAATACATATATAGCCTTTAAGGCTAACTAGACGTTATAATACAATATCTAAAAAAATCTCACTTACACAGATATGTATTCAACAATTTTTTTTTTGTCCTACAAGAATTAGAATAACTGCCCGAGGGCGAACTTCTGCACTGTGTTGAAGCTAAAGTTAGGCTAAGGTTTTTAAATTCAGCGCTAAGCTCATCGACTGCAATGGATTCGTCTATAAACTGTGTGAAACGAAACCAGCAATGACCTCAGCACTGGGCTTAGGATTTTCCCAATTTAATTTTTTCCCTAACCCTCCAATATTACTTTTAAAATATTTATTAACATATTCGTAAATTAGAAGGTTACGATATCATCTTTCAAAAATATGTGAATATTTTGTAATAACTAATATCGGAGGTTAGGAGAAAAAACAAAACGTGTGTTTCAACGTAAAGGTACTTGGACTCCCTTCGGGCTCCTAACTAATCGTGGTCTAACTATAATTTATTAATTAACGTGTATGGAAAAAAATACATTAGGATTCAAGGAGTAGGGATTTTCGGGTGAAGCTTCCATACAATGGAGAATTAATTATTGCTTCCTCACTACCGAAGGTAAAAAAACACACAAAAAGTGTTTGGACGCCATTTTGTGGCAGTTCGTTCACTTTTTTTTGTAGGAACATTGGCTCTTTTTTTAAATAAATTGTTACAAGGAACATAACGATATGCAATTTACAGGGATGTGGGTGAGGGGAGGTGTTCACGGTTGGGGAGGGGTCTGAATAACAGACTAAAAGCTTCCCTACCTTCGGTAGTGAGGAAGCAATAATTAATTCTCCATTTGTATGGAAGCTTCATCCGAAAATCACCACTCCTTGAATCCACTAGTGGTACTAATGTATTTTTTTCCATACACGTTAATTAATCAATTATAATTAGACCACGATTAGTTTAGTTAAATCTCAAAATTGTGTCAACTTCACTCATATTTTTACATCCCAGCTTAATTTTTTTCAGATTAATTGTTCTGACTGAAGAAAAGTATTGGTCTTGTTAACTCCGAATCAATGGATTTCCTATTTTTCCTATGGATTTTTTGTATCATCCATTTTACGAGTGAAAGCATACATATTAGTACTGTTAGTGCTAAGGTCGTATGTAAAAGTTTTCAATTTTTGACATTATGTAGTCTGCAATCGACTTAAGTAGTCTACTGCTATGGAAAATAGCAGAGGGCAATAAAATATAAAATTATGCTCTCCTGTAAAACGCTCAATTTTTACATACGACCTTTTGCACTAACAGTAGCGATTTACATATTGAGTATGCACTGGAATTATTTTTTTGAAACTACTAATCATCAAGTATGCAATCTGAAAATGCGGAACTCTTTCGAATTTCAGTATTTGCTGATGATCAAAACTCGTGAATATCAAGCCCGCTCATGTTGAGGGATTACTGAATTTCCTAAAACAGCTTCTTTCAGGAATTTTATCCTCATACGAAAAATTTTAGACCTTGTAATATAGATATTTTTTAGCAAATAAAAACGGTGAAGAAGCTATACTGACCTTACTTGGCAGACTTTTTTTCCCCATAACATTAGTATTTCAGATACGAAAGTAAGCATGTGTCAAGAAAAAATAAATAAAAACTTGAGCTGTAAAAGCTGTTTTGTTGCATTTAAAAAAAAAAAAATAATTTGTTATGCTCCCCATAACGTTAGCTCATTTTATTGACTTATTTATTTTCAACCCTGCCTCTTAGACAATACGAATAAACCATGCAATACAGGAGGGGAGACATTAACCCTCTGTTGCATTTTTAAGAAATTTACATTTTAGCTTCTTTAGCGATACACTATTTTCTTTAATCAGAGTTCAGCTTTGTCCTCTTCTCTTCTCATTGTCAACCACAGCCCTTTATGTATATGAGCTGCCTCATGTTAAAGTCGAATATCTGTCTTTCTCAGAAAGCGGAGAAAAATGTAATTTATGTTGTATAGGTTCGATTTAAGCTGTTTCTGATGGTACTGTTTAAGAATGGTCAAGTTGAATCATGAAAAAAAAATCATTAGTTTAAATTGGAAGTATTTTACAAAATATGGATTTTTCTTAACTTTTTTTAAATGACAGGCTTTGATGTGGGACTACTCATATGAAATCTAGAACAAAGGGACTTAAACCCATGTTATCATATGTATTAATGTTTATGTATATTTCATGTTATATAAATATATACGACTATTTTTGGTACAACTCAGAAATAGAGGTGTTGCCTCTCATAAATGTTTAAATTTATTACTAGATGAGGTTCAAACGTGACCGTCTGCTAGTGAAATATTGATGTAGACATAATATTTCGAATATATTATACTCTCTTGTATCTTTAAGGTTATATTCAGACTTTAGATTTATGAGCTGGTTCGATTGAAATTGGATAAGAAAAAACACGATCCCTCAAAATAAGAAATCTTTTAAACAATAATTTCGCGAAAAGTAATAGTTTTCAATTCTAATTAGAAATGTGTAATTTTCTAAATTTAATTTGTTTCACGAATGTATTTTTTCTAATTAGATTTTTTATTATGTTAATTTCAATTTAATTAATTTTAAGTTAATTTTATATTGTTAAAATATTAATAACCACCTTTCATTCTCAATAGAGAACTTTTCATTTTCAGAAATTTTGTTTTAAATTTTCTGTTCTTTTATATAAAAAAATTCCACTTTGGAAATGTGCTGGTACTCCTATTTCTATATCATTTTTAGCCGATTATTAGGTGTGTTTTGACATTTCACAAACTATGGGAACACAAATATTTAAATGTTTTTCCCTCTGGTAGTGTTTTCGTTTCTTGTTTTTTATTTTATTTTATGATGTTTTCCATCTGCTATGGGTAACAAGAGGAATTAAAAATGAAAGGTTCGGGCTCAACGCTAATTTCATTATTAGTTAAGTTAGATAATTTTGTTTCATATAGTTTGTGAAATGTCCTTTTTATTATCACTTCTTCCATTTTTGTTATTTTTAGACTTACGGAACTGTCTGTGTAGGTATTGGTTGTACCAATTATATTAACTAGTTTGCCAGTGCGAATAATCCGCACAGCATATTGGAAAGTGATCAAATGACAAAATAATTTGAAAATAAAATAATAAAACGCATCATTAAAATAAATATTCATTTTCTCGCTAATTACAATTGACAAAAGAAACAAAAATTAATTTAAAATTCATTAATATTGAAAAATGTCCATAAGGTGTACTGCTAATAATTGTTCGGTTTTCTCATTTTTTTTTTGGAATTTTTTCATGTGTGTACTTTTTGAGTTATTCCCAAATAAAGTTTCTTTTCCTTCACACCTTTTTTTAAATGAAATTTCGAGGAGATGTGACTAATTTTCCCACCTGAAGGAGAAAGAAAACTTCAAAATGATGGCTCGATCTTGCGGTTTGATGAAAAATTAACGAAGTTATGACGTACCGACAAAAAACACTTGTGATAAATGATATGGATTTATCCTCTCGATCATATGGACCTCATGTTGACAACATGAGACACGTATCCCATTGTTTCGAAGGAACTATCCGGGTCTTTTGCTATCAGCATCCAAATTTTCAAATCTCGATCAGTCCCGTATCGATCCAGCGACTCACCACCGTTCCAGTACTGGAGCCTAGCGAAATGTCTATCGCCTTTATTTATTTTAGAAAGAAAAGCAAAAGCGAAGAGTACGATTCGCTACTCCCTCCAGTCTGGTGAAATCCGAATCAAACGGTATCACATTCATGGCTTTTGAGCTTATACTTCATACAAGACTGATTTCGAGCCTTACTGTAATAATATATGTGTGGATAATTTTGTGATTATTTTTATAATTACTTATAAAATATGAAATTATAACACATTTTACCTTTTCGAGCCAATGATATATCCTCAGTATTCGGATAGAGTATTGCGAAATATATAAATTTAAAAATAAAGCTACTAGTACGCCCTATTTTAAAGAAGATGACTCAAGACCTATGTCTGTACGGAGGCTAGCTGAAATTTTGCTTCCGCCACATCATCGGAATGCCTATATTACTTATAATTTTATAAATAAATTGTTGATTAGTTAATCTTTAACTACTCATTTATTTTATAATGAATACATGATCCACGGATAGGAGTAGATGTTAATTTAGAGGTTATGAAGATATTTGAAAAACTTTTTAGTTTCTTTTGGTTATATTATCTCACCTTTGAATTCCCTAGTACAAAAATATATTTGTGTGCCGAAAGGAACACAAAGCATTTTAGAAATCAAGTCAATATTTATATGGCATGACGACATACTTGAACCGGCAAACCTTCCAGTAGTCGTTAATAATAGGAATTATAATTTATAATATTTATTAAAGGTAAACAAAGAATTGTGTCTTCTGGCTCCTAACCTGCTGGCAAGATGCGGTTTTGATCTTCAGCCATTGCTACAAAATATGAGCATTCCTTTGGATTCTGCGCCAACTATACTCCTCATGCTTCCTAAATCGATAAAAATAAATTGTTTTGTGTTAACTGAAGTAAACAAACAATATTGTTTACATTTTTCAATTTTCTAACTGTATTGCGTACTTACTGTAACAAAATAAATAATTATAAAAAATTCTCGCTGCTTGAATTTTTACTCAAATTTTGAATTAGTGCTCATAAATAATAAACAAATAGATTCAAACACTTTCCGATTTTAGCTGAGTTATTAAGTTATGCCGTTTTTATTGTAATTAACTTCATTAATTTTTTTATAACGCATAAAAAATAAATCTATAGTAGATTATCTACAATATATTTTTCTGCTACACTAAAAGAAAATTTACTATCTTAAATTATTTATTTATCCGATGAATAGGTTTAATGTTTATTTTATTATTTTTTTATATATCGTAGTTCATTTTTATTACTTTCATATCATTTACATTGAATAAAACGTTTTATTGGTCACATTTTTATCATTCTCAATACCATTACTTCAATTAGAATCTAAAATTACGTTCTAATTTATAAAGTACTTATATCATTCATACTCAAGTAATATTTTAATTAATAGTTTATTCATGTGTTGAAAAAATATTAATTGATGATTGGAAAATTTGAAACATTGTTAGAAGATATAAATATATGGAAGTATTGTATATCAAAACAAATTTTAAGTTTTGACAAAAAGACAAAGAAAATTTGTTTATGTGTATTTTTGATAACGTGATCTGCTAAAAATTATGCTATTTAATAGCCCATTGGTCCCAAAAATCATGTAAAAGAAAATTAAGCCTGAAAACAGCATATTGTAAAAAAACAAAAAAAAAAAAAAAACAATATTACATAAGCTCTTAAAAAGAAAAAGAAGAAACATTTTGGTAGTGTGTGATCTTTGTTATAGTTTGTGTATAGTGTATGAGGTAAGAAATAATTATTAACTTTGTTTAAAGTTTTTTGGATGCATGATGGGCCAAAGAGTAACGCATTAAAGTTTTTTGGAAATAAATTATTGCGTAAAGAATTTATACCGAAGGTGATTTGCTAAACTGGAGAATTTTTAAGACTACACCATGCCGAATTGCGTTAACTGTAATGTTCTGTAAGTATAATTAAGGTGATAGCATTTCGGCGAATAAAATGAACGTGTAAAATTGTAGGGCTCGGTTCCAAAGGAATATTCAAAATGTTAATTAGAGTTTCATCTAATGAATAACGTCTGACGGAGAAACCGAAGCAAAGGTGGGATGGATTCGTTAAGGATGATCTTATGGGGTTGGGTATGGACGACTTTCGGTGGATGAAAGTAATTTGACAGCAATTAATGGTATTGTCATCGAACTTGCGGGTTCTCTTAGCCTTTTTGTTATTATTAATGTTAATATTTTATCTTGGTAGTTTTTGGTATTTGAGAAGAATGATGGAGAAGATAAGAAGACATATTCCGTAATACAATAATTTGGTCAAATCAAGAACTTAGGTAAGCTGAGGATATTATTAAGGAACATATACAGGAACTGGTATAGTTTGGCCTTGTTGCTAGAATGGCACAAAATACTTTGGTGGAGGTCATATATGGAACAATGGTGGAAGCAATGGGAAGTCCGTGGAAGATATGGGGCAGCCGCAAACCGAGAGGTCGTTGACAGAAAGGGCTGTGATGGGGAAGGAGAGGACGGATGGTTGAGGTTAGAAGTTCCTGAATCAAGCTCATTCAATAAATAAATATTTGACCTAATGATTTAATTTAAGTATGATTTAAATGTCCCCTTTCATGCCAGAGAAATGTACTTCTAAAAATAACAGCGTCTGTTTTTTTTTTGAAGGTGAATGGATAAAAAGTCTGCTATAGACACAACATTAGAGGAATTATAGAGAAATTATGTGTTTCTATTTGCTGATGAATTTTAAGTTTTGACATGGTTAATATTGACGTATTGGGTTGGCAAATAACCCCTTACGATTTTTCAGGGTGAAATGAAACTCTATGTGTTATAGACATAAAATTTATTTTAATCTACAATATATTGACCATTATTTAATATGATTTTTTCCCATTTTTCTATTAACTGCATAATGCCATGTTCATAGAATGTCTGGAGTTTATTGTTAAAAAACAGACCCTAGTGGTTTTTTATGACTTCTTCCTTTTGGAATTTCTTTCCATTCATGGAGCCCTGCAGAGACAGGAATAAGTGGTGGTCACTTGGAGCTAGGTCTGGTGAATAGGCAGGGTGGGGCATAAGGTAATCTAAGGTTCAGTAATTTATTGCGAATGACCATGGAGGTGTGGGGTCTAGCGTTGTCTTCATGGAACACAAAACACCCTTCCGATCATTCATAACTATTCAGGTTGTTCTCCAAATTCGGTGTTACTATATCCGTTGGAAAGCTGAATTATTGCTCTTCAAAGCCATATGAATGGTTTTTTTTTTTCTAATTTAATGCCTAAATACGGAATAAATAAACAAAAACTCCTAGTAGTTTGTTTACGAAGGTCCTGTTGATGTTATTTTGTGTAGTTTATGTGGCCCTAAATTCCTGCTAAATTTCTGGTAGATAGCTAAAGTCGGATCGAAGTCATAACATTTTTTGTGACTTTAAAAAAAAAATCATGTATGGGACTCAAACTAAAACTTGGAAACATAGCAGAGCTTGTACAAATGGTTTTTTACGCTTGTGTGCGACCCATTTAGTGCCATAGCAATCTCTCGTATTGATTGGGTGGGATTTTGATCAACAATAGCCTTAACATTGCTCGTTTCAATTTCATAGGCGACCAGACCGTTGGGCAGCATTGATGACAAAATTTCCTGAATGAAATCTGGCAAACCAATTTTGACAGGTGCGTTCGTTAAGGAATCATCCCCATAACCAGTACAAATTTTTCTATGAGCTTCGGCAACAGGTTTACCTTCTTTATAATAACACAACAAAATATGCCGATAATGAATGGCATGTTCTTCCATATTCACAGTGCAATAGCAAACACAATACTAAACTAGTTTCAACAAGATATAGTTGTTGGCATATTACAAACAGGATAAACAATCCACCTTAGGGATTAATTCATCAGATAAGTTGTTGGCATTATAGTGACGTAAAAATAAACTGAAAAACCGAAAGGACTTATTTGCCAACCTAATATATTATAGAGCGGCTGGAGGCACGGCCCGCTATTAGAAGAGGTGGGTCCTAATATCCTTCCTTAATTTAGAAATGACCTCAGTTTTTACAAGAGTGAGCAGTTGCTTAGCCAAGGAGCTCTGGTAAAACGAGCCAGCTTATGATGTTTTCTCGATTGTTTTTAGAGCTCTATTATAAGGCGCCAATGCTATGCCTGTTGGAAGTGACAATTTGTCCCGCACTAAATTATGTAGCCAATCCTCACGTGAAACTGATCTCCCAGTCCAAATCGTTAGAATCCTTCGTAAAATACACCTCGATGGTCCTTATTATGTCATAAATAACATAATCCACTATAGCCTTGACGTACCATGCGTTACACATTTTGTGCGAAAGAATTCCTATCCTTCATTATAAACTATATTCCCAATTGATTCCTGACAATTCGCTAAGGCGGCTGAAACGAATATGGCCATCGACGTTTTGACATTAAAACCGTGATTGGTGCGCTTTCAGCAAATACTGATGATATCAATAAATTTTATTCATAATGGACATTTACTTATTACCCGACTACGGTGGATCGTTAAAACAAGGAGAGATGTGTGTTTGGATTTATGCTGGTAGAATATTAGGAGTTATATTACGAATGTTTTTCGAATCTGAGCCTTCAACGGAAGTGCATTGGATATTACAGCAACCTTTTTGCCGAAATCTACCGTCCGAAAGTTGCACTTTATATCATCAATCTTTCAAATTTTTACAATTTTCCCATAAACGGCTTCAACAATTTGATTAAATTTGTTATACATACTATCAGGTACAGGTACATATTATCCTAATTGAAATATTTTGACACGGCTTACAAGCTTGAAATTTTGTTCCTCTAAAGTACCTCTGGTTTTATTTATTTGAAATAATTAACTACTAGTTGGCTCGTGCAAAAAATTCTCAGACAATTTTGTTTAATGAAGAAATAGCAAAACAATATGAAAATAAGTAGTTCCTATGTATTATGTAAGGAAGGAATTAATGTTTTTTCCTTAGTCGATTACAATATTCCATTAAATAAAATAGACCAAAATATTTGTACCTATTTTTAAACGCTAACTGGAAAGATAATAGAAGTGAAATAGACAAAATAATGCTCCGATCATGGGATATTCTAAATTATTAAAAAAAATAAAATGTAACAACAACCAAATTTCTTTAAGAAATAATATATCAGCCAGCGAAAAAAATGTAGTAGACTATTCTATTCCTAAATGCAATATCTTTAAATCGGAAGACCTTATTAAGTATAACAAAACTAATAGACTGTATCTTGGTTAATAATTGTAAGGTTTTTTACAATTTTTTGTTTGTTTTGTAGGTAATTTTTGTAGTAATCTTTCTAATTTCCATGGGTACAATCAAGAACAAAATGCATACATTTTGAGTTATTTGCAAATAATGATTCTTTTCCTCCATAACTTTTCCCCCAGAAATTTCGGGGAGATGGGACTATTTTTCACCTGTGAAGGATAAGAATATCTTCAAAATGAGTGGTACCGACAAAAGAACACCTTTTAGAAATAATATATAGGATTTCATATTGTAACTATTAATACAAAAATGGTTAATTATAAACAAGAAAATAAGTTGATATTTAGCCAATTGAGAGCAGACGGAAACACCCGAGTGCAGTCGGGCTAGGAACGGTTCCTCTAAAAAAAGTTTCATATCTAAACATGTGCATAACATGCTATACGATTGGTTGGCGAACTTTTAATTTTTATCATGGGAGGCTGCAAAAAGGTTAAGACAGTACCAATGGAGGCCGCAACTATCCCCACATATATTATTACAATAAGGCTCGAAATCGGTTTTGTACCAAATATAAGCTCCTGTCATGCTCAAATACCATGAATGGGGTACCGTTGGATTCAGAATTTCACAGGGGATTAGCTAATCGTTTTCTCCACATTTGTTTTTCTTTCTAAAATAAATAAAGTCGATACAAACATTTTGCTAGGCTTTAATACTGGAACGGTGGTAAGGCCGTAGATCGACGGACAAATACGATATGGGACTAATTCGGCTTTGCAGATTTTGATGCGTACAGTAAGATCCGGATAGTTCCGTCGGAACGGCCCTGAGTTTTGAAGCCCATAAAGGTACTATTTTCGAGATAACGCAAGGCACACAACCTTACATTAATTGTAGTACTGTCATTGAATACATGTCTCATTTCGTCTACTTGAGGCCCGATTTTGATGTTCGAGAGAGGAGAAGTTTATATTATTTATCGAAGGTGTATCACATCATTGTTAATTTTTCACCAAATCTCTAGATTGAGCCACCAATTCTGAAGGCTTCCTTCTCCTTCAGGCGGGCAAAATAGTCCTATCAACCCGAAAATTCAGTAAAAAAAGTTATGAAAGTTTATTTGCGAAGGTTAAGTCCATGATTACTAAATTTCCAAGTTCCAAACATTAATGAATTTTTAAATGAATGTTTGTATCCTTTGTCGATTATATTTATCGATAAAGTAACGATTGATTTCTTTATCTTATGTTGCGTTGCATTATTTTCTTTTCTTATTAATTTAGCAATTGATCACTTAACAATATTCTGCGCGAATTTTTCACATGGGCCTACTAGTATATTATATTTTACTAGTCCTTTTTTTATTTGTTAATAAATACACATACCCGTATGCATATATTCAGCTTATTCTTTCCATTTTCTTATTTTCGTAAACTAAAAATTAAAATATTAATTAATTCTAGCGCTAGATTAATATCTACCGGAGACTGCACGGAGACCACATACGGCCCTCGAGGCCGCCCCTCTCTTGTGTGCTATATCATAGATGAGGAACGTTGGGGCTATGATAATACTATACATATTTATAAACATGTTAGATTTTCATAAATGTTATTAATTAATTGTTAATTATTAATACTTAATTATTTAAATATTCACAATTAAATATAAATAACTTTAGTGGTCTTATTTATTACTGACACCTTAGTGGATCTAACGAAATTCGTAGTCCTCTTATAATTAAATAAATAACTACCATGTAATTGTGTGTATACATATATATATATATATATATATATATATATATATATATATATATATATATATATATTATATATATATATATATATATATATATATTACTATAAATATATATGCCTATACACGTTGGCTCGCTCGAACCGTGAGTGACGTCGACAGGTTTTATAAGATGAATGGTCTGGGGCCAACAGATGCCAAACATGCCATTCAAGTTCTTAACAATCTCAGTAGTTCTTCACATAGCTGACGTATTGAGGCCGGGTACTGACGTAGTGTACATTATTCTATATCCCTATTGGTTTGATGCGGTAATATTTAAATTGACGTTTCAATGATATGTTTAATCATTTGAAATTCCTAGTTACACTGCAAATAAGTGGTGTAATTATTTGTCAGAATAATCGTACACCTCTTCTGGCGTATGAGTTCTTAGTGTTTATTTATTTTTATTTTTATGATGAATTAGATCGTAAATAAAACTAAAATATTTATTTTTACCAACATAAGTGTTACACTTAAAAAAAAGTTTTACTATTAACAGTTAGCTACCATGAGGTATATTATTATTAATATTATTATTATTGATAACTTTCTTATATAGTTGTACCGAACCCAAGATCTCTCCTTTCATGAGTTATAGTGTTACAGATTATTTTCTTGTATAAAAGCATGCGAGTAGGAGTAAAAGAAATAAAAACTTCATTTATTTCTCTTGTTTATAACGTTAAAAATCGTTGTACTATACTATCGTAGTACAAAAGTACTATTTATAATTTGCGTTTGAAAGAAAGAAATAAAGTAAATTTTATTGTGGGACATATATTCCTCTCATAATTAAATATAATAAACAAAGAAATAACAACTGTATGGCGATTATGAATAATTAAACGACAATTAAAAATAAATTAATTTACTAAGTTGTCTAACCTTAATATTAAAATAAAGAATTATATAAATTTTCATAATATTAAAAATAAAGACACTGTAGTAAACATATGATCTTGAAGTAGACATATGTATTTAAAAATGAATACATACGGGTGAGTTCACGTATTTGTACAAATAAGCAATATGATACATACATAGAGATCGGTATAGTGTAGCTGACATCTCTAAAGTACAAAATAACTTTATTTTACATATATTCGGAAGATTGATTACTGCGGGGATGGAAAAATAAATTATTGAATATTTAATAGTTGACCGTTGCATTATAAAGGAAGGAGATGATCCGGAGTGGCCGTCATAAATAGGCTGAATAGTTCCATAACTATTTTATTAAAAACCAACGTTTCGACCCGACTTTGCAGGTTTTCTTCAGGGAGGTGTGTTCAGCTAGGAGTGTCACTTAGAACCCGAGAACGTATAAGAGAGTTGAACACACCTCCCTGAAGAAGACCTGCAAAGTGGGGTCGAAACGTTGGTTTTTAATTAAATAGTTTTTCCACTATTCAGCCTATTTATGACCGCCACTCCGGACCACCTCCTTTCTTTAAAAATAAATTATATTTAAATGAGGTTTAGGATGAGGATTTCCGTATAGAGGTTGGTAGGGAATTCCAAAACCAGATAGCATGTATGGATTTTTTAAAGGAAACAGTTTTATGAGAAGGAATAAACAAATTTGAGGATTGGGATCTCGTGTTTAACGAATGAACAGAGGAACAAAAGTAAAGAAACAAGAAGGTAAAAAGGTTTTTTGGTTGTAAAGTTTCGGAAAAAGGAGTACATCTAGGAAATATTGCCGTCGGAAAACTGGATAGAGCCACTTCAACGTGGGAGCGCCTGGGGACTCAAGTATAAATCTAATGAAACAATTTATTAGTATCTTTAATCTGATCTCAAGCCCACCAGACAGTCCACCATATATAAGGCAGCCATAATCGAAGTGAGGGAAAATGAGAGAGGAAACTAGGAGCTGACAGATTTTAAGGGGTCACGGAATCTCACGAACTGTGTGAAGGTAAGTGTTAATCAAACATTAACCCAAGTTTTCTTATGGAAGTGTGGAAACGTATGGGTATCCAATTGAGGTAGAGCAAAGGATAAAAATTAATGAGGTTAATCAGATGCTTGGATCCAATGGAGATTGGCTTTGGTATTCTCAACAATCAATTTTAAAACGTTGTTCGCTGCCCAGGTATTAATACTGTCGAAATCTTCTTGTAATCTTCGGATTGCCTCAAGCATCTCGGTATGATGGAAGGAAAGGTAGATTTGGAGATCTTCCGGATATAAATGGTGTTGTGGGTGATGGATGGAATCACGAAAGTCATTAATATAGATGGAGAAAAGAGTTGGGAAGAGCGAAGATCCCTGAGGAACACCATGAGTTAGTAAGAGGGGAGAGGTAGAAATTTGATGATAGTTTCATAAAAATATCCTAGAAGTTAGTTGTTTTGCACCAGTTTTGTTAATATTTGTGATAACTTGCGGTTTTTTACCGACTTATGGGTGTCAAAAAAGTCTAAAATTTAAGCCACAACTTTTTAGGGTTTAAATGAAACAAAATTCGCTATTCTATACAGTGTTAAGATGAGTGCTTTTATTTATTATTTTTTGTTAAAACATGAGAAATGTTTATGGGCCAGTTGGCTTTAGTCGTTGACCTCTACGGGCAATTAAATCATGACCTACTCAAATTAAAAAAAAAAAGATCAGTTAATTTATTAATAGACGAAAACTAATTTATCTAGGCTCAATATACCCATCCAGGGTACCCATCCAATTCGGCGATGGTCTGCGTTGCTCGGATCACTGTGTATCTATAATACATTTAAACAATAAAAGATAAGTCAGGGTCCAGTATGCCTGAGTGTATTAACGCGTGTGTAAAGTACGCGTTGCCCTACAATCTAATAAACCGAAGATTACAAGTTCAAACCTTCGCCCTCTCTCCTGACCTGGGAAAAATCTCGTATAGCCTAAAAAGACGAGGAGAGGGAGAAAATAAAAAAAGAGACATGGAGTGAAAAAATGAGTCAAGAAATAAGTGAGTGAGGATTTAAAAATAATAATAATGATGCATAGTGTAATTCCAGAATTATTTTTCGCTCAGAATGTGTTATATCTTGAAAATAATGAATAATACATTTATAACTAATTATCAATCACTGTAAAAATATATCAAAATAGGTAAAATAAAATGAGGCACACGGTCGTTAAACATGGCAGATATTAAAAATATTTGTGTGAATGGAATTTTGTGAGAAACCAGATTTGTTTACGGAATTGTTTATTTTATTATTATAATAATTATTAGATATAGGATATATAATAATGTTGCTTTATTAGTTATTTAAATAACAGTAGTGCCTGCTGATTGCAAAGTCAAATATTATAACTAATAAATGTGTCATCATTGTATATATTTTCATCTTCTTTTGTATTTAAATTGTAACAAATAAGATTTAAAAATAAAATGTTTTAAGGAATGTCAAAAGAAAAGAGCAATATCTTTTCGAAAAGCGCTGTGGATGGCAGTAAAAAAATCCTTAAAGATCATAATAAATAATATGTATGTAAAAAAGGGGAGAAATAGAGGTTATATTTTATTATTATTATTGGTTGTACAGAAATCGTAAATGAATTAAAATATTCATTATTGTTTTATTCTATGTTCTTGAATGATATAGAAGCATGGATGTTTAAAAACGAAGTCTTTCAATTCTAGTAGATTATACATGCTAAGAATGAAAACATTTTAAGTGAATATTGTTAAAAGACTAAAGCCATCAAATATATTGGAAAGAACTACAACGATTAGAATTTACTATATATTTTTTTTCCGAATGTAGTATCATTAAGTAAGAAGTAGAAGAATAAAAAAAATATTGGTCGACACTTACGAAAGCCATGTGGTCAAATGTGCTCGGCGATCCTCCAGCCTGAAACAATAGAAGCGATAGATCGAAACTGGAGGAAGTATTCTATTGGAAACTATATACAGATATAACTAATAAAAAACTATCATCATTATCTCTAACCACATGCAAATAATCACTAACAACAATAAAGTTTATAAAAGCTTATTAGTTTTGCCAACTAAGCGTCAGAAAATACGGTACATCAACTACAAGAACAATATATACCTACAAAATAGACTTCTTGCCGTAAACATTTGACAGTGTTTCATAAAACGATGGATAGAAAACTCACTTGTTACAGTAGAAACATATCTGAAAACTTTAGAACAGTTCCTCCGTAATTATGTTTTTAATTTTATATGAATCCCTAAGATAGACGACACCTCTACTGCCCAGTGCTACAAGGCAACAGTTTGGGTAATTGATTTTTTAATTTTTATTAGTCAGTGAGGAATAGGTTCTAACAATAAAAACGTAAAAACAATTTTCTGACGCATAGTTGGCAAAAATAATTAGCATTTATCAACTTTACTGATGAAGTGGATTGTGGAGAGGGCAGAAGAGGAGTTAAGCGTGTAGCTGTGTGGATTTCTTCATGGAACATCAACAATAGACAACATTTTTTTCATGAAGATTGTGCTCGATAAATGCCATAAACAAAAATAACTCAGTAGAATAGACACCCATACTGTTGAAATATTGAAAATCACGTTGACATTCATTACCAATTTCTAACCATCGGGAGATTACCGATTTTGTTCGCAGTAAGTGACCTACATTAAATTAGTTGGTACTCAGTTGACGCAAAATTTGATTCTATGGGCTTTTCCTCTTAGGGAACTCATTTCCAAGTTACAGAGCCATTTATAGTAATTTGTTTCATTTTTTGACAAATTTGGTAAAAATCAGCGTTGGTTGACCGTGGTTTTATACCTTACCACGTTACATTCTTCGCTTGAAAAAAACAACAAAAAATATTGAAAAAATCTGTCTTTTTTGGCTGTAAAAAGTTTTCCCTTGGTGGCCCGCTTTTGCAATTTTGTTTTCCGCATGTACCCATATATACCAGTTAAAATAATAAAAACTTTTCTCACATTTTTCGCAATGGATTTCCCGTTTCGATCCTCAAATTATTGGCTTAATATTCTTTAAATCAGCCACCATTTTTGAAAGCAGCGGTTCTGGAACGGTAGACCAGGTTCCTTTTTCTCATAATAACATACACTTTCCTAATTTACTACCAAACCTTCGGCTCCGATCAGGTCGATTTTTGGGCCATGGCTCCAGCCTGTAAAAAAGTCTATGACTGTATAGACAGAAATGTACTGTCTCAAAAATTTAAATTATTGGAATGTCCGCTGAAGATTATCAGATATAAACCGTGCAGTTAGTAAAACACGTGCTCCCTGCATATCGTCAAGAGAACCAAACGCTGTTGCCTATAAAGCTGCTAAGAAGATTCATGACTGAAGTCGAGAGGCTTAAGAAAAAAAAAAAAGAAAAAAGAAAAGCTTATTAGGGTAAGATGATGCCGCAGAACAGCAAAGGTGTTGTTAAAATTCAAGGTGTTTCCGAAAGAAATTGACGTTCAGAAGGGTGTAAAACGGGGAGACTCTCTTTCTCCAGTACTGTTCAATTTTTTATTAAAAGGAGTTATGAGATAGATCCACACAGGGTGAGGAGGATGTATATATCACAGACTGACTCAACAGTTTTTGATGTAGTGATTACAGGAAGTAAATTAAAATCAGGAGCCACCGAGGAGTGTGCGAGAAAAGCAAGATCTGTAATAAATAAAGGAAAAAACTAACGAGCGTTGAGAGTGAGATGGTAGCCAATAGATGTATCGAGGGGATACCACAATTTATGTATCTTGGCACTATTATCACAGGGAATAATATAACAGAAGAAATAAAGGCTAGAATAACTGTTGGAAAAAGTGCAGTTGATTGCTGACAAAAATCTTTCGAAATTGAGATATACCAATCTATCTAAACATGTATTTACAAGACAGTCCTTGCTACCATGTTATGTATTTACAGGGTGTCTCGTAAGTAGAGGGAAATATTTAAATACTTAATAGTAGACATCAAGATCTACAAAAAAAGTTTATATAAGCAATTTACCAATATTTAGCAGAAAAGTAGGAAATTTCAGATTTGTGTTTTTAAGCGAGTCACATTTTTCATTGAATAGGAAACGATAAATGAAAAAATATTTGATTTAAGTAGTTAAACATTACTATATAATAAACTAAAAAAAAATTACTTTAAGCGGAAGTAGAGTTTGCAATTGTTAAAACTATTTAAAGAGCGGACAAACACAGCTTCGGTTAAAAAAAAAAGTAATAATATATTATTACCTCACTTTTAGAAAAACTTCCTCGTTTAATAAGCTTAAAGTCCATATAAATTATGTTGAGGTTTATTTGGAAAAATTTTGAGATTCACTTCAAGTTGTGTAAAGAAATTATGTGATTTTCTATCCAGTAACTTCTAATAGTACTTTTTCACTAAAAGTACGTTTTGAGCAAAAATGATAATTAACTTTTAATTCTTGTTGTTTGCTATTTGATGTATGAGATGGTAGCCATTAGGTTTTTTTATTTTAATTGTAAGTTTTAGTAAGAAATAGTAGGTTTGTAACTGATATATACATATCAATTCCTAGGGCAGAGATCTGGAAGAAAACCAGTTTTCATAACCGCTTTATGTGAAAAATATTTAAAAAATCATTATTATTAACGTTGTTTATATTTATTAATAAATTTTGCCTTTAGGCAATTATGTTTACTATAATATATTCTATATCACGGAAAAAATAAGAAATAAAAGGTTTGCAACAGTTAATTCCAGTAATTTTTTCCAGAAAACACTGGTACTTTAAGGTTACTGGATAGGAAATCACATCATTTCTTTAAACAACCTGAGGTGAATCTCAAATTGAAGTTATAACATATATATATATGCAGGAAGTCGTATCACGGCCTTATAAATATATCGTGCATGAAATATAAGCATTATTCAGTTAACTACTCTTTTGACATTTTGTCAACCCTATAAGAGGAGTCCACACGCAAAGAGATCTTTGTGGTCTGGTGTTAAAAGACTGTAAAAAAGAGTGTGGGAAAGGAAGAAGTACGCTTGACTCAGCTCTGTGAGTTTGTTTGGAGACAAATATTTTTATAAATTTAGTGTTATATCATAAAATATTACAAAGAATGAGAAACTTTTGTCCTCCTGAAGATGAATATTGTTAAATATTTATATTATGTTTTATTCTCAAAGTTAATCTATTTTGTGTTTATTTATAATTCAGTATTAGTTGTCAATATTGTTATTTATTTGCTTTAACACTTCCAATAAAAGTTGTTTTCCTGGAGTGGAGAAGAGTAAACTCTAACCATTAGAAGACAAATTGTGTTTATAAAATTATTTTATATTGAAGAAGATTCTATTCTTCCGTTTTTTTTCCTTATTATAATTAGCTACTTCATTATTTTGTTGTTATTATAATTATTATTTGCCGGAAAGTATTTTATATCTAATTTTTTTTTATCTGAAATTTCAGTTTCTAAACTTAGATATATTAATGTCCACAAAATTTTAGGAGTATTTAAATTTAAGG
Source organism: Nezara viridula (assembly GCA_928085145.1). Lineage (NCBI taxonomy): Eukaryota > Metazoa > Arthropoda > Insecta > Hemiptera > Pentatomidae > Nezara > Nezara viridula. The sequence continues at coordinate 87,981,184 of OV725082.1, forward strand.
AGTCTTTTATATATGTATATATTGTTTATTTATTTTGTACGGTATGATTTAAGGGGAGTCGAAATTTAAGAAGGAAATGAGGTAGATGGCAGAAAAAAAAACGGTGTCAACGTGTGCCTAAATGCATTTTTGGCTAGTGGCCAGAAAACGGAATCCAGATTTGGCAGATTTGGCTGAAAGACAATAGTTGCTTAAGTAGCTTCGACAATGTTCCAAAGGCACGCCAGTTTTATCACAAAGGTGTCCAAACAAGTTAAAGGGACGGGGATTTTTTTTTCCGTGTTATGTTTATCTGTTTTGATATCAGATATCTAGTTCTAATTCCGAATACTTTTAATTTGAATTCTTAATTTTTTTAAATATCTTATATGATTTGTTTAAAATGTGTACTGATAAAATATATATGTTAATAATTTGCATGATAACTTCTATTATTTGTATGTAAGATGTCATATAATAATCAGGAAAAATATGTTATTAAAATTAAATCCAATTTTTGGAAACGCATATTATCATTAAAAAAAGCTTTATATTTACTTAAAAGTATTTTTCCTGTTGAATTTTTTTAAGTGTCTGGATACTTTCCTCTAAATAGGAAATATGATGAAATAATTAGTTAAAATGAATATAATAATAATAATACTTTATTTATTCTGGGACGAGTCCCTTTAGAATAATACAGAAAGAAAGAAATATGAGCTAATTAGCCTCAGAGATACATAAATAAAGATACAGAGTAATTAAACAGTCATAATAGTAAAATTAAAAATTATAAGCTACTTTCTAATTTTAATCAGTTAATAATAAAAATTAAAAAAAAAAGGATGAAGTAAAAATAATGAAGAACGAGCTGATGATTTATATACAAATTTACATTTGTATCTATTTACAATTTCATGGGAATTTGATGAATAAGAAATGATTGAACAGGCGTCATTTAAAGGTAGAAAGGGTATTAGATTGTTGAATGTGAGAATTGATGGAGTTCCAAAGGGATGAGGGTCGGATAATGAAAGATCTTTCGAAAGCAGCGGTTCGGTGTGCCCTTATGTAAAAGTCAGAAGACCGGGAACGAATAGAGGATTTGAATTGAAGGAGCTCAGAGATGTATGAAGGACGGTGTGATTGGATAACTTGAAAGAGGAAGGATACCAGGATATATTTACGACGGTAGGAAAGATAAAGCCACTTCAACTCTGCATAAAAATGGGAAACAGAGGCGTCCCTTGGTATCCCGAAGATGAAGCGTACAAAGCAATTTATTAAACGTTTTAGTTAAGCCTCGAGATCCCCAGAGACACCCCATATATCGAACAGCAATAGTCAAAGTGGGGGGAAGATTAAATAAGTGACTAGGAGCCTACGCTTTTCAAATGGAAATAGGTGACGAGAATAATTTAGACGTTTTAGAGTGGAAATGGCACGGCGGGAAACATTGGATACATGGTTTTTCCAGGAAAGTGTTTGATCGAAGGTTATTCCAAGGTTTTTGATGATGGGGTAAAATTTGATGGGATTTTCATGCAGGAACAGAGTTGGAATATTAGGAACAGTTTTAAGGAGGTGATTGGAGCCTATTAAGATTGTCTTCGTCTTTCCTGCATTCAACTTCAACTTGTTAGTTCTCGCCCAATCATAAATCCTATCCAAGTCTTCTTGTAGTTTCTCTGTGGCAGATAATAGGTCGGAGGCCGGGAAGGACAGGTGTATTTGGAAATCATCTCCATAGATATGGTATTGGGAGTGATAGATCATGAGGAGAAGGTCATTAATGTAAATAGCAAACAGAGTAGGAGATAGAGGACCTTGTGGGACACCACAGGAGAGAGGAAGGGTCTTAGATGAAGGTTGGCCTGGGACTACTACATACAGGGACCGATTTGAAAGGAAGGGTTTGAACCAGCGCAGGGCACTGTTGGATAGAGGAAGATTGTGCAATTTCGTGAGGAGGATGTTATGGTCAACTGTGTCAAACGCTTTGGAAAAATCTAGAAGGATGAGGATGGTAAGGTTTTGGTGTTCGATAGAGTTTTGGAGGTCATGGGTTATTTTAAGGAGAGCGGATTGCGTTAAGTAACCAGGTCGACAGCTAGGTTGGAATGGGTTGATAAGGGAACGTTCTTCTAGGAAGTTGGAGAGTTGATTTTAGACAAGGCGTTCTAAAGGCTTTGATAGCTTGGATAGGAGAGAAATAGGACGGAAATCGTGCAGTGAGGTAGGGTTGAGAATTTTATTCAAAGGTCGGACTAGGGCAGTTTTCCAGGAGGATGGGAATATTGAGTTTTGCAGTGAAAAGTTGTAGACATGGCTCAGAACAGGAATAAGGACGGGAAAGCTGGATTTTATTAGTTTTACCGAGATATTATTAGGACCATAGTCATTAGTGGAAGATTTTAGAATAGTGGAAAGTAATTCTTGATAGGTCACATGGGAGAAAAATAAGTCTTCAGGATTGAAATTGTGATGTTTAATATCGAAAGTAGGAGAAGAATCGTGAGTGAAAGATAGGAAATGGTCATTGGGATCATCTGGGGTCACCGGGATGGAACTGAGTTTATATACATGTGTTAAATATTACATAAATACGTACTTATTTTTTAATTGTCTTCCAAAACCAGGTAAACCAAAAGGTTTTTCTTGGACAGAAGCGTGTTAATTTATTTTTTCCATAGATTTTTTTATAAATATGAATGAAAAATAATCTACTTATTAGTAATTAAAAAAAAAATCAACACGATATCAGTTGTACATTCATAACACCGAGCCGTAACCTTTAGTGGGTAGCTGTGAACAATTAAAAAAAAATGTATTTTTCTGATTTTGGAAAGTAACAGGTCTGACTTTAAATCATGAATGTATTTCCTTTTGAACAAATTATTCAGGAAAATATATTTTTTCAGAATAGTTAAAATTGTGGAGGATACCGGATACCATTGTGCTGCTGTCGGGGGAAAGCTAACACTCGTTCTCACATCAATAACTTCCTTTGCCCTGTTCCAGCTAGGATCCCTGGATGCAATACATAATGGGTATAATTATCTGATAATCTCTTTTTCCCTCTTCTTTTTTGCCTCACTTTTTCAAAGTATTAGTATTGTATGTTCGCGTCTCCTCAGCTATTTATAACTCTACAATCAATAATAAAAGAGATTTAGTTTGGAGGAAGAGTTCAAATGAGATGACATTCTTATCTCTCCACTATGAATCGTATTTACGGATTAGATCCTAATAGTCTGTGAGTACACAACTGCAAGATATACGGAAAATAGAATATAAATGGAATTTAAGTATACTCGATATTTTCACCATACTAGACTCAGTTCAATTATTACAATAAACAATATTGTAATATGTTGGGTAATCTCTCTCCCTCTTACGCCAAATATCGCCAGGTAGAAAATAAAAAAAAAGGCTTTTGAAGAAATATTAAAATAGATAAAGATAGAACAAACAGAATAAAAAAAAAAAAGTTATGTATTACTAAATCTACAACATAGTTGTAGGGAAACGTGAAGTTAAACACATGACAAAAATAAATCTATATTAAACGGTTTACTTTGCAACCCCACATTACGGGAATGAGAGTTGGGTCCTATTACAGCGACATAAAATCAGACTAACTTACCTGAAATGAAATATCTAAACTGAGTAGCCCGTCGAACCGTATGAGATCGCACCTGAAACAAACGGGGATTTCTGGGGATATTATATTAAGGTGCCACCAATGTTGGAGACCCTGTAAAGTAAAATGCTCAAATTGTTCGGTGAGATATTATACGGATGAATGGAGAAATAGAATCTAGGAAATTCAGATGTCAAAAGGTCAAAACCGAAAAACACGGATGAAATAAAAAAGGCACAGAAGAGCCAAGCAGTAGGATACCATGAGGTTGCTGGCGAAGGACCACGATAACGACCCTTCGGCCCGAATATTCTACGCAATACTTTATTTTCAAAAACCTAAGCCGTTGTTCATCCCTTAATGTAAGCGGCCACACTTCGCATCCATAAAGAACTGTAGGTAAGATAATCGTTTTATAGATTCTAGTTTTTAAGTTCCGGGACAAGAGGCGCAAGCTAAGTAATTTTGTCACAGAAAAATAAGGAGCATTTCCCGTCTTCAATCTAATCTTAATCTCCTCTATAATTTCGTTTTATCTATTTATTGTAGACCCTAGATACCTCAACTTCTCTGCGTGTTCAAACATATTACCTTCTATATCAATATCACCGGCAATATCGCCATTTGAGCAGCCAACCTTATATTTTGTCTTATCCGTGTTTGTTTCGAGCCCTAGTTTTCTACCGCCTTTCATTAACGCTTTCGTATTTAGTCTTCGCTTAATAGGACAAGATCATCCGCATAGCCAAGCACGGGTGTTGTCCCACTCAGATCCAACTCTTTTTCGGTATGTGCTTCCTGTCAAGCACATTCTGACTAGTTTCTGGCGGTCAATAGAAACGTAATCCTTTTTGAAATCGACAGCTGGATAACAACACAGTTGTACCCAAGGTTTTTCTCTAATATTTGCCGTAAAGAAAATATTTGATCAATAGTTGAACGGTTCCCTCTAAATCCGCATTGATATTCTCCGATAATTTACTCGGCGTATTCCATGATTCGACTAGTTAAGATAAGTTTATAACATATGTTTATATATATATATATATATATATATATATTATTTCGCGAGCGGTTATCGTCATTAGATCTTCTCCAGGCTGATTTGCGATGGTCATTCACGTTTACTTATCAGTTGAGAACTCCATTTGTCTTCAATTGACAATCAAGTGAAGAGAATCGTCGCAAATCATCCTGATGACCGAAACCATTCATCGAAGAATAATAAATATACAAGGATACATCTTTTTATTTAAATTGATCTACACCTGTAACATCAAGCCTCAATTCAAAAATATCGTTTTTAGTTACTGAATCGTGAAGTTCGAGAATATTTCTTCTACAATTCTCTTTATAAGTACAGATGATGGAGATTTTCTGAAGTTGCTCGGTAAATTTGTTAAAATTTTATTTTGATAATTTACATCTTATTTTGTGTGAACAGGCGTGTCCCAGAAATCATGCTACAATAAGAATCTTAATGTACAAAGGATATTTTATAACTAATAGCTCTCTGTGTGTAAACAACAATTCGACAGCAATGATTCAATTGGCCATTCATAGAATGTTATCTAATGTTAATGTTAGTATTAATGATCAGTTAACCAAATGTTTATTGTACAAATCTTAGAAAGTTTGTTTTTGACGATATTCTCTAATTACTCAGATTTAGCTGCTAGGATACAAGTAGTAGAGGCAGTGCTTGAAAATACGCCATCGCCATCTTGCGGAGGAAGGGAATCCCTGATTATATTAATATGAAATTGCCTAATTTATTTCATACCCTTCGTTTCTTTATCGTTATTTTGTTAAATAGTTTGGTTGTGAAACGTGTTTCTTAAAGAACGAATCAAACACGTTGGGAAATTTTCCGTAACTCAACCACAAATAATATTTGGGTATGGAAATACTACTACTATCCCCACGATAATTTCGACCCAGAAAGTGATTTGGCTTGAATTACACTTAAGGTTCTGAGTGCTACATGGCATGGTCTCCCGATTCGGCTCATAACAGAATAAATAATTTTCTTCCAAAGCCGGTCTCGAACTCGGGTACGAGAGATATGAGGAAAGTGGTTTACTTATTGAAGCACTTCACTATAGATTTTCTTTTTTATTTAATACACCTGCATAAAATTATGGAGCCCGCGAGGTCTGCTGGCCGATTGCCAGGAACATCCAGCCAGAAACATCAACCAGATGGCCACCTTTTGACACGAGCTCCTTCCTCGACCTGGAGGTGGGAATCTGAGCAATGGAAGAGGATACCAGATGCAAGAGAGTGTAAAAATAACTGCTTGATCGGTGTGTCAGTAGATCTTTTTCCGGAGGGTTAAGTGTTAAGGCTCTGAGCTCGTACCCGATCAGCCTGTATCTGACATCGCTTTGGGTACATGTGCATATTTACATATGTATTTTTTTATAATTTTATTTTTATATCCTCATATGTTACTTACATCACGACAAGTATTTTCTGTAAATAGAATGACAGAACGACTTACTCCAATTTGGATATTTTTGAGTAGTCATTTTAGTGATATTTCTAGTTAGGAAATTTATAATATCTGTACAGAGAGTGAGGAAGATGATTCCAGAATAGGTGATGGCAGTGTTAAAATATAGAACTGCGAATAAAGGTGTAGATTTTCCCAAAAAAAATTTCTCTAAAAATAATAATAAAAAATGTTGAAATCGGAGTTGTGTCAAATGAAATGCTTAAATAATATTTAAATAAGAGATATGTCAGGCATGGTAGGTATCCATCGGCGCCTTCTAGCGTGATTTCCCCCATATCGGGTACATCTTAATATATAGAAGTGTTTATTTATTTATAAAGTTCATAATATCATATTTTTGTTTTTACATACAATCGAAAGATTTATCGACAATCAACTCATGTCGGGATGTTCCCCTAGTTTATTCGTGGAGATATCTTATCTTTTAAGAATTCAAAGTTTTAATATAACAAGATTTCAATTGCAATATTATCTACTTAATTAAAAAAAAATCTCAATTTTAACTAAAATTTCTTTCTAAATATAAAAATATAAATATACCTACATAATGTTCAAATATACATGAACATAAACTTAGATACCTCATATTCTAAATTATATTCTCTAACTAATTCACATCTATAATTAGTGGATGTTCTTAAATACAAATAAAGATTTCTATAATCTGTGCCGTTTAAAATTTTTATCGTTTCCATAAAATTTAGTTGATGCATACTTAAAAATTCTATTCTGATCTCTTTTAGTAGTGGGTATACCGATATAAAATGAAAGTTATCTTCTGGTGCATTCATATTGCACAAAGAACAATTTCCCCTTTTATCCTGCCACGGGTGGTAATTTAGATTGAAGAGTACCCCTCTCGCTTTAAAAATTAGCCGAATGAAATGTAAATTGTAATCATTCTACCGAAAATATCCACAATTATATTGTAATTTGGCATACATTTTATGATATTCTACTGATCTTGCCCTCTTAATGTTATCATTAATTTTCTCTTGCTTTCGTTTTCAAGAAAAATGTCATGTTTTGAATCCTTCAGCAGATCTTTTTTGGTGAAAGAAATGTAACATTTTGTTCCTATCCTACTCTCAGTGCCCTCATCCATGTTAGATTCTTTTCGATGACTAATTTAGCTATGACATGCGGAAGTCGTTGGTGATCCATTTTCAACACTTTTATTATATACTCGATGTGCAATTTTAGCATTATAGCATGTACTTAGGAGTATTATCTGGGAGCCCAATCATCTTTTTTAGATAATACCTCTTTAGTTTTTCAATCTCCTCGAATTCTTGGTAGCCTCCATAACATATCATAGCCCTCGCCGTAGAGTTGAAGATTAATGTCTTTTGTTTAACAGATACCCGCTTATTTAATAATCAATGAAACTTTCACCAGCGGAATTGGAGGTGATTGCGAGCTGCATCCGGTTCGCGGGCCGTTGTCAGGAGACCCCCGATATATACGATTATTTTCTACGTATTTTCTAATGTTTGACATGTCAGGAATGCTTTATTTCAAACAATGACTACATTTTTTACTATGCTATCTAGACTACGTTCTATATGTTGTATTTAGAACTAAAATAAGTTTGTAATTGTTAAGCTGGAAATTGTTGAACTTAACCTTGTCTTGAATGATGTATCTGCCTGTCAGAGTGGATCATCTTTTATCTTGCATTTTTGGCTATACGAGGTTTTTCCCCGACCATGGGAAAGGGGGAGGGATGCCGAAGTAAAATTCCCCGGCACTCGGACTCAGGTATTCAAGGCATGTATTGCAAACGCTCCCCTCGGCCACCTCGTCCCTTGTAAGGGTTAATCTAAAAATTAATCTTAATTTATTTTTTTTTTTGTTAGGGGACCATTAATAGGGAGACATTAATCCACTCCGGATCCCTAATGGTTTAGGTACTTGATGTACTACCTTTTGCTTCGTAGAACATCGGTATTAATCGGACTAAACTACTTGCGATTAATATATGCAATAAAAGGGGGTTTTGGGCGCAAGTTGGGCTCTCAAAATTTTTGAGGGGGGGTGTATTTAGACGGGTTTTTGTGGGGAGGAGGACTTTTCAAAGGGATTATGAATTTCCAGGAATGAAAAGTTCCAGAATAAGGGACAAGTGGAAAACATGGAACAAACTGCAGTGTAATTGTATATGATATATGATTTTTCTAATTCTACTTTCCTTTGCTTTGTTTTTAAGAAAAGGTGAAAGAAGGGGAAAGAAGTTCTTGCGCCACCGACATTGGGGGGGTTAACCACCCCTGTCAATATATACCTATAACTAGCCAATGTTAAAATACATATTTATTATTTTTTATAAATGTTAAAAGTTATATTATACTCATATTATCTCATGGATTTATACCGAAAAATGTTAAGCGTGATGATTTATAATCGACCAACCGATAAAATTTATTGAGTGAATTTTATAAAAAAATATTAATTTTTGTTTATTGATTAATGGATTGAATCAATCAATAAATTGTACAGTAAAAGTTCACTCACCATGGGGCAGTCCTTGATGTAGTGCCCCTTGCTGAAGCAGAGGTGGCACAGGTAGGACGCCGGCGGTTGTTTGTAGCATTTTTCATTGAGGCAGAGGTCATTCAAAGCTTCGGTGAGATCGCCTGGAACCGTCATACATTTATAATATAACGAAATATAATAATGAAATAATCAATAACATATCACTTAACATATAAAATTATATTTGAGTTAACTCGATGGAAGGACGGTGGTGGAACTTAACTGTTTACCTATGTTGTCGGGGGCGATAGGCGGGATGTTGGCAATGTACTTCGTGTATGCGTGGTTAGCGCCATTATAACCGCCCCACCCAGGCACCACCTTCCCCTGCAAAATAAAAAAAAATTTATTAACTAACTTGTAATTAATCATAACAATCTTATTAACTCGAATTCATATAATGTTTAACAATTAAAGCTAATCAAATGTTTTAATTTATTTCTAAGCATGTCATATTCTTAAGTATTATGAGTACGTAATAAAAGAAGCATCCTAAATGAATTTTTTAGAAACATTTTTATGATTAGGTTTCTTAAAAAAAAAATCTTTCAATTTCCATCCTCTTCTTAGCAGAAATAAGTATTTTCAGACAATGCGAAGTGAAAGTAATAATTATAGACTCTACATTTATTTATATTTCATTGTGGGTATTTTTATTTGTATAATTACCCTCATATATACAAAATTTATTATTATATCGCTGTAATATATACTATTAAATATTAAATAATACCAACAATAGCATTTATGAAAACCGCATATTTATGTAATATTGTCGGAGTCCGTAGTATAATCAATAAATTGTCTAATCACATTAATGTCTAATATCTCATATTAGAAATTAATGTGAAGTGCTGAATTGTTTCTAATAAAAAAAATTAAAGGTACTTTAGAGAAACCTAATATTGAAAATTAGCCATTTAAGCCCTGTTAGAGAACATCAATCAGAATAATAATCACATTTTATTTAAAAGTGCTTAATTTTAAACCGATATGATGAATTTAATCAAAAACATTATAGGTGTTTTCGAGATAATCGTAAAAATATGTTTAGTTCATTATATAAAGTGCCACTTTCGGTTAGCCGATTTTGATGTAAAAGTTACTGTAACATCCCTAGCATATGAAAACCTTAAACATACAATTTCACATCAGTACGACTTTTCGTTTTTGAGCTTGACTGTTAACACACTGACACACACACAGACCATTTTGCGGGACTTGGTTATTTGGATTCAGGGGACATCAAAACGTGTATTTCCGTTGAAAACTCAGATTCAAAAATTTTTACGATCGCATTCCTTACCCTTACTATATATTACATATATAGGTAAGTAAAAAATATGGTGTGTCCACTCACACGACTTTCCTACCTATTTCAGAAAAGTTTTTATATCTTTACATATGTACATCAAGAAACAAAAAAAAAAAAAAAAAAAAAATTGAATTAAATTTATTTCGTTGAAAATTGATCAAAGAAAAGATTTCAGTACGATTTATTTGATAAACTAATGTAATGTATACCAGCTTAAGGTAGATCAGTGCACAGGCGGATCTACGGGGAGGGGAAGGAGGGCTTTCGGGCTGAAGCCCCCCAAAATGGTAATATGTAACCATATTTTACAGAAAAAAATATTAAAACCTATCTCTTAAAGTATTCTTGTTCTTGTAATAGGACTTCAAGGACCACTTAAACACCATTTCATATAGATAATTAATTTATTTCTTTTTTTTCAAATTAATTATCGTTCTATGAATATAAAAAAAAAAGCTTTCAGGGGGACAAAATTAAATGCTGGATCCGCTAGTGGATCAGTGGAAACATTTCTATACCCTTTGATATTGCTGATCAAAAACTTTTTGCCATAGCTTCATTTTGTCAAACGGTAATTTCTATTAGAAATAGAGGAAATAGTGAAGCTTGTGTGATACGGACAACGGATTTTCTTGCTTTCACTTAGTCATCTTTTTTCTCTCATTCACCACTTTCTGACACCAGGATATGAACCCGTAATCTTACATTAAAAATTGAATAGCTAGTATGTAACTTCGTTAACAGTTGTCCAAAATGAACGATTTTATATAGTTTTGTAGGGAATTTTAATACCTTTAAAAACATGAGACTAAAGCTTATTATAAATTTTACCATATAATATATTATATATTTTTTTCTCTGCTTTGTAACTTTTTTGCTGAATTTTCTCGGGAATTTAGTCCATTATAGGAAAGTTTCATCAAAATCGTTCTAGACGTTTTCGCGTTACAGACTATAGAAAAACATGTTTTTCATTTATTGTACAGCAGCTATTGCACATGGAGCACTAAATTCTGTCACAGTCATCAGTAGTCAAAACCGTTTATATATATATATATATATATATATATATATATATATATATATATATATATATATATATAACATTAATTTGTTCAATATTAAACATCATTTTACAGTTTTATGTAATGACATGAAATGTCAAATGGGTAAATAAGCTCAAAAAGCAATAATTGAGATGACAGGAGATATGTATTTATGGAGATGGACTGATTTATATATGAATAATATTTTTATATTTTCTGTATAAATAAAAAAAACTTAGTTTTAGAATTGTATCTCAGCTTGAACCAATCTGATGTGACACCTCGGTGGAAAGTTGCCAATAAAATGTCATTTCAAATTTGTTGTTTGTTGGCCATGTTAGTTTACCTGCTATTTCGGAAATGATCCAGCCACACGTTAGATAAAATGTGCATTTTATATGTTTCTTTAAATATAACAATTACTTGTTAGTGGAATATTTCTTATTGATTGTACAATATTTTAACAATTCAACAATTTATCATTTTCAATTTGTTATCCAACAATATTATCCTATATTTTATAATTAAATAATATCTATTTCTTAAGTAAGAATTTATAATATGGGAATATTTTAAATCACATTACATTTAAAATAACTGAGTATTTTATAGTCGGGCTAAAATGTAACTCATGAAATGTCTTCTAGCACTATCCTAGACATCGAATTTAGGAGATTTTGTCATTTTCAGTCTCTACGATTTAAATATATGCTTATTTCACTGACTGTGTATGATTCTTTTGTTGTAGAGGTTATGATTTTTTCAATTAATATTACTTAGTTCTCTCATAGATGTATATTTACAAAAAAAATAAAAAATATATAAAAAAATAAACTGCCGAAACTACATCGACCAAACCTTTATTTGAAAAGTAGACAAGGAATCACAGAGTATATTAAAAAAACACCGCGACACTCATGAGAGATAAAAATAAAATACGTAATATGTTGTTGATGTTCTAAAAATCGCCACGTTGAAGCATTCAGTTTATAAGTAACTGGAAGTTATTGTCTGTTGTGGTTAAATTTTTTTTTTTTTTCTAATGAACAATTTTTATTGAGAAAAAAAAAATACATTTTGCCTCAATTAAGGGCATTGAGTATTTATGATGAATGAAGTACACCATACCATCTATCATATCATATATGATCCAATATATACCATCATATATACCATATATATCATACCATATATACAATAAAAGAACAACAAGATTATAAGCAAATAAAATAAAATAAAACTTGGAGTAACAGAATAAATCAAACATGAGGTGAGGTTAAAATAGAAATACTTTCCGCTTTTTCAAATTGAAGGAATGTTTTGATAACAGCCAATACGTTCATGGGGTTATCAATAGCTTTGTGCTGGTAGACATATCGTTTACTTGTCTTGAAGAAAATATGAGCCCAATGTGCAAAACTGTAAGTAGAGAGTTTTATAGAATAGTTGACTTTTTTTTAAAAATGTTAAATACACTTTTTCGAAGAGATATGAGCATATTAAAAATATTTATTCAATAATAGACCGTGAGCTTCATGAGATTTTGTTTTGTTTATAAATCATTGTTAAATAATTGTTTTGCACTATGTTTATCAGAGGTGACCTGAAGAGGATTGTACGGCACAAATCACTAGCGGATCCAGAATTTAATTTTGGGGAGGCTTCAGCCCGAAAGCTTTTTTTTTCCACAAAAATGAGGATAATTACTTTGGAAAAAAAGAAATAAAACTAAATATCTATATGAAATGGTGTTTAAGTGATTCCTTAAGTCCTTTAAAATGTAATTACACAAAAAATCATACTTTAAGATATAATTTTTTAATATATTTTTCCATAAAACTTGGTTATATTTTACTATTTTGGGGGGAGGCTTCAGCCCGAAAGCCCCTCCCCCCCTCCGTAGATCCGCCCGTGGCACAAATTATGTCATCAACATTTTTGAGAGCAACGGGGGTTGAAACTTTTGAGGGGAGAAGGGCATATGTTTTTGATTGTATACATCTTTTTTTGAGTTAATTATATTTTAGTGGGGTGTCAATTTGGAGAAACTGTTAATCCGAGGAACAAGGTGAAAAGATGGAATAGACGTTCTATCTAATCGTTCTGCATTTTTTCCAAGTTTACTTTTGCTTTCATTGTTTTTAAGATGAGAAGAATAAAATTCTTGGGGTGAAGGAGCAGGATAGGCACCATCATCCTTAGGGAGCACTCCTGATGTTTTATAGTAATTTTAAAGTGTCAACGAAACCGATTACCAGAAGTTTTTTTTCTGTTGAAAGCAATGACTTTTTAATAGCAGTTATCTTATTAAGTGTTTTAAATCGGTACAGTAGAGGCATGTGATATGAGAATGTTAGTGCGTAGGTCCGAAGCGATACACAATGAACGTCGCCGCGATTTGAGGATATAAAACGGGCCTTTTTTTTTTTTTTTTGTTCTTCCCTACCTCGCCTTTTAGGCTATACGGGATTTTCCCGGGCCGGGGGGTGAGGGCGGGGAATTTAAAATCCCCTCCGGCACCGGGACGCCAACTCGTACTTTTTATATCATCTCAAATCTCTATTATCCGGTTGCCAGGCAACTAGCGGTGCTGTTACACACGCTTTAGCCTATTCGGCCACCCCGCCCCCGCATATAAAACGGGCCTTTGACTTTGGTTCTATTTAAGGTTTTACTATCCCTGTTCGACGTTTTACGACCCCGTGACCTATATTTAGGGGACCGCGACCCCCCTCGCTGCCGACCTCCCCGGTAGCCGACCTCACTGACCCCCATTCCCGAAGAGCAGACATGGTGTACTCGAGCACGGGTCAGCAGACTACAGGAATAGCCCGGACGGCTGGCCTCCCTCCAAGCGGTGAACACAACTCTCCACCTCCGCTGATGGCTCCCCTGCCCTGACTATTTACAGTAGTTACCCTCACTTAGTTTATTATATGGCACCTCGTATGTCTTTGTCTCTTCTAATTAATAGCCTCATTATTATCTCCATCTCTCTATAGAAGATATTATTACTAGACTATTTCAAATCGGTTTTGAACGCTTTTCAAATCGGTCTCATATCGTATATATTTAGCTACCAAAACATGTCCTCAATAGCATCAGTAACCCTCTATTATAACTTACGAATAAAAAGGTGTGAGCAACTCTGTCAAACAAATTCGTTTTCACCCAAAAAAAAGCTTGAAGGTGATTTAATTGTTTTATCAATGCGCACTTATGGAAATTTAATATAATTTTAAAATCAATTGTTTATCTCTTTTTTCTTTTTTTTTTTTTTTCATAACTCCAGTTTTATATGTCCAGTATAATATCCAAATACAATATCCTTTAACTGGTATATTTTAAAGTTTTTCTGCTCACTTTTTGTTGTTGTTAGTTGGGGTTTTAAGACGTAAAACTTCGAGGTCATCAACAACCTTGTTTAATTTTGTTTATCACTAAACTAGATTTAAATTTCAAATTTTAAATTTTGTTAAAAAATTATTTAATATTAAGAAATGCAATACTACCTTACTGAGTACTGGTCATTTTTTTGGATGTTTAATATTAGGGATATGAGTCCTGAACTAGATAATTTGCTATATAAAAATGTTGGATTTACATCCTTATCTTTCATTTGTATATTTTGTATTAGCTTTATATTAATGACACGTGGGCTTCCGGTCTCGTCCTGACTTGCCCTCTCTTGAAGACGGCCTTATCTAAGTACGTGATCCTCACTTGCTCTGCCGACTTGAAGCCGCTGACTGGGAGGAATCACAGACCTTCGGCTACATATAATCCGGAAGAGACGAGCCATAGAACAGCGAGATAACCTATAAATCTTCAGGCATGAGGCCGGCCCCTTCCCATTTGTATGTTATGATAATCTAATCAACTAACCCATTAAAACTCATTGCGCCATCAGGGCCATATTAATTTGGAAAATAAAAGAAATTAACATCGTTACGATAGCGCTATTCACAAATATTCCTACCGAATCAATATTTTCACAAGAAAAGGCCTCCTGTTTCTATGGAATGTACCCAGCCCTCCAATATAGTACAAACATTCTTAAAAAATGTGACTGACTGTAAGTGTGCTTGGCATTTTGGTGTTAGGTGTTTGCTAATGAGATGTGAGTGGGTTAGGTTGGTATGACTTATTCTCAGTATATTCAAGACAACCTCTACTCTGCGGATGGGACGGTTTGGTGTTGAACACCACTTTATTGTTTTTTTAATATCTTTTAATTTGCTTGACGGACTCTCATTCCACATAGATTGCCAGCTGATTGAGAACATAGAAGAATGGTGACAGAGTTAGAAAATGGAAATAAGATGCCCTAGATCAGTTAGTTACCTTAGTGTCTATCTATGGTTTTGCGAGTTTTTATTCACACCCTCTGATCAATCATTTCGTCACCGACATCAATGAAACCACCAACAAAGCACCATCTTCTGTGTGGTGCTTTGGGACCTACTGGACTCCGGCTGACCACTTCAGGTCCAGGAACGTCGCTCGTTAAGTGCTCTGTCGGGTTCGGATTGGTGGATAACCAACGGATTCCAATTAAATCCAAATAAACCAACGGGCTTTGATAACCTATCTACTGAACTAATAATTAAGCCTTATTAAACTATCATCTAACAAGTGACTAACACGGAATCTTCGTGTAAGACTGATATAGAATATAAATCATTCCCTCTTTTACTGCCCAAATACTTAAATTTTTTAATTTATTACATGCACAACAAGTACACAACATTTCACTCTTCTACTCTCAATCATCCAAATCCACCCGTTCTATCTCTATCTTCCTCCATGTTACCTGGTGAACCTAAAATACGACTAACAAGGCAGTGGCCTTGAGATCTTCTGCTGAAAAGTTAAGAAAGTACCAAGAATTCAAGAAGATATAGTAAACGCTAACAGATTTGCTTGATGCGTTACAACGCAGTGGCAAATTTAATGGAAAATAAATAAATAAATAAATTACTTGTATGAGTAGAGTTAGGTTATTACAACGCAGGCGCGACACATACAGCACATATACTTCTATTTTAACCTGTATATGAGTACAAACCTATTAATTTCCAATCGGCTAATTTTTCATTGACGCCTTAAAAAAATAAAATAAAATATGTTCTTGAGATCTCACAAGCTGTTGTTTTGTCAATCATCACTCTCATCTCAAATTGATAATTATTTACTTGTGTTTCTGATACAGTTATAAATTTCTAGTAAGTCACTCATACGTCCACCGATGTGTTAATTTTCACTCAAATTTAATAAGATGTACAATGGCACTGACTCTGTATCTGTAACATTAAATTGACAGTATGTTGAGTTGTCAGGAAGGAGACCATATCCCACAATGTGTGCGCAATGTTATAAATCAGACGCCATGATCAAGAGACCTTTCAAACTGTATAAAATTCATGGCAAATAGCTTAGTTAATTGCAGTCAACTCGTCAGATTTGATTTATAGTTTATGTATCCTTATTTCTTGTACGTGATGGTTTTTGAAATATGTTTTAATTATGTGCTGTAGGTTTTTCTTGGATCTGGCTGATCTGATTTATGAAAACGTAAAAACAGAATTGTAAGGTTAATTTGCATTCATTTTTACCGCTCATTAGGGTTATTTTGAGAGCGGTGTAGGATGCCATATATTAGAAGATTTAAAATTGGCGGAAAAATGGGTTTTAACCACTGATATATATAAAGAACCAGAGTCAAATAATCTGATGGAACAAGTATTATATTATTGTTGAGGCTTGAGGCCAGAGCGAAGATTTTGGTTTGCAGTTTGCTTAAGTCCACAGATTTCTTTTGGCCATTGAAAAAAATCATTACCATCCTTTATAAATCTGTAGCTCCCAAATTATTGATTTTTGAACTGTTTTTTTATTTTGAATGCGTTCAATTCTACATATGTTCCTCCAAGGCTTCCAGTGACCCATATCCGTTGCCAAGAAAAAACACCTGGCTCGTTCCGTAACGGATGCCAAACAAGTAATAACCACCCATGTTGTCAAAAGTCTGTAAAAACTACTTTCGATTTTCTCTAAAATAATACGAGTTTTTGAATTAGAAAAAATATGTAATACCATCAGAGTAATAATGTTTGCTAGACAAAGATGGAATCTATTAGTATGGGGTTCTTCCCTAGCAACAAATAAAGATTACATAAATAAATAAAATAATTATATATATACTAGTAGGCCCGTGCTAAAAATTCGCACGGCATATTGTTATCAAATGCCAAATTAATAATAAAGTATAATAATGCAATGTATCAAAAGATAAAGAAATCAAATGTTACTTCATCGATAATTATAATCGAAAATGAAAAAAAAATTAATTTAAATCTTCATTTTTGTTTGGAACCAACATGTTCACAAATTTCCGTAAGCTGTATCTTTGCTAAAAATAGTCCGATTTCGATGATTTTTTTTTTCTTTTGTAGGGGATTTAGTAATATTTTATATAGTCATGGGCATAACCTATGATTAGCATAAGGGAAAAGTGTGTAATTTTTTAGTTATTCGCAAATAAAGTTTGATTTCTTTCATAACTTGTTTGCCTGAATTTTCGGGATGATTGGACTATTTTGCACGCCTGAAGGAGAAGGAAACCTTAGAAATTAGTGGCTCAATCTTGAAATTTGGTGAAAACGATAGTATGGCTTGCCGATCAAAAACACCATCGATAAATAATATAAACTCCTACTCTCTCGATCATAGAGACCTCAAGTCGACGAAATGAGACATGTATTCAATGACAGTATAGCAATTAACGCAAGGCTGAGTAGATGCGAACCGTATGCCTTGCGTTATCTCGAAAATAGTACGTTTTTGGGCTTAAAAACGCAGGATCCGATAGTTCCCGAGGAACTAACCGGGTCTTGCTGTACGCATCAAAATCTTCAAGATCCAATTTGTCCCGTATCGATCTACAGACCTACCAACGTTCCAGTATTGAAGTCTAGCAAAATGTTTGTATCGACTTTATTTATTTTAGAAAGAAAAACAGAAGTGGAGAATACGATTCGCTAACCTCACGTGAAATTCTGAATCGAACGGTACCACATTCATGGTATTTGAGCCTGACAGGAGCTTATATTTTGTACAAAACCGATTTCGAGCATTACTGTAATAATATATGTGGGAATATGTGTATGCAAATATATATATATATATATATATATACACACATGCATATATTCCCAATTTCTTAAAAATAATTATATAATTTTATTTATTTAGAAAAAATATTACAATCTGTCACGTGGATAATAATTATAGTAATAATTATATATGAACACATTTATTCCAATTATATAATTAAAAACCTGCGATTCTCTCACAAAAATGAACGAGCGTGACAAGAGAAATCTCCTTAAATGAACTTAAATAAAGCCATAACCGTGTGCTCAATCTTCAAAACGATATGGTTGTAAAAGAAAAATAACTTCATAAAATTTGAAATTCAAATTATACGATCTAGAACGAGAAAGCTTCTAATTTAAATAATGTTGGATGACCAAATATTTATTTAATACTTGAAAATAGACTGTTTTGAAAAGCTGTACACGGAAGTAGGAGTGGAAATTAGTGTTTTGGCCAGCGGCTCGGTCTAGGCTCTGATCAGAGCCAGCATGTGAAATGTTGGGAGCAACTGTTTTATCTTTTTGATACTTGCTAAATGCGACGTTTTATTATGAGGATATATCGTCAGTTCCAAGGCAATATCACGAATGTGAAAACACAAGTCAAAATTCGCTTATATACCAAAGTTAAGGTCAAACCATCAATGTGGATAATGAACCAATATGGATCGTTGTCGTAATTTAGGAAATTGTAGATTCGTGTTTCTGCTTCTGGACTGATGATATATTCATTTATTTAAATAACTAAACTCCTGATATTTTTATTAATTGGTTAATACACTTAAATAACAAAAAAAATTACTTAAATAATATTTTGTTTTTTCTTCGAATTATGACAATAGCGGATCCAACATTTATTTTTGGGGAGAGTTTGGTTTTTTTTTTTCTACTAACGATAATTATTTTAGGATAAACTATATAAAATAATGTTTAAGTGGCCCTCGAGGCCATAAAAAAAAACGCTGCAAATTATTTCACAATGGTTTATTATTTCCAAATCACTGATCATCGAAAATAACATTACCTTCCTAGTTACAAAGAAAAATAAATAAAAGGTGATTCCAATTATTGGACTAAACTTTTTTTTTTAATCATTAGTAATATGCTAAAAAAAAATAGCATTATTACTTCAGTAACACATTCAAAATTTAAAAACCAAACAAAGGATATAACATTTAGAGTAGAACATATAAAAAAACTGAAAACCATATCTTTGCTTCTAATTGTCCGATATTAACGTTTTTTTTGGGGGGGAGGGAGGGGAATTCCGTAAACTTTTAAAAAACCATATACAACATTGAGGAAAAAGTGTATACTTTTTGAGTTATTCGGAATTAAATTTTACCATCCCTCGTAACTTTTTTCCCAGCTTCTTTTCGTTGAACTATGTTATATGGATAAATTTAAAGGGCGTCAAGAAAATGACTTGACGAAATTTCATTGAAACCGGTACATTCGTTTAGGAGCTACAGTCTATAGCAACGCAGGTTTTTCGGCCGTCATTTTGAAAGTAAAAGGCGGATGGTAATGTCGATGAAGGAGGATCATCCTCGGGAGACCTCTCATTTTATATCCAAATTTGAAAAAAAAATTGTCCGGTAGTTTCGGAGAAAATGCGCGGACGGCGGACGGACAAAAAATTTTTTATTCCTTTTTCGAATTCTACGCATCCTGAAACGTGAAACCTCAAATTTTGAGAGGGGGTTAAGTTTTTGAATTTTTTGTTTGATCACAATGGTTGATTATTGAAAATAATAAACTAAATGTTTTAAGGATATTTATACTTTTTTTTTTGATAAATGTTTAAAGGATAAATTGTTTATGTTTTTTCTTGACAACTGCTTACATTTAGTAGCTGAGATATATGCGTTATAATTTAAAAAAGTACCTATTTCGATTTTTCAAGTATTCAGCTCAAATCACTCGCAGAAACAATTAGGGACCAATGAGAGGTTTTCAGTCCGAAAGTCTCCCCTTCCATCCCCGTAGATCTGCCAATGGGATATAATTATTGAATACACCTCATTTTATGTGTTTTCCTCGCGATACAAAACTTATTGAAAATATGTATTTTATATTCCAAAACATAGGCACCGACTACTAGGGGCTCGTGGGGCTTCAGTCCCCCCCCCCCCCCAATGTTGTAGTTGTGCCAATATTACACGTTGTGTGACTGCTAAACGTGGAATTGTCTATACAACTTTGGAAGAAATAATGTGGTGTGAGTGTACTCTTTTCCCTCTATGACCAATGTCCATATTTTGTCAGAATGTTATGTAACTCAATAAAAAAGTAGACGATGGAGGTATTTGAGTAGTCGATTTCTCTTGGGATAATAATTAATAATAATAATGTGTCAAGCATATATTTACTTTAAACTTCTGGGACAGATGTGAGACCCTTCCGGGAGGATGTCAGTGGGTCTGGTTAGTTAAAAAAATAAAATGATTAAGGATTGTACTATTATCAATTATTAAACTCTTATTTTTATCATTGTAAAGTTTACTGAAATGGAGTTATTTACCATCAAAAGGTCAAAAGTTGTCATACTAATTGTAAGTGGGTAATGTGATTTGACAGAGGGGAATTCCATCAGATTATTCACTAATTTAATTTTCTAAAATTTTACATGATGATTTTGTTGAGTAAATCTACGATAAATACCTAATTATGTAAATATGGTATTAGATGTAGAGTTATTAAATTACAGTAAATGTATTTAACGTTATAAACATATTTTTATATACATCCATGAAATATTTTTATATTTCACTTCTTCTATCACACTAGTTCAATGATGTAGTTTTTCAACGAATATCGTCTCCTTGATCCGGTGGATTTTATATACTTTTTTTCCAAACTTGAAAATTATTATAGTTGTGAAATTTCATTTAATTTCTTTGAAAAGGTGTGGTTTCCGTTAAGTAATATTCGAGAATGCTAGGACCCACTGATGGTTATAGAGCCGTTAAGGTAGATAGAGAGAATACTATTTTTCAGAAATTATTATTTATATTATTTTTTTCGTCACTCGCCATTTCCTTCTAGGAATCTGGAATGTTAGATGTCTTTTCTAAAATGCTCAGTTTTTTCTGTTACATATCACACGCACACCTTCTAACAATTATTTTCGATCTAAATAAACATTTTTCATTTTTCTCCTTTAGACAATTATCAAATTCGTTATATTTGGTTGTTTTTTTTATTACTGCTAACAATGAGATATAGTTAATTTTTTAAAATGGACAAAATTAAAAGGTATTTAGAAAAATAAATTTTGAACATGGGCATTTAATGACCCCACGTCATCAATGGGGACAAGATCTAGCTAATATAAAAGACAATTTAATTATACATTGATATACCAAGTTTAATCAAATCGTTAGAGCTGTTTTCGAAAAAAATGTTTACAATCGTTGATATAAAGTGGCACTTTCGGTTTGCTGATTTTAACGAAAAAGTTGTCGTCGTTTCACAGCCACATACCTACCTTAAATACGTAATTTCAGTTTCGTGCGACTTTCTTTTTTTTTGAGTTATTAATATAAATTGACTGTTCACGCACACACACAAACCATTTTGTGGGCAATACAGTGGGGAAGGGTGGTTCTCTAATTTATCTATAACCTATGGCCTGGATAGTGGAGAATTCGATGTGTTCTAAGTTGACATTTGACAAGCAATAGATACGGGCTGATTGACTGTTTGCGACAATTCGTGGCCAGGATAGTAAGTTATAACAATATTACTTTAAACAATTAGAATTATAGTCTGTTTTTTTTTTTTCATATAGTGTACAATTCACTAAGTTCAAAATTTGATTGATCAATTCACAATTTTTGACAATCTCGTTTCAATACAAGGTATTCGTCGCACGATAGGGTTGCAGTGGAACGCCCCCTTTGGACGCTACAGTGGCTGCTATTGTGGACTCACTAATGGGCCCACTATTCTCAGCGCTACCTGACTCGGAAAGAAAGTTATTAGCCAGAAGGCTGTTGGCAGGGGAACAAGATATAAAATTATAGCCGCTACAAGTGAGTCAGTCCCGCACAAGGGAGCTCTGTGCCGCTCAGCTGAGTCCTATCTCGTCCTCTTATCGCTCTCGTATCGGCGGCTCTCGGAGCGGGGATTCGGAATTTGCAGGGCGATCCAATAGCGGCCAGCCAGGTCTCTCGGCTCGAATCTAATTCTCATTTACATGAGATACCTAATATAATCAGGCTTCGGATGTTAAAAAAAACGTCTGCCAAGTAAGGTCAGTATACCTTCCTCACTGTTTCCGTTGTATATTACAAGATATACAATTTTTCGCATGAGAATAAAATCTCTGAGAGAAGCAGAAACGGAATAGCCGATTACAGTTACGCTTCAACATTCAACAAAAGAGTGTCGTATTTGTAGATTTCATACTTGTAGATTATGTTTAATAAAAAAAAAATGCATACTGAACATGAATTTCAATACTGTTAGTGCAAAAGGTCTTATGTAAAAATTTATTTATTGTTTTACAAGAGTGCATAAAAACTCATTATTTCTTTATGGTTTATTAGAATAATTTCATATTTTATTGTCATCTGCTATTTTCCATAGTAGCAGACTACTTATATCAGTTGCAGACTACAAAATGTCACGTTTAATACACATAGAATTAAATTTGAAAATTTTTACATACGAACTTTTGCTCTAATAATAGTGATATACACTACCGGATCCAGATTTAATTTTGAGGGAGGGGCTTCAGCCCGAAAGATTTATATATATATATATATATATATATATATATATATATATATATATATATATATATATATATATATATATATATATATATATATTTAACGATAATTAATTTGAAAAAAATCCATTGCAAATTATTTCACTATGGTATATTATTTCCAAACAATTATACATATAAAGTAACATTAAATTCGTAGTTATAAATAAAAATAAATAAAAGGTGATTCCAACTAAACTTTTTTTTAATCATTAGTAATATGCTAACAAAAATAGCATTACTTCAGTAACACATTCAAAAATCAAAATAAAAGATAAATCTTTTTCAATAGCAGATCTAAAAAAAAAAAAATTAAAGACCATATGTTTGCTCCTAATTGTCCGATTTTAACCAAATTTATTTCTTTTTTAGGAAATTCCGTAAACTTTTAAAAAACCATACAGACAGACAGACACCGAACCAAATTTGATCCTTGATGTCTCAAACGTAAAACGCGAGTGAAAAGTTTCGATTCTGACCAAAAAAATTTTTTAACCTCTCGCACGAACACAATGCTTTCCTACCTTCGGTAGTGAGGAGCAAAACATTTAAAACAACCCTTTGAATGATGTCATTATTTTTTTTGTGATAATGAAATTTGTTTTGAAAAATTAAGTGTATTGGTTGATTAAATTTATGAAAACACTACATATAAATAACATTACACTTGGTAAATTTGTTTCATAATTCCAAAAGAAATTAATAAAACCGATTTGAGAGTGGAAAATTATTTTAGTTCTGTCTGATACCTTTAGCATTCTCATCAAACCCTTATAATTAAAAACGTAAGTTATACGCGACTAATATTTTTTACTTAGTCCCCTACATGTGCAATATATATTAAGAAAAAGTATTGCCCACAAAATGGTTTGTGTGTGTGTGCGTGAACAATCTAACTTTAAAAAGGAAAGTCGCACGAAACACCACTTACAATTAGTATGACAACTTTTGACCTTTTGGTGGTAAATAACTCCATTTTAGTAAACTTTAAAATGAAAAAATAAGAGTTTAATAATTGATAGTAGTACAGTCCTGAATCATTTTTATGTTAAATATACATAGTTTCTTACATAGCTAGGCATACATAGCTCAGAGAACAGAGTTCTGTGGTTTACAAAAGGCGAAGTTACGAGGTTTTTATTGCCTACCGTCGATCTAATAAATAGAGCTTATGTTATTTTAACGGCCGTTATGGGCTGTTACAGGTTAGCTGTAAGGTTTAAGGTATAGCTCTATTAAAAATGCACTACCTAAACTCTGTAATAGTCCAACATTGGAAAAAAAAAATTTCTATTCTAAGTAGAGCGGTAAGTGAAAGTTGCGTGATGCGTTCACCAGACTTTTTAAAAATTTGATTGTTCTAAAATTGTCTGTAATCTTAAACATAGCTAACTACAGCTTGTTGGTCAACAATTTAAGTCATTGATACAGCTAATTTTTTTTAATTTTTGGTAGTCAATATAATACGTTAAATAGATCGTTAAGAAATTATTTGTTTTGATTTTTTTTTTTTTATATGACATTATGAAAGGAAATATCTTTATGATAGTGGATTAATAATTGACTGTCGTAGATATATTAATGAGAAGTTGGTTGGGGTGTTTAATCAAACAAATATTTGCTTGACTATCACCTCAACCAACTTCTCTTCGAAATATCTTAGTCTTGGAACTAAAAGTTGGAACTTTCCAAAACTTTGAAAATTTAGCGAAATACTCGGATGAAATGAGGGTAAAATATACGCTAATTGTTAAAACAGCTAATTAGCTATTGTGGCTAACCAGTAATGACAGAATATTTAGCAATTACTGTACTTTCTACTCTGTTGACATTCCTGCAATTTCATTCAGGATTTACTCAAATTTTAAAGTTTTTGACATTGACTCATATTGCTACAAGGTGGAGATACAAAGATGAAATTTTAGATTATTAACTTGGGATATCTTTATAGCACTGCGCGATGCATGTGATTCACAGGATGAATAATATATATTATCAAGAACTGTCAGCTTATAATTATTAATTAAAGAACTATTGATATTCATTCATGGAATAGCCACTTAATCTTATCAAAATATTCCTAATAAAACATGATGCGCTGTATGTTACGGTGTAAAACAACATTTTTACCTCTCTCTCTTTCTCTCTCTCACTCTCTCTCTCTCTCTCTCTCTCTCTCTATATATATATATATATATATATATATATATATATATAACATCATGGTGTATGTCACGTCATAGTGTAAATACCATTTTTCTATACCTTAGTTTTGAAACCAACACTAAGACTATTTCTGTGCCAAAATAACTAATGCGGAGTAGACATTTTTTTTATTTTCTAATATCTGTTATATGTCTAATTTTCAATAATATTTCTTATATAGAAAATTCGTATTGTAATAGAAAAATGTACACTATTTGCTTTAATTGATAATTCATTTCATTAATACCTATTAAATATATATTAGATATTTATCTAAGTATATAGGTACATTTATCTTCATTGTTTTGAAAAAAATAAATTATATGTCTTTTTTTTAAATTTTATTTTAGCAATTAGATTTTTTTTTTCAAAGAATGAAAAACGAAAAATTTCGTTTAGTTATTTTAGATATAAATAGCAAAACATAGAATGAAAAAGTCATGCAACTAGAATTTATTTCGTATTTAACAACAGTATTTTATCAATTTCAAATATTAATTAAATTAGTGACGCTGAAAAAAGTACGACTGATTAATTTTTAACCCGATTAACAACCATAGATAATGTCAATTTAAAGTTTAAAGTAACAACAATTTTAAAATCGTTATCTAGATAAAAGTTTGCTCATGTGGATTTATTGGTCAAATACTCCTATTCACACTGGTGGTCAATAATATTGGACAAATAACTTGTCATTTGTTGGCAGTCCTTGTAAATTTGTTGTGATTCGCGTGGGGTTTGTTATGAATTATCTTCTTATCTGAAAGTTATTTGGTTTTAAAGATATGTGTTTTTAAATATTTTTTTTTGTATACAGGTATGTTGAGGCATGACTTCGTTAGTCATCTCTAATTATTAAAAAGTCTTGGTTCGTTTCATTTAGTTGAACAACATTATGAAATCAAAACGTTTGTGTTCAGAATATTTACCCTCATTTTCTATACATCAACTTGTTATCAAATTTTCGATTCCAAAACTGAAGAAATCAGAGTTTTGCACTAGCTGATCCAGGATCAAATTTTTTGGGGAGGGGAGAGCTTCAGCCCGAAAGGTTTTTTTTTCATATATTTATATATATATATATATATATATATATATATATATATATATATATATATATATATAAGTTAAGCGTCTCCGGGCTTTGTAAATAAAAAAAAAGAAGGAAAGAGGAACGAGAAACAATACTCACGGCTTCTGAATAAACACTGCTTTATTCGTTCAATAATCTGCCTTATATACAATTGCTATGTTTATTTACATTACAAGATGGTATTAAGGCTGATATCGCCAGTCTCCGGTCTTTATCTTATATATATATATATATATATATATATATATAATAATAATAATTACTTTAGTAAAAAATAAATAACTATCTATATGAAATGGTGATTAAGTGATACTTGAAGTCCTATTAAATTTTATTACACGAACAATAATACTCTAAGAGAAAATTCTTAAATATTTTTTCCATAAAGCATGGTTACATTTTACGGTTTTTGGGGGAGAGGTGCTTCAGCTCGGAAGCCCTCCCTCCTCCCTCTCCCCCGCAGATCCGCTTGTGGGGTTTTGTGAAGAAATGAAGTAAAAAAATGTGTTTTTGAACTGACAATCATTTTCAAATATTTTACCTTTATGGAAGTTGACTAGATTTATGAACAGACGGTTACTATATATATATATATATATATATATATATATATATAGAGAGAGAGAGAGAGAGAGAGAGAGAGCGAGAGAAAAAGCGCGGTGGGTCCTATAGAACTGATATTTAAACTGAGTACTATTTCGGATGTTTTGTTTCCAGTTAATGTTTAGTGGTTATAAACTGTTTGGAACGAATCTGACGTGTTAAAGAGAAAAAAAACCTTTATGAGTGACGGATATTCTTAGAATTAAAGGAAATACGCAGTTTTCTCAAAAATTAAAGAAAACAAGGATTTTATTTATTTTTGACTGCCATTGAAACTTTTCCATTAAAAAATATTATTTATTTGTTTAGGTGTTTCGACCACTAAAATTTTATTATAAATGTCGATAGTTATTAAGAATTCAGTAGTAATGTCGTGTCTGGGTACTGTCTCAATATTTGTTTTGGGTGTGTATATATAACTCAATTAGGATCTACTGTCTTGATATCTTTATTTTTTTAAGACAATTATTTGAATTCTCGTGATGATTTTTTAGTTGTTTATATGTTTTAGTGGTGAGAATGTATATACTGGTCGAACCTTAAACGTAAAATAGACGTTGTCTGCCATTCCACAGCCGCTGCTTTCAAAAATTGTGGCTGTGGCTATTATTTAAACCAGCCGCCATTTTTTAAAGCCTCGGCTCTGGAATGGCAGAAAAAGTTCTTTTTTCTCTGTATTTTGTAATTTACAACCAAACCTTCGCCTGCGATGAGATCGATTTTTGGGCCCTGGCTCCAGTGCTACGATGATTGAATACTTCTAGATTGATGAATTCACTCATAATTAATTTTGATTATAATAATAATTGAACAATTTATTTACAGAATATAGAAACCTGGTCTAGAATAGAAATCAAACTTCATTCTGAGTCTAGAGGCCTTAAGATCAACAGCTAAACAAAAGATATTACTGTTCAAAAACTTTAATAAGGTTCGAGCAGTATATACATTCTCACCAATAAAACATATGAACAACAAAAAAAATCGTCTCAAGAGTACAAATAATTGTCTAAAAAAATTAAATGAAAATAAAGATATTAATACAGTAGATCCTAATTGGGTTATATATACTGACCCCGAAAAATTATTGAGACAGGACCCAGACACGACTTTACGACTTACTACATTCTTAAAAACTATCGACGTTTATAATAAAATTTTAGTGGTCGGAACACCTAAACAATTAAATAAATAATATTTTTTAATAGAATAGTTTCTATGACAGTCAAAAATAAATAAAATCCCTGTTTTTCTTTAATGTTTGGGAAACTGCGTATTTCCTTTAATTCTAAGAATATCCGTCACTCATAAAGAGTATTTTCTCCTTAACACAGAATCGTTCCAGAATCGTTGCCCTGGTTCCAGGTCTGTCGTGTCAGTATATGATACATACTTCCTTGATGGGTAAGCGAGGAAAATATTAACATAACCGTACTAGATCATTTCGTATGAAATGTCCGTTTTTATTAATTCATAAACTCAAAATGGGATCAGTCAACCTTTTTTTATGTTTACTACGTTTATGTTTTCAGATTATAATGAGCCGTTATTGATCCTCTCTTTTTTTATTTGCTATCATTCCAATTGATTGTACAGTAATATGCCACTAAATATGACTATGGACACGTGCGATTTTCTAGATTTTTTCTTTTACGATTTAAAAGTTGGTCACTCGGCAGCCAAGCTGCAAGAAACATTTCATCGGCGTTCGGAGAAGGGTGTTGCAACAAGGCGAGAAAAAAAAGTCAAATCTGTTTCGCTATCCATTGTGTTGGGGTCCTAAAACGGATAAAAGACTGAACCAGCCTTCTCCACTTTTGCCTATCTTGGGCTACTACTTTCCATTTTGCGGCAGAAAACTCTGCAGCATCTTTGTTGATTCTATCTATCCATCTAGTTTTTGGGCTTCCAAGTGTTTGTTGTCCACTATCTAACCATTGTTGGTTAGAGGCTTCCTGATTGATTTCTTCGAGCTATGATACTAAATGTAATGAGTCACAATTTCTTTCAGCAGTTCTTTATTGTTCCGTCTCCTCTATGCGTGAAGGTTCCCACCCCGAATAGTTCTAGTTATCGTGCTGAGGAATTTTCTTTCGAATCATTCCATCCAGCTTTCTAGAATTAGAGTCCTGGTTTCGCAGCCATATTACGGAACTGGCGAATGTTACATATCCGCGCCGAGAGTGACGGCTCAGTCTTATTCATCACTCATAAAAAAAAAGAGGACGAAGAGGGTCGGTCTATGGAGGTGAGGTGGTAGAGTGAGCTAAAGCGAGTGCAAAACACGCGTTGTCTAGCAACAAGATAATAAACCGAAGTTTATAAGATATTAAATAATTACAAGTTCGCGTTTCGGTGCCGTAGGGCTTTAAACTCTAGCATTAATCCTCCTCGCTCTCCCCTTGTCCGGCAAAATCCTAAAAGGCGAAGAATAGGTGGTGAAAAAAAAGTTGAAGGGCGACCGAAGACATGTCGGTTTGGAGGAAGATAATGAAGGAGGCTAAGGTTATGCAAGGACCATAGCGCCATCGGACGATGATCCGCTAATTTAATTTACATGTATCATTTATGTACATTTACGAAAATTTTATTTTTCCAAAATAAAGCAAGCTTAACTAGGTAAAACTATTATTATTCCAACCTCCTCATATAAAAAAAATTATTGTATACCACTTATGATAAAGGTAATCAAAACCATATTTTAAGCAATCTAGATTTTTTTATTTATTCTGTCTGTTCGACTTGAATAGAAAATCCAACGGATAGATTATTATTATGTAAATTCTTTTGATTGGAAAATCTCTCACAATAACACAATAACTTATATTTTTCAACTAACATTGGATTGAGAACATGTGATTAGAAACTACTTAGAGAAGATTACAAGACTAGTTCAATAACGCACCAATAGCTAAAAATACAATGATTTTATTGTCCCAGTATACTCTCGAAAAGAGATATATATATTTTTTTTTTATTTGACGATGGTTTGAAATTTATTGACTGAGAAATATTACAATCTGTCCCATCCAAGGACACTAGTAATAGTGATAGAGTAGCTCATTAACTCTCAATGTACAATAAATAAAAATAAATGAAACAGCAAAATAATAATGCTAAAATTCAATATATATATACAAAAGAAACTAAACTTATCAAAATAACAACATAAATACACACACGTGCTTAAATACAGTATTTACAAAATTCATTCACTCAGGGTTAGTCTGAGCCGAGCTTTTCTCCCACTAGTGTATGGAAAGACAGGACTCCAGGAGACTCACTAACTCACTTCTCACTCAGCCGCATTACTCATATTAAGAACCAGCTTTGGAGCATATAATGTTGGTAGTTGAGAGTCACGAAGAAAACAGAATTAATTGATAAAATTTTCAGAATAAACCCCCGCATTTTTTGTTATTCTAAGAAAAATTTTTTTAGAAAAAATATAGATATAATATTAAAATTAAAATGAATAATAATTTTATTGAGGGAATGCGTGGACAACATGGATTTTTGTTTTTGTTTATGAATCTGTGTCCTGGAATCAATTACGTTAATTCATTGTATATCCTAATGTATGGGCATACGCAAGCGTATGGCGTATCATATATGACAGCGTATGGAGCCGTTCCCCCTTCCCTAAATAATTTGAAAGAAAATAAAACACAATATTATACAAAAGGTTTGTCGCAAATTCGAATAATTTTTAAAAGCTGTTGTTTTACGTTTATATTGTATTTCATATAAAAATATTTATAAATTGTAATAATAATACATTTTTCCGATAAAAAAAAATATCTTTATTGTCCTACCTAATGTGAATGCTAAGTACACCTATGTGTATATATGAAGTAATATTGAAACAACCTTACTAAATTACTAATCTATATGTTTATATTTTCGTTTAGAATTTGATTTTTGTTTATTTATTGGCTAGAATATGAATTAATTGATAATAAAATTAAGGTAGAAGGTTTTCTCGTGATATAATAAAAATGTACGTTCTGTGTTTTTGAGTTAAATAACGCATTTAAAAAAAAAAAATTCCCCATTTCAAAATCAAAAACTGTTCGAGTTCAAATATCACTTCATCTCGAAAAAAAATTTCAGTTCGTTTGTAATAGTTTCTTCACGTGCATTGTTGACCGTAGTTTAGATTCTACGAAAAACAGTAGAATTTCTTTCTTCAGTGGCATTAGCTGCAAACAATTATAAAAATTAATCAAATATAGAGCCTCATATATAAAGAGTTTTTCTAAAGGAACTTTCTGGATTCGCCATTGCCTTTTAAGGTATCAAAATAGTCGAGAGGTATGGCAAGTTATTAAGCTTCTACACTTGCCAACCAACGTTGACTAATGATATTTATTGTAATTTTATTTTAGGTATGCTGATGTTTCGCAATACACTTTATGAAAACGGTAAGGATCCTGTTTATATTTAATCATATCTTGATACTTGTTTAGTAGTTTATCTGCTGATTTTTTACGTTTATTATATTTTTTTTTATCAGTGTGTCTTCAACATTATTATAGTTAGACCTATACCCATTTCTCAACCCGAGTCTTAATTTCTATTAAAAAATTTGCCTATTGCTTTCCAAACAGTTCTAGATAAATATAGTATTAATTAAAATTCTGTATTATTTTATTTAATCGTTTAATTCATAGTCTGTAGACCAATTTGAATGAAGCAGTGACATGTTATGTTATAGATAGCTTGGATGTATTTAGAAACTTGATCTGTTGGTGGCAATAAACAATTCCTATTGTACAATAAACTATTTCTGAATTAATACTGTTTTGATTTAGATGTGCGGGTGTTAGTGTTGCCCAAATTCGAGACCAACACGAGTCTTGGTCTTGCAAACTCAGTCTTGGTCATGGTCTTAATCTTGCGCAAGATTCTTGTAACAGTCTTGCAGTTACTTATTAGCTTATTAATATAGAGATATTAATGTAATTTTTTAGATAGGAGAAACCTAACTTAGCCCGAATGAAAAATTAGAGGAGGTAAATACAAAAGTATATTGGTTATACCAATTATTAACATAAATAACTAAGATTGTCAAGTATTAGTACGTATTTTGCCTTAATTTTTATTTAAAAAATCGATTTTTTTTACCAGTTCTGGTCTTGGTCTTGCAACAGTTGAGCGGCCTTGGCTCGGTCTTGCAAAGTGCAAGACCAAGACCGATTTTGAGCAACACTAGCGGGTGTTATGAATGCATGATCCGCTGATGCTGTATAAGTTTGAAAAGATCAGATTGAATGTACATGATTTGATTTTCTTCTGGAGACCTTTTCTTATCATCGTACAACTGATGTTCATCCAGAGTCTTTGACAACATCGACCCTGAAGTACGATGCTCCTAATTACCGCGCGTTGGACTGCTTATTGTACGGTGTTACAAGACGTCGAAGGGTACAACATACATGAGGTACCTTCCCGCTCAGAAGGGCAGATAAGGTACCTTCCCCCCGAAGAGGTTTACTCACCGTGAGCTCGGACGGCTGGTAGAGGACGATGGGTCCCGGTAGCTCGTGGAACCGCGCCGGCATCCTACGACAGACTGCCATGTTGGGCGCTCGCCAGCCATCCCACTCCCTGCTCATCATCGGCCATTGTAATGTATTTCTGTATCCCGATCAATTCGTGAACTTACTTCCGACTGTCTGTTCCGTATTTTCGGAAGGCTGGATCACAGATCGCCCTCTGATCTGACTGCCAAGTGCAGGTGGTGAATGCTGTACGTAAAATTTATTTACTAGCTTTGAGTGTGCTTACGTTTTAGTACCTGATCAGGCATACATTATGGCATAGTGTCGTCGCTATCACTAAGCGATTTGATTAAAAGCTAATCTTTGTTTATGAAACAATTTTTTTATTAATTTATTGAAATTTACAACTGTAAACATAAATACAACCATCAAATTTGCTATAGGAACATATTACATGAAGGTACTTGTAAAGAAGCTACCCATTGGTGACACTTCAAAGATATATTAATTTAAGAAGTGTCTTGGCCATCTTCTTTTCAGACCCCTCGGAGGGTTGTCAGGAATTGTACTGGATGAGGATTGGGGTGCCCAAAGAGTTTGGTATGAAAAGAGGTATATCTATTTCGGGCGAAGTCTTTCACAAGAGGAATGTTGAGGTCTTGGATAATTTTATTTGTTACATAATCAGGAGGATTTAGGATGTTACGGAGAATTTTGGATTGTAAGGATTGGATACGGGAAGTCCCAAAGCTCTTTTCTAGAGTCCCAAAGCTCAATAACGTATGTCCAAATGGGCCTGATGATGAGTGTAAATGAGTTTTTTTGTAGAATATTGGAAGTTTAGAGCGTTTGTCAAGTAAGTGTTGTAGTAGTCGGAATCTGTTGGCAGTTTCTTGTCTTTTAAGTCTGGTATGAGGATTCAAGGTAAGGCGTTTGTCAAGAAGGAGTCCTAGGTAACGGATCTGTTCGACAGATCTTGTTAAAGAATACGGTGGGACAGGATAAAATTACAAGGCAAGAAAATGACTCAAAAACGAACTCTCTTTACTTTGTTTCACAATAAATCATATTTCACATCTCCTAATTCCTAACTGCGTCATAACTGATTCTATGCCGGAGGATATAGTTACTCGTTAAATATTAAGTAACTCATAACTCGTGTGGTTAAAAAATTATGTTTTTTCCAGGAAAGAGGTGAGATAACCATTTTTTGAACATGCATTAACGGATGATTGTGAAGATTAACAACATTCCCTAACAATTTTTACGAATGAAGAAAATGCGCCCTAAGGTCGATGGTGAATAACCTCTCCTCCCTCTAAAGTTATTTTATTGCTCACCTCTTTTTAAAACAGAACAAGCGATAGTAGAATTTAAAAAATCGTAGATCATATACAATTACACTTGCTGCTGTTTGTTTAATGTTTTCCTCTAGTTCCCTGGCTCGAAACTTTTCATTCCGAAAATTCACAACACTGTCGAATTATGCACCTCAAAAATTTTGAAGGCTCAAGATGCACCTTGAAACCCTCTTGGTGCCCCTGGCGGAACTTGAGCAATACTAATTGATTACGGTATTTCTAAATTGATTAATATATTTACATATTATTTTAGGTTTGGACGAACGTATTTAAATGTTTAATAGCAACAGGGAATTTAATTTTTTTTTTAAATTTATTTTATTTTTTTTTTTACATGATTCCGAATCTTTTATTATAAATTTTCTTGTTCTGAATAACGAGTTTTTTTTTTTGTCAAATATAGGCTATTATTTCGTTTTTATTTTACTTGATGTATTTATTTATTTACATATTTACGGGACTATGAATTTATAGAGGAAACTATATTTTTTGTGAGGTTTTAATTGAAGAGACCAAAGAAGGAAAAAATTATCTAAGATTGCCATAATTTTACTTTTGCACCGTTTTTAAGATGAGGAGAGCTATAGTTTTTTTTTTTTAGGGAGAGGGAAGATATTCTCCATCGCCGTTGGTGTAGATGGGCACCCCTGTGATAAGATGTATTGCAGGAGTTCACGAGTACTTATTTCGAGTTTTTTAATACCTGTTTTATGTTATGAATTATTGCGTACCCAGAAAATTAACATGTATAAAGTTAGCCGGTACATGTTTTTATAAATATTTACCAGTGGTGCCCGTCCCCATCAAGGTCGATGGTGCAAGAAGCTACTCTCCCTCTCTATCCTCTCACAAGATATTTTATTGCACAGAAAGTAGAATTAGAGAAATTGTAGATAATACACAATTACTCCTGCTGCTGTCCATTCCATGTTTTCCCAATGTCCCTTATTCAGAAACTTTTCATGCTGAAAATTCATAACCCAGTTCAAATGTGCCTCCTCAAAAATAAAAAAAAAACATCAAAATATGCCCCCTTCAAAAATTTGTAGGCATAACTTATGCCAATCCCTTATGAACACTCCAGATATTTACTGCTTTCTAAAATGTTCACGTTATTTATGCATTGTTACCTTATGTATTTTGCTTGTGTTTCAAATTGCCCATGATCCTGGTTTTTAATTATATATATATATATGCACAACATCCTTCCAATATAATGGTGATTGAATCCTTGTTGTAATAGTACAGTTTCATCTTTGCATTTTAAACTTAGTTTTTTTTATTTATTTATTGGGTAATATAATACTCTGTCACATAGACAATAAATATAGTGAGGTTTGACCACATTTCCACTCTATGTAAAGAAAAAAAAAATGGTCAAAAATAACAACTAAATAATAATCACAAAGTATACACAATAAATAAAAATAAAATGACTTAAAGATAAGTAAATTAAAACACAGACAATACCTATAACACTATTTACAATCAGATGTTGTAACTTCGAGACAGGCTTACCTCTCCAATTATAGAAGGAAAAGCCAGGATTCCAGGAGATCCCTGTGTTACTCTTTTAACCGCTGTTACTAAAGCCAGTGGAGAATGGTCGAGAATGCTTTAGCTGCATACATTCATATCTAAAACTTAGTTCTTTAGATTTATGACCTACTTGGTGGGATTATTTTTCTATAGAGTACATTTTGCTGATTTTCTATTTTAATAAAGGATTATGTATTAATAATTATGTAAGAAAATCATGAGTCAATAAAGTATAAAGTTATTTTTGTTATCTATAATTTTTTTCCCGAATAACTTTTTAAATTTTTTTCTTAACTAGGTTTTACAGGTTTTTATAATTTTATTCACTTGTAAAAGTTGATAAGGAAATTGTTAATCATAATCATTAGTTATTTTCGTTCAATAAATGGTTAAACACATTTACCCAGAAAAACTAACCTGTGGATTATTTTTGTACCTATTGTATATCTTATATTAATTATTACTAAGTAGTCAGATACTAAATGCTCTTATTTATGTTTTGATCATTTTATTAAAATGATGAAAGCAGAAAACTATAATAAACTTCAATTGCAGTAAAATTAAATTTGGAAATGTCTTATTATTTAAAATGAGATTAATTTTCTTATATGTAAAGAAATTCCAATGAAATCATAACACCAGAGATGTATACATTTTTTAAATTTACTATTTAAATCAAAAGCTTGTTAATATTTAGATAAAACTGAATTTTGGCTAACAAAATTCTTCTCTAAATTGGATCAGATCCAAAATGTTTTCTTTGAGTTTAAACAAGGAACGGTCTATTAAAGTTGTATTCTTTGTAATTTATTTTGAAATTAATCTAATTTTCCACATATTATTTTTCAAAGTTTGTTTTCTGTTTTATCTTTGCAATACTTAAGAATCAGTATTTTTCAAATATGTTTTGAAGATTTATATGTTAGTTTCCTCTGCTACCCTACTTGTATTAAAAATATACGGTAGGTATGATTCAATAATTTTCAGAAATAATGAACTAATACCTAGATGTAAATTAAATTACCTCTTTTTACTAACTTTATAGTTAAATGGTGTACATGAAATATTATATGAATTTTTATTATATTTATATTTTTACCGTGTTGTGGCTTTGTTACATCGTGCCAAGATTATTTCATGCTGTTTTCACTGGTTCACTCTTTTCTTATTGCCAACAAGTATGTAGGAACTTAAATGTTAGCATCAATGATTTTACTCATTACGTATACTCGGTTATTATTTTTGTTTATTTCAATGTCAATAGTCTTAAAGAATCAGGATAAAAATTTCTTCTTTATCCTCCTATTGATATGATCTGTATTTAAGTCATTAATTTAATAAATAGGCAAATTATTCAAAAGTTGTCTATGTATTTAAAAAAAAAAATAACATTTTGTAAAAGTTAATTTTTCAGTTCTTTAAATCTAACTCACTAGTTATATTGGTGAGATAAATGTTTAATATAGCTTCAATACAAAATAATAAATTTAACTGACAAAATTGTAACTAATACAATGATGTTTTATTATTTAAAATGGATTCTGTGAGTGATCCAGTATATATCAGTTAACTTATATTCTAAATATTTTAATGGACAAAATTTATAAAGTCTATTTTTTCACAATTTATGAGATAGTGAAAACAGATATATAAAATTATTGAAAATGTACTGCATTTTTGTTTGTTTTTACTAATTTATTTAATATGAAGATTCTGAAAAATCCTTGAAGACCAATGGACTTCCAATTAACCTTAATATTAATGGTGCTCTGGAAAAAAATTTTACCTGATTCTGGATACTCAATTATAATCAGATATACTGTGTAATAAAGTCATTCAAATATTGTTAAAGCAATAATATTCATTTATGATAATTCATTCATGATTTCTATCATTCTATCTATCATGAAATTCTAAATTCTTGATCATAAGCATTACACCTCGTTTTATGCTTTGAATTAAGAGATAACCTGAAGATATGCATGTATTGGATTAGCTAGGCCTGGGTAGTAGCCGGTCACGAATTGGAAAAACTGAATATGAGTAAA
The DNA here is from genome assembly GCA_928085145.1 of Nezara viridula. Taxonomy (NCBI): domain Eukaryota; kingdom Metazoa; phylum Arthropoda; class Insecta; order Hemiptera; family Pentatomidae; genus Nezara; species Nezara viridula. Next base: position 88,018,507 of record OV725082.1, read on the forward strand.
TGCCAGGTACTAAACATACCACATAAGCATGGTTCTGGGTAATACACTACTTATGACATATTAGCAATAAGGTACACCATCCTAGCTTAATGGCGAACAGACATAAGCAATTTGAAAATTTGGGGTTACAGTAATTTAAAAAACAAAATCAAATAAAAAATAATATTTACATTAATGAAAAGTGTGGCTATGAAGCTTTTGAGGAGTCTAATGTTAATACGGAAGAGAGAGAAAGTGAAAAATAAAGATATTCTCCGTAAAGCAAATGTTTAAAGCTTGAAGGTTGAAGCTCATCAGTTGAATATAATGAGGCATGCACCGAGTGAATTCCAAGAGATAACAGCAGGAAAAGAAGCTGGCCTCATCCGAAGTGGAGGGACAAAATGACACATTTTGTAGGCGATAACCGCTGGCTTTTGGCTAGTGATAGAACCAGATGGAAAAATATTGTGAATAATATTTAGTTGAGGCATTGTATTTTGTTTTACTATTCTTTGTGCTTTTAAAGTCTTTGTTTTTTTGCTATATGGTTTTGTTTTATCTTATGCCTTAAATTGTTACTCTATGAAGGAAAATCTGATATGAGTTGTTTTATTTTACATGTTTTGAAAAGTGTTAATATGTACTCACTCTTTTGTGTTGTAGCTTATTCCATTTATATTCCTTCCTAAGGGAGAGGCTTTTGTCATATCTATTGATGTCAGTAAAGCTTATTATTAATATTATTATTATTTACATTAGTTATAAAGATTAAGACCATAATAACTGATGGAAAAAATATATACATCCAATGTATAAAAATAGTAATAATAAATGAAAGTGGATAATTGTTAACTGTAGAAGATATATTTATTTATATCATTATTTTTCTTATTCATCTCACTCATCTTTCTCCATTTACTCTTTACCATATCTATTTTGTTTATATTGTTACATTTACTCATTTTATCTTATTATCTTAATTTATATGACTTAATTTTTCAATTCCTATATATGTTTCGATTGATTTCACTACATTTAATTATTTTCTGTTTACTTTTATTATTTTCTTTATATGTACATTTTCTTTGTTTTTCATTATTATTCTATGTTTATCTCACTTCCTCTGATCATTTTAAGACATTAACTTATAGCAACTACGTCATCCTATTTATTTTATTTTTACCACTTACAATTTGTATATCTTAATATTCCATTTCATCTCTTTAATGTTATTTTATTTTTTGTTGCTTTGTTAATTTCATTATAAGTTGTTAAATTTATTTTATTATTTTCTTAGACTTCATCACTTTATTATCTTAATTTTATATTTCCTAAGTTTGTTCCATTATTTAATAAATTCTTCATTATTTCATAAGTCACAGCTTTGTTATCGTTTCTTTATACTTCTTTAATTTACATATCATAAATTTGCCATTCCACATAGTTAAGTTGTCTCCATAATTATTAATTTTAACTATTTACATATTATTTACTATATTATTTTACCTATATATTATTACTATTGCTGCTTACTATTTTCTCAATATTTATATGTTATCTTGTATTTGCTTAGCCCTGTAACTTAGGCCGAAGCGTCAGTTTAATTTATATATAATTAAACTAAATATAATTTATTTATTTTTACTTTGTACTTTAATTGACTGAAAATCCCAACCAACTTTTATTGAATATAATAATAAATGAATTAAAATGTTTAAGACAGTGGAAATATAAGATAACATTATATCCAACATATTAAGAATACAATAACATAAAGTAATAAGAATTATATAAAAGAATGAGTAGTAAATTCAATTAAGACAAATATTTAAAATGTTGAACTTTTAACTTGATTGAAGTACGACGTAACACGATAACCTTTTCGAACAAAGAATTCATTTTTAACCAAATTCTTACTTCTAAAATCTCAGAAGTCTGACTTACTTCCTATAAACTTAGGTTGTTGAAGTGAATTTAAATTTTCCAAGAAGAAATAAGACTGATGTTTTGTTAGACCACATGCTCAGTATCAAATATTACTCCAATAAAATGCATTGTAAGTTAAAATTTAGATAAGATTATTATGGTTATGAAAAACATAAAAAGTGATAACATTGTTGAAAAATGGAAACAGATGCACTCTACTTCAACAATAATAATAATGGTTATGTTCAGAAAATGATACATACTTTCATGCTTGCATTATACTCTTGACCACAGACCATCATAGGACAAGACCAACAGGAAACATTATATAATATTAAAAAAAATATATACATAAAATATAGAAATAGATGCTTCCTACTAATAACGAGGATTAAAAAAAATGGAATACAGTCCATTTTAAGCAATAGAAGAGGAGAAACGACCTGGTATCAGGTTTTTTGAATTGATATGAATTCGATTATATGCAAATAAAATGTGGAGAGCAGTGTTACTTTAATATTATTGTTCTAAAAATAAATAGTAACAGAATTATATAATATGCGTGCAATAGATCCATTAGGGTCGTGGTGCAATAAGCCAACAAAAAATTCCAAAAAAGTCCACTTTCATTACACTGTAACATTTTCAAAGAGTTTTTTGCCAAGAAGTAAGAAATGAGAGCCAATGATGCTCTAGTGAGGCCATAGTAAAAATAATGGATCCAAAGAGATCTAATTTAAAACCTTTAACTTTATGTTCAATTTTTGTCATAATCTAATAATCTTTGTTCAATTACTTTTAAATGGTTTATAAAGAAGAGAATACATCCACTATGAGATGATCATGGAAGAACTGGTTTGGCTATGCATTGAGGATAGAGGGCCGTTTAAAACATACTTCATCCTTGATGGTAAAATACTACCTGGATGCCCAAGAATGTTTCAAATGGCATATATTGTGTGTTTCAACAGGAGGAGAGTCAAAAACAGCTGGCAGGCTAGGAATCTACTTAGGACCACTGAAAATTAGCAGCCATGGCTATATACTTCTCAAAGCTGAAAAGCAATAAATTAGCGATGTTGAAGAAGAAGATTAATAAAAAGCACCACTTTTTTTTCTAGTAAAATTATTTTCCATAATGACTAAGTAGCTGTGCTTTATGTAATATAAAGCTAATATTACAAATTAACTACAAAGGCCATAGGTATTAATTAAAAGGCACAAGTCCCTAACAGAACACACAAAAAAAAAAAAATAATTGTCTGATTATTTTATAAGATTTATTATATATAATATATAATATATATATTTATATTTATATTTATTATTTTGTCCTCTCCTGTCTCGTTTTTTTTAGGCTATATGGGAGAGGGGAAGGAGGGGGGAGGGTTTTCCAGGCCAGAGGGTAAGGGCGGTGGAATAATGCCAGGGTTATAATCCCCTGGGCACCAGGACGCGAACTCGTACTTACTTTATCAGTTAATATCATTAATCAGGTTGCCGGGCAAGTGCTGAGCACATGCGTTAGCTCTTGTTATATTCTTACTATATTTATAATTCATATTTGTACGCAATGTTCCTTTCCCAAAATTATTTATTTTTCATTTTTCACAAGATTAGCATTTCTAGTTCAGCTTTTTTTCAGAATGTATAACATTGCCAGCGATTCATCATTCTCATTGTCATTTTGGTGTTAAATTTTTATTTTGAATCAAATATGAATTATTTCCGCACCAATATTTAAAAAAAAAAGAGAATGATGAATAGTTGGATTAGTTAATTATTTTGAAGATCAGATAAAACTTGAAATGTTGATGGGGATCATGTAAAATGAGAAATAAATAAAATAGGAAAGACAGATGATGTTCAAGAATTAATTTTGAAAAAGTGTTCAAGTATAACAAAGTCGGAATTTTACTTGACACAGTTACCGTTGGATTGTGATTTTTATTAATTTAAAAGTTTTATTTTTATATTAGCCAAACTACAAGACTGAATATTACAGAAAAGAATTAATATACTAAATAACTTCGACACAATACTGTTGCCATTAAGACATAATGTAATTATTAAAATAATAATATTTATTATTATTTAAATCTTTAATTCTTTTTAATATAATTTTATTATTTTAATTAAATTATATTAGTACATTATACAGCCTAGGGTTATTAATTATAAAATATCTATAAATGTTATTAAAATTTACAGAAATAATGGGCTTTTTAAATATACAATTTCATCATTACATATTGCATGTTCATCTGTAGGTCTATGTTATACTTTTGGGTTTTTGAATATAAGATTGGGGGTAATCAGTTTTTAAAATAATATTTTACACCATTTATTCTATATTTTAAAGATATATAATTTATTAAATTTGTAAAAAAAAATTTATACACATAGGTTTCATTCAACATATATCTATATATACAAGTAGAATTTCGTAATATTAACATTATCATGCTTATGCTATGATCAGTCTTTCCTAAATCTTTGATCTACCTAATACTATCGTGCTGAGAACACTGTAGATGCACTGGGAAGGCACTTTTCCTTAAGTACTATGAAAAAATCATACTGTCTCTACTTTCGTATCACTTTCCATCAATTATAATACTAAATATCATATATATACAAAAATAAATCACATAGATTCAATACATATTTAAAGAAAAATACTAGGAAACATATAGGTCGCGATACTTTTTAAGTATTTTTTCCTTATTCCTATCACATTTCTTAAGTATAACTTTAGTAAAGTAACCATCATCTTAATGAGATCTGAACATCTGCAAACTCAATCAATTCTTTAAAGTGGACTTTTTGAATGTTGAATAAGTATATCCACTTTTTATATTAAAAATAAATTATTTAGTAATGCTCGTGAAACACAAATGTTTACGGTAGAACATTTCCTTTTTGAATTTGAATGAATGATGGATTTTGACTAGGAGGATTTGGTTTTCCAAGGTTCTTTCTCCTTCCTGAGAAGTAGTCTTCGATTTCCTGTAGAGTTCTGCCTTTTGTTTCGGGAAGGAAGAAGTAGAAGAATATTGTTCCAAACGATGAGATACACCCATACAAGATCCATGTTCCGTGCTTGGTGAATAGAGATTGGAAAAGTGGGTAGGATTTAACCACAAGAAATATGAAGAAATGGCATCCGCATGTTGTCAATCCTCCAATGATTCCTCTTACCTAAACAGATAAAGATAATATTTGTAAGTTTTTTTTCCAATAACCTTATCCAATAAATTAATAATATTTTAGGGAAAGTTATTTAATTAAGTGATTATTTCTTTGCTATTGAATATTTGAATAGATCAAGTAGGGAAATAGGCGATGTTACATTTTTTTTTCAAAATTGATTTATTGGCAGATTAAAATAGATAAAGAAAAACACTATAATCCTGGTAGGTCCAACTTACAAAAGAACAATTCTATATGTTTTAAAAATGTATTAGAAAAATGTTGAATAAAAGTGTAATAGAGAATAAAAGTCTATGTCCAACTTTGAATTTTGTTTTTTCTCTTTTTCAAGTTATTTGGAATATGTCTGTTTTTCTCTCAGGTCATTCATGTGTGATGAGTTAATAGTGCAATACAAGGCACTTCTAATTTAATTAAAAAAATAATATCTCAGGTTAACATAAAATGCTTGAAAAGGCGAGATGTTGACTAGTTTGTGATAAACCTTATTCTGAGAAACTTAAGGTTATTAATTTGGAGTCTCAGTAAATCTATCAATAATGGCTCTACAACTGGCTTAGCGAGTCATAGCCTCTGCCAACAGTGTCCGCCAGGTGTGTCTGCTTTGTGCCGGCACCATCCAGCCTTGAACTCCTAGCTTCCTCGCATCTTTGACCACGCTGTACCTCCATCTTAACTTTGATCTTCCTACTTATCGCACTCCATGTAGGATTTTAACCAACACCATCTTTGGGATCATGTCCTCTCTCATTCTAGCCACATGATCTGCTCATCTGAGACGGCCTGCTCTTATAAAATTGGCAATATTGTCCTCATTAAAATGCTGGTAGATCTCCTGATTTTTCCTCCTTCTCCACTCTCCATTCACACACACTGGACCATAAATTCTTCTTAGAATTTTTCGTTCAAATATTAGGTCTTGCTCGGCTGCCTTGGTTATCGTTCAGGCCTCTGATGCATAACTTAAAACCGGTCTGATAAGAGCCTTGTAGAGGATTACTTTGCTAAGCTCAGTCACCAGGGTGTTTTTTATGTGTTGACTCATACCAGCAACGGTTGGCCAGCAAAATTTATCTCTGTATCCATCCTGTTATCAACAGTCCTGATCTGAGAGCCCAGGTATGTGAATTCTGATACATCTTCAAACCTAAAGGATCCAAAATTCACCCTAGTGCCATGTACGGGGGTCTCCTGGGTTACCAAGTATTTCGTTTTTTCCTTGTTGACAGTCAGACCGAGTTTCCTCACTGCAGCCTCCAGATCCAGAAATGATTGTGCAACCATTTTCCGAAAACGCCCAATAATTTTTATAACGTTTGGACACTATCTGGAGTTTTACTATCTATTCATGCAATACAAATTATTTTATTAATAAAATCTACTGAAGTAAATATTTTAAAAGTTTGTTTTATCATAATTCTTTTCAAAATTGACTGCACTATAACTAACAATACTTAAATTTGTTTCCTCTTCTTTTTTTTTACCATCAATTATCTCTATTTTTGTTTTCAGTTTAATAATTAAAATGCTGTATATAATCTTTCCAAACATCAAATCACTATAATTACCCTACAGAAGTATCATAACTTCTATTAATTTAATGTTACATTTAGCGCTGTGCCAAGAATTTTTCCCAATTTGATTTTGCACCAAAACTAAGCTCTGAAAATGTGAATTACAATACCATTTACTAGACCAGAAATACAATCTGAAGACCAAAAACAGTTAAAAAGGTTTTTTAAACTATGCCTTAAATTAAATTATTAATTATGCTATATAAAAATGTTTACCTGTGTTGGATAGACTTCTCCAACCATGACCCAGGGTACCACTAGGTAACCAAGTACGGATGCGGCAGTAAACAAAAATATAGCAAAAATAGGAATCCACGTAGCTATTGGTTCTATTCCTTCCTTTGCCCACTTATCACCCATCCACATGTAACCACCAAGAGTAATCAGTGATACACCACATCCAACACCTGCAGAAAAGGAAAAAGTGAGATTAATGCACTAATAAATGTAATTTTAAAGAGCTAGATGTATGAAACAATAGTACATTATGTCACAGGTAAACAACACGAGGGAGAGCTTTATAATGTGCTTTTGCCTTACATTAACGATATGTTATTGATGTAATAATTAATTTATGACTTAATGAAAGAATGTAAAAGAAATAAAATAAAAAAGGAAATTGTTATAGTATATTTTACAGGATAGAAGTATAAAGTTATTTACAGAAAGAATTTTTTTTCCATGAGCATAACCTCTCCAATTTCCATCCACAACATTCTCCCTTAAGTTGTTTTCCTATATTTACTTTATAATCTACTTATATTGTTATATTATTTTGTAAATTTGGAATTTTGTTTTTATTTGTGTCTGTATTGCATGTGAAGTATTAATGCAGAATCCAAAATAGTATTATTTTTTAATATTGTGTTTATTATGTCTACTACACTCCAGAGGCTGAAGGCCAGGCAAACCGATATCTCTTTTATCTCTTAGCTTTTTTAATCAATAAAGGAAAGAAAGGTCTCTCTTAGCTAGCTCTATAAACTCTTGTGGTTGTTGTCAAATAGGTGAGCGGTAGTCATGAAGTTGTACTAGTCCTTTAGTATAACCTAACTTTTTACGGAATGGTTTTAACTTAGAAAAAACAAAATTATAATTCTGTGAATCCTTCTTGATTATTTCTAATCTAAATAAAAAATATGAGAGTGATTCACTTATTTGATACAAATGTGAGAGTTCTTCTGCCATACATCCTCATGCATACACAAGAAAATAAGGTTATGACTAGCCTCACTACCCCGAGCATCACAGTCGCAAAGTATTTGTCCCATGTTGCACCAGAGTCCTAAATAAAGAAAACAAACTTTTACATGTATTTACTTAGCCTCTTCATAAAAGTACGGGTCTCTAAAGGAAAAGAATGTTTTATCATTTTAAAAATTAGCAGTCATTAATGAAACAATGAATATATAAATTTTATAACTTTGCAGTTGTAAATTATTTAACTGTTTAATAATAATTTTTTCTTTAAACTAAAAGTAGCAGTTATAATATAAAAAAATAATTACTTGAAACACTTCAACAGCATAGAAGGTGACAGAGTTTACTCCGGAAAACTGGTAAATGAGGAAGTATAATGTCAGAATGAAGAAAGGTTTGAGAGCCGCTGGTTGAATCAGTCCTCGAAGTATTTCTTCCGTCGAAGGCTTATGCAGGTTGTTCTTTAGGGCAAAGTTGATCATCTGATTTGCTTCATAGTCAATATCGCAGGTTGGTCCTCGCAGCTTAGAGAGTGCAGCACGTCCTTTAGCTTCCTTCCCGACAGAAACTAGCCACTGAGGGGACTCGGGTATCAAGAAGCAGCCAATTAATGATATTGCTGGAACAGTACTACTTATGAGAGCGACCCTTTTCCAATCAAAGACTGCACCCACCCCGTATTCTATCAGCACACCTGTGAAGAAGATAATTCAAGTTGCAATGGGACCATGAAACTAGGAATTCAATAGCATTAACTATATTTTTCTGAGCAGAAATTAAAATTAAAATAAGTGAAAAATTACCTAAAGAGACACCAACAGATGCCATGGCAGCTAACATTCCTCTTAGGTGTGGTTGTGTTGCTTCTGCAGTGTATACCCTAGCTGGAGCACCGACCATCCCGGAGCCCAGGCCAACGAGAAGCCTGCCTGCGTAGATCATTGCGAGAGAATCAGCATAAGCAATTAGCAGCCATCCAATGATAGTTGGGATTTGGGTCACGATGAGGCTCTTCTTCCTTCCAATTCCATCCATCATCCAGCCAGAGAGAATACATCCTATAGGCGTTGTAACTGCTGCCAAGCTAGCTGCACAACCAAACATCAGCATAAATATTTTGTTGAGATCAGAATTAAGGAAAGCATAGATTAATAACAGTGAAAGATATGGTAGAGGAAGATCATCCCGCAGATGGCTAGGTCAAGTGGAGAACATAGAAGATATTTAAGAAGACGGGAATGAGATGATGAAGGATGCTTGTCCGGTATAGGAGATTAAAATAATGAAGGAATATGATAGGAGAGGCCCAGGTTGCAGATCCTTAGTGCCAAAAAAAAAAAAGAATAAAATAAAAACAGCTATAATATTGTAATCACTATTAATATAATATTTAATAGATGGTTAGAATGAAGGTTGGAATTAATCCAGTTTTGATAATTTTGAGATATTCAGTGTTTTCTAAACTTCTATAGACTATAAAAAAAATTGAATGATATAAAATTAAATCTTATTAAAACAATGGTAAAAATTCTGAGATTAGTCTCATTGCTTTAGCAGTTTATGGCTTCTTAGTCCTAATGGCAATATGGATAATTTTAATTCAAAGCTTGTCAAATATTTTGAATTAAATAGAAAAAAATGTTTTAAAAATAGAAATTATTAAAAAATATATATTTCTTGTAGTTTTCATTAGGATTAGACCTTAAAATTTCCTTATGTAGAAAAAAAAATCTGTTTTATAAACTTGCTCATATCCTAAAGGAATTCACACAAATTATTTCATTTCTTTATTTTTATTTGCTATTATTGATTTTTCAACGGAGGAATAGAGAGAGAAGCTGGATTGTTAGGAATAGATTTATCATAACTATTATTCATTATGACCATTACTTACCAACCCAGGAAGCTTGGTCTTTGTCAATGGGAATAAGACTATCAGGGGCCTCCAGTTGAGGTATAGCTACTGCAGAAAACCCAAATGCCATTCCTGTGTTGATTGTACCCAGGTTCGCCATCAGAGCGGCTCCAACCTGAAATAAATATAACAATCATATTATAATATAACATAAATAGCTCCTTCAATTTTAAGGAAGGGTGGTCAATCAGAAATTTTATTTTCATTTATTTATTTTTTTAAAATTTGGCTTTGAACTTGTGAATGAAATATCAGGACTACAGCAAAACCAGAAGCTTTATATAACATATATTTATTAATGAAGCAGATAATGATTAAAAAATAAACTTGTAAGTAAACAAATACTTAGATTTCTCCAGTATATTTGTAATTTATATATACAAGAAAATTTGTGGCTATTTTGTTTTTTCAGATATAATACTCATGCCAGTTATGGTATTTTTTCCAATATTAGGTTTTTTATTTTTTGTGTCAATTTTAATTTAAAATTTTATCTAAAAGTGTTGTTTCAGTTTTTATTTTGTCTTGTTGATAATCATAATTGTCGGCATCTTATCATTTCCAAAGTACCGCTATTATCTTTATTTTAAGGTTGTGTAATCAAGCAACTCTGAGGGAGATATTTGCTTTACAGTAAACAATACCTGGCAAACAAAATGTTTATATAACAAGTCGATTTATATATGTTTTTATGATAATTATTTTTTTATATATTTGACTTAAGTTAAATTTGGGCGTTATGTAATAAAAAAAAAATAAGCATGAACAATGAAAGGAAGAAAAAAAATGTGTATATATATATATATATATATATATATATATATATATATATTTTTTTTTTTTTTTTTTTATATATATATAAATCTATTTTACTAATATAAACTAATACTTCTGTATATATATATATATATATATATATATATATATATATATATATATATGTAAGTTCATTTATTATCCTAAGGATTAAAGAGTTTGCTGTGTATATAGAAACCCAATATGATTGGGAAGCAATCTTTTATATTTTATATTTTTATGAAAATAAAGTGTTTCTCTCTCTTAGTTTATGAAATTTTTTATTAAATATATAATAAAATATTTTTAACAAAACACGATCGGTCTTGTACAGACGATATAATTAAATTTATTATTTTGTTGGATATACGGAAACAATATTATATTTTGAATTTAATTTTAATTTAGATTAAAATAGAATCGTCGAATTTTCGACTATACATAACTTATTTAGTACGACTGGGAATAAAGGTATTATTGCTAAACAAAAGAAATGGTTGTACATTCATCCGGAGCGTGATCCAAGTTCACTGTCCTCGATCGACCAATTTGAACTTAAATATGCTTCAACTTCTGTTGATTTCCGTCTCTTTCTTCTCCCACTTCGATTACGATTAATTTTTTTAATATGGATTTTCGAATTTTAATCGAGTTGAAAGCGAAAAAAAATTTAAATAGAAAAAAATTACTGCAAGTACGAATTATGCCAAATCTGAAACCAATTTTATAGCTTACTACCACTGTTAAATTGAAGAACCTGTGAGTTGAATAAAGAAGAGATGTTTACTGATCCCTGACTGAGAAGCTAAATAGTTGTTCAATTTTATGGTATCTGTAATAATTTGAATTATCTTGGAAAGATTAATAGCCAAGTTACGGTATTTTGATGAAAACCTTTTTGCGAAATCGTTTAAAACTCGTTAAGGCTTTTTTTTTCTGTTCTTCCCTACCTCGCCTTGTAGGCTATACAGGATTTTCCCGGATTGAAGGGTGAGGGCGGGGAATTGAAAATCCTCTCTGGGACCGGGACGCGAACTCGTACTTTTTTTTCAATCTCAAAGCTTGGTTGTTGGACAACCCACGGTGCTGTGCACACACGTTAGCCCAGTCGATCTCCCCGCCCCCCAAGTTGTTAAGGCTTATAAGTGACAAAGCCTCCTCCCTTCCCGTAGATCCGCCCGTGCATCGTACCTCTGGATTTGAGCGCGATCCAGGCCCGATCACCTCCCTCAACAACCGTTGGCCTTGTAACAGCATTTCCTTAACTATAAAAGTACTAAAACTAAAAAGTACCTAAGACCCTTCATGCGTTGTAGTGGTACAGCTTTTTTTTTTTTTTTTAAATGAAAACTTCTTTAAACGCGCTTTGCACGTTTTCGTGGGTAGTAAATGAGATCGATCCGTCATGATCGGATATGCAACGCTCATTCTGGTAAGTCGGCTCGAGTTGACTAATTGAAGTGTTTTTGCATTTGGATTAAGATATCTCAGAAACTAGAAATTGGATCTGCATACTGTAAGTGGGGTAAATTTTTAGCATTTCATCCTCTTTGTAATGAATTATAAATCAAAATTTTGTTTTGACGGAACGCCGAGTAAGAGTCGGAAAAGGAAAAAGATAGTGTTGAAAAGCAAACGATAACGACTATTTTTAACGACATTTTTTATTTCATATCTCCTCTTCTTAATGTTTTCACTTTCATCGTGTGGCTTTAAGCTGTTTGGCTGGTCTGTGTGGTGTATATATAATCATGTATTAGTATTGTCATTTTTTCCTTTGGTAGACTTTATTTCTCTTGTCTTATACCGTACATGCTTATTTGAATTAACATCATCTAGGTAAAAATAAAATTAGCAAAAAATAAAAAAAAAACCACGCGACACGCTTGAAACGATTTAACGAAGGTTTCTAACGGAGTAGTGGAATATTCCAATTGGCAGGAACAAATGGGCAAAACCACAATAACCAGTACTGCCAAGCAACTTACATGTCTTGAATATTTATAAATTAAGTTATATTAACAATTCACACCATCGAGATGGTTAATAATGAATATGAATTACTGTATTAAGTATTGCTAAACTAAAGATAAACTACTAATTATTTCCTTATATTTTTAATAAGAAACATTATTTTAAGGTAAATCTTTGTGAGAATTAGTCAACATCAATCATTTTGATCTTGTTTCCTATTCTTAGCAAAACACTTTCATATGGTTTATGATAATTGATAGCCTGTATAAGTAGAGGTAATGGATGAAAGATTAAAAATAATAATAATATAATTTTCAATAATTAAAAATATATATATTATTAAAGTAAATTGTTAATTATTAGACTTTTATAATTAGTTGACCTTCTGATTTATAAACCAAGAAGCAAAGCCAAATGAGAATCGATTCGTTTATTTCCAATGAGAATCATTTTTATTATTAACATTTTTTCAGGAAATGCAAAAAATATATTTTCTATACCAATCGTAATATCAAAACCGATATATATTTTTTTTAAATAATTTAGAAAATTCTTTTTGTGTAGAACATATTTAAAAAAAATACATGTTATTTCAGTATTAATTAAAAAACATTGAAACTTCAATAAGATCCTTTTTGGAAAGACATAAACTTCAATGCCCATTTCTTAACAAAAAAAAAAAGAAGAAGGTTGGACGATTTCGGAGAGAAAATTGGTGTGCGAGTCGACGAAAAAGGTATAGAAAATATAATATAAAAAAGTAACTTTTTTCTTTTATAATAATGATACATTTAAATAAATTTATTTTTGATATGAGAAATGAAAGTTTCATTACATTTCTTGAAAAAAAGATCGGTTTCAGAAATGAACTTTACACCAATTTATTTTTAATACTTAGGTTCGTTTTTGAAGAAAAGTAATAGCGCACAATAACACAGTGGGACGACTAAGGGAAAACTCGTAAAATCTAGTTGAATCTGTCTACATCTTTTTTTTAATTCCAAAAACTAAATAAACTGTTTTATTGATACCTTGTGTTGTTGGCAGAGTTTTGGAGAATATTTTCAGTTGGCACAATATACATTTTTTACTGTTTTTATTGAATAGTTAAATTTAAAAAAAAATGATTTAACCGATGTCGCGTGTTTTCCCTTAATCGTCCGTGTGCATCGGGGTAAGTGAGTCTTTTTTACTCACGGTTCTATACTTATCTCAATTTCTATAAAAATCGATTAGTGTTCACTTTGGAAATAATCAATCGTTACATTATTTTTTTTACATGTGATGACGGGGAGGGGAGGGGGGGGTGCGACCAGCTATATAGTGCAGATTATTGAAACTATACTTTTATTTTTGAGAGAGTTTTCCCGTCTTTTGAGGATTAATAGGCCTTAAAAAAAAATATATCGAGAATATAGGCTACATTGTGCTTCTTCGTATAATGGAGCAGAGCCTTGAAGAAAGATCAGTTCGGATAAGTCTTTTCTCTTGGTTCTTTTGGGAGGCCGAACAATCGAGGGGGAACAAAGCACTCGTCATGGGCAAGCGCTGACCACGTGCAGGCTGCGTGGCCAGCTAAGTTGTGTTGTGTAACGTGCCACTTGGTGGTGATCAGAGGTTTGAAGGACGGAGGGAATTAATTCCGAATAGTGGTGATAATTGGAGATATTGGTTCTGGGTCAATGGATGGACCATTGAGGAAGGTCCATGTACTTATATAGAAAATTAGAACTTTTGATAAGTACTGAAGACTGGGATACTTAGATTTATTTTTATTTCTTTATTTTTTTTTGTAAATAAGAGTGGTTACGTCGTATTTAAATATATCAAATAGAAAAATTGGGATAATAATAAAGATGCGAAATGAAATTAATTTGCGTAAGTTCGAAAAAATCGTTCTCGTCAGGTAAAAGAAAATATTTGTGTGTTTTGTTTTTAAATCATCTACCGTGGAACGCTATAAGAAAATGGGGCCAGTGGCGAACCTCTCCCTCCATCCCTGTATGGTAAGCAAGTATTAAGCTAAAATGACATGATGAATCTTAGACCAAAGTGCCACGGGATCCTCAAAATACTTTTCGTACATATTTTGAATTGTTACGAAAGTGTAAAATTGTAGGTGAGGATAAACTGAGAATTCTTTCTCTCTAATTTTTATCCACAAAAACTAAGTGTCAGTCTTGTTGGCTTATAGTCCATGGTACAGACCCATTTTCATCAAGTTATTAACATCCGCCTGAAACTTCGTAAGTAGCATCATCTCATTGTAACCTACAACTATTTTATTTACGAAAATTCTCGGAACTGGGGCGTTTTCAATCTACAGATCGGCAAACTTTGTCCATTTAATTGGGTACAAAAAACTCGTAAATACCCATTTGCTTTCCACTCGAATCGTCCCATAACTTTAGTCCAAAGTCGAAAAAAAAATAATCTTCAAAAATATTACAAAAATATGAAAAATATTAAGCACACTCCTCCAAATTGTCAAAATAGCGAGGTTATATAGGTCCAAGATTTAGGGTAACTTACTTCTCGATTTTGTGATGAAATTATCTTACGATCTAAGTGGAAAGCAAATGGGCATTTACGAGTTTTTAGCACCTCATAAAAACGACAAAGTTTGAGACCTCCTGATTGAAAATACCCCAATACCGATAATTTTCTTAAATATTATATTTGTTGGTTACGATGAGATGAAGCTATTTAAAAAGTTTCAGACGGATGTTAATAAATTGACAGAAGGGGTCTGTACCATGGACTATAAAGATAATTGTTAAAGCAACCTCTCTGAAATAAAGGCCCATCCTTGCTCGATTAGAAAATCAACTGCCAATCGACTGTAGCATGAAATAACATGAAGGTTCAGGCATCTCCCTCTTAAGTGTTCTAGCTTCTAATCTAATCGTGTTTGCACTCACTTTTGGGCGTATAAAACTTATTATTAGTTAATGAGTTGAAAACTGTCTATTATCGGTACATTTACCAAACACCCTAAATGTCTGATGGATTGATTCAGAGTTTGAAGCTAATGATTAAAGTATTTCCTTTTTTTATTTAGTTTTAACCACTAGTGCGGTTGACTAAGGGGCGCTGAGATCTTCTAGAGTCCTGCCTTTCCATTCATGAGTGGGCAGAAAGGCCTGGCTCGGAGATCTTGAGTGAATGATTTTTTTTTTTTTAGATAATATATATAAGCATGTATGTAATTGAGTAGTTATTTTCATTAACTTAGTTTCTTTGAGTTTAGTTTAGTTTATATATATTTACTTTTAATATTATTATTTATTGTGAATGGAGTGTGAATGTGCTCTTTGAACACTATTATAAATGTCCTTAATTGTGACAGATTGTAATATCTCTCAATAAATATGTTTAAAAAAAAAATCAGTTGTAAACATTGAAGTTAGGTATCTGAGGAACGATTGTTGGTGGTTTGCCCAAGTCCCCAATAATCGTTGGATATCCATCTATTTGGGTTTTCATTTCTTTTATTTTATTAAAAACTGGATTTTCCGACAAACAACGTTTTTGGACTCGGAGATATCCTAGTACTCTTCAATAATCTGGTCTGAATTTTAATCGGTCTTTCCGCTTCAACTCTAAGTATATAAATAGTCTTAATCAGCGTCTTTAGGTTAATGTATGTGTCATTGCCATTTAGATAAGTGCTGAATTCTGCAGAACATAAGGAGCAAGTTTTATCTTATTTAAAATTTTTTTGTAATGTACATTATAAATTACAATTATAATTTATCCATTTATTGGCTTATATATCTGATGCATGTAGACTATTTGGTGTCAGAAATTGGAAGGCTGCAGCAACTAACCGGAAGAAATGGAGATCCATGCTGGAGCAGGCCAAGTCTCAAATAATTGGGATGTAGAGCCATTTAATAATAATAATTGACTTATAAAGTTATATTACTTTTTAATAATAAAACTTCATTAATAAAACTTAATCCAGTTTCCAAAAAAGTGTATGTTTGTTTCTGAGTTCGTAAAAATAATTACACGATTCAATCTATTTTGATTATTACGAGGTTAACTGCAGTCAGGATTGAATATTTTTTATTTGTTAATTTATTACGGCTCATAGCTGAGACTTAGCTCAAGACTTTAAAATCACGAAAATTATTTTAATCTTTTTAGATTAGATTGCGAACTTATATTTTATCAGCTGAGTGGTTAGTGTCCCTGATGGCAGGATTAGGCGTCACCGCTTATCAGTATTTGCTGTCACATTTCCACCTTATCTCGAAGGCTTCCAATGTAAAAAAAAAAAATCAGAATAACCATGGATACTTATGCTTGTCTATAAGAGTTTCGTTTTTATGGTTGCTAATTGTTTTTTTTTTTTCAAAACGAGATTCTCAAACAGTTTTTCAAAATGTTTGAATTGTATGACATTAATGGAAAGAAAAAGTTTTACCATTATTTATTATACTATCAACTGCCGTAGGGGGGAGGGAAATTTCTCCTCCCAAAATAAATATCAAGAATAAAACTTTAAAACATGTCTACGAATTATTTTACTCTTGAATAAATTATCATTTATTATAGAGAGTAAACTTTAGAAAAATTACTGACTTTATAAGAAATTGAGCCAGGACGCTTAAATAAAATTAATCAGTCTATGTCTACGCCAATCTATTTTAAATATTTCAAGAAATAAAATGGTTAGCTTACCGATTTATTACAATGTCTCGAATTCCCAAGGTAATATTTCCCCAAGATTTTGTGATCACACTGATATTTACGCTTTCAAAAAGTACCTCTGGATTTACCCGACCTTTGATCTTTATATGAAAGTTTATTTTATTTTATTTCAGTAATAAATCGACTTTGGGATCATAAGACCCCAATGTGACACACTCAGCCTCTGTACAATATGGCCTTTGAGAAAAATGCTGAAAAATCTATCACTTCTTCTTTATCTTCCTCTTATGGAAATAGTTCGAGGAGTCTCAATCCAGCGTAACCACTCTTTCCGGTCTTTGCTTAGCAGCTTCATCTCATTGAGGATTTAGCCTCTTTTACTTCCGCGTGATCTCCTTCCTGTGGGTCGAGCCTCTAATATCTTTTTAGGATTCATGTCCTCGTTCATGCGACGGACATGTCCAAACCATTGGAGTTGCCGTCTTTCTAGAGTGGTTTTAAGTTCGGTAACTCCTAGTTGCTCTCTAATGCTTTCGTTCCTAATGCGATCCCTTCTGGTTCTCCCAACAGATGCGAAGGAACCTCAAAAAATCTATCACTGAATATAATAATAAATAAGGCCTAGGTAAAGGATCATTCATAATGATACTTTTTGTAATATATAGGTGCATATACTTAACTAACTGTAAGAAATTATTTGTAAATTATATGACAATTATAACTGACACTGACACTATTGTATTTAAGTGCTAAATGAAAGTTAATAATTTCGATTCCTAAATTTTAACGAACTATCTTCAAGGCTGTCGTATCCCTAATTTTAATTCTATATATATCTCAAATTGAAATGTTTCATGAACAACTTGTTTATGCCAGGTGTTTTCGTGATAAATTCATAAAAAAATATCTCATCAGTCAAAATCGAAAATATTGTCATCTGTCACGTAACGTTTAATTGTTTCCAATAAAACTGGCAATAAAGTAGGTCGATTGAGTAGTCCTTGAAATTTATATCTAAAAGTTTTGTCTTTATTTTATTATTTTTTTCATTTCTCGGATTGATAATAACTACTTACCGACCACCGGAATTCACACGCCATGTTGTGTTCTTAAACTAATCTTGAAGTCATCCTTTAATTTTTTTTTTTTGTATATCTCGAAACCACAACTTTCTCAAAGCTCTCTCCCTAATTAATATTTGATTTGAATACATGTATTTCATTAACTTGTTCTAGAATATCATGTAATTTGGGATTTCATGACGCCGCACTAAGGGCCAAATATGGCGATGATATTTTGCAACAATTAATGGAACAGTTTACCACGGCGAAGGATATTTAACAACCGTTCCTGGTAATTGTTGACAATTAAGTAATTACTGGGCAACTCCACACCGCCAGCGCGTGGCCTGCTCTAGCATTAACATATTATCCCACTGTTGTCTTCAGCATATAATTTACAATACATTGACGAATATCCGTAAAGAGAAAGTAATGCCGTAGTGAAGTAAAATAAAAATTCAGTCATTAGTCAAAGGGTAAGGTATGAAAGACAGAGCTGAGCCAATTTGTGGCATCTTTCCGCCCAGTTCAGGGACCAATCGATGAGCTCAGTAAATGGATTTTTACTTGCAATAGTTCGATAGTTCGGAGTATCGATAGATCAATAACATCGAGTAGCAGCTAACAGTACTATTTATAAATATTTGTTTATGTAATTTATTCATTACTCATAGTTTAGTTTTACTAGTGTTACTCATTATGATTGATACATTTTAACCAGCACTAGAAAACGTACGCTCGTATTAATTTTCTATTTGGGAACAGAGTTTTTTATTTTATTTTTAACTTTACATGAAAAAATTACAAAAAAAATTATTATTAACAAGTTACAACTTTCAAACGAAACTTCTGGAATCACATTTGGGTTTGAGTGAGCATTCTATTTAAGAAGCTTTAATAATTCAAAATTTTCATTTGTTTTATAGATTAACAAGCTTTCTTTAATTGAATAAATTATTTTAGAAACGGTTTTAGGTTAAGAGTGATTTTATATACATTTTATACATTGATCGTATATGAATCTTGCAATCAAAAAATTATTTCATAATCCATTTCCTGAAAAAACAATTCAACTCATTTCGAGCAAGATATAGGGAAAGCAAAAAAAATATGTTGACCCCCAAATTTTGAAGAATTATTAAATATTCCAAAAGTGGGGTATTATTATAGATTTAAAAAAAAAATAGCCTTAATCATCTCAAAAACTATAAAATACTTTGAGAGGTAAATGTGATATTTTTACATTTGATGGACAAATATTTTCGAGGAAGAGTTGGGTGATGGTATTTCCGTTTTAATTATGCTTAATATTTATATGGAATAATTTAATTATCCTTAATAGGAAAATTAATTAATCTTTAAAGATTGGTGAAAGCGCCAAAGGTGCAATAAGGAGAAAGCTAATTTTAGTGGGATCAGGAAAACTTCCCACTCCTTTGAAATGGATATTCCTAAACCCAACCGCTTAATATTAAGATTGCGAAATTGACTTTCTAATGAAATTAAAGAATTATGATACAGTAAAAATATATCCTCTTACGTAATTACATGATACATTATTCATTTTAAAATGTTTTTAAAGAAACCTATTTTAGTTTTCCAAGGCAACAATGGAGAGCAAAATTTTGCAATATCATTCGGAAATTTTCTAAATGATTTAAACGTAATGAATTAAATCATGTCGTGGGTCCAAAAGCGAAACCGGTACAAAGGTTCCAAGCTCCAAATTGTGAGAAAACAAGGTTTGAATTTTCCCCTGATTATGATAAAACAAATTCACAGATGAAGTATTTCATTATTTCATTTTCACATTGCCTTAGGAGAAATGATTTTAAACTTTGCAGGAAAATGAATTTTGACTTATTTTGCCTTTGGATCGACATCCTTTTAATTTGTTATTAATGATTTTTTTCTGCAACCAATAATGTTCATAAATAAGGTACTTTCTTATTAATATGGAAATAGTTTATATTAATTTTTTTCTTGTTGATAATAGTAAATGTGTGTAGGCATAGAAAATAATAGAAAATATTATCTGGGTTTTCAAAGAAATTCTATTTATTTATTTCCGATGTATTAGAACTTTATTATATGACTAAATGATACAGTACAGGTACTCAGATTAGTCACTAATTCCTAATTCTGACCTACTTGCAATCACCAAGCTCTAGTACTGACTTGCTTGAAGTTATTTATCCTCTGTACTGACCACCTTAATGCTTTTATCCCTAGGGATGACCTGCATTGAGAGTCACTACTCCGTAGTCTTGACTTCCTGTAGGTCATTGATGCTATTAATAACGTACTGACCAACATGACCAGCGTATATCAAGTGCAAACAGAGCTCCATCTTTTTTTCAAAGAAATTGAAATCTCAAATTAATGATGCACAATGCTATGATAAAGCCAGTACCGATATTCACCCACCAAATTTAGATACTAAGCAGCACTCTAGAAAGAGGCCTAGAAATTTTTGAGCGAAAAGTCCTCCGAACGATAATTGGAGTGATCTAGAGATAATGGTACTAACGTATGGAAAAGAAAGACCAATAAAGAGTTGCTTACAAAAACTGATCATCAGGTATTGAAATATCTCATCATCAAGGAGGTTAACATGAGCTCACTAGCGGATTCAGGATTTAATTTTGGGGAGCTTCAGCTTGAACGATTTTTTTTCCTTTACATATAACGATAATTAATTAGAAAAAAAAGAAAGAAATTAACGACCTATATGAAATGGTGTTTAAGTGGTCCTCGAAGTCCTATTAAATGTAATTACTCGAACAAGAATACTTAAAGAGATAGTTTTTGATATTTTTTTCTGTAAAACATGGTTGCATTTTACCATTTTGGGGGGCTTCAGCGCGAAAGCTACCTCCCTCCCTCTCCCCCCCGTAGATCTGCCCATGCATGAGCTGGGTATGTAACTTGGAGCCATTCATCAGGAAGACTCTACACAACAATAGTATCCAAAAGATCAAATGGAAGATCCATAGAAATCAAAAAGAAGATGGCTAGATCAAATCAACAAAGGTGCAATAAAGCTGCATGCAGATAACTGTAAAGAAATATCCCGAGATAGGCAGAGATGGAGAAGGCTGGAAAAACGCGGTAAAAAAATCTACAAGGTCTGTAATGTCAACAGAAAAAAAAAAAAAAATGTGAGCTACATTAAGGGGTCACTAATCCCTTGTACTGACCTGCCTTAAGGAGCTCCCCCTCTTCCTCTTCACTCCCGGGAGCAGCTTGGCCGATCCCTCCTTGGCCACCCTGTCGATGACGATGGGCTTCCCCGGCTGGGTCACCAAGGCCTTCAAGCTCTCCAGGTCCACTCTGCTTCCGCTTCCAGTCTTCATCTAAAAAAAAGATTATTATTATCTTTATTTATTTATTTTATTCTATTAATGTTTTATTTAATTTATTTTTTCTACCAACCACCTATACAGTATAAAAGTAGTGTGATTTAGTTGATCGAGTGCTGATGACCTAGATGTTTACGACTAGACATCGAAACAAACAAACAATGTACCTATATATAAAATTTTCTTGTACCGTACTTATTTTTATGAGTGATCTTGCGATGTAAAAAGGGCACTCTTCCAAATCATGTCTTATAGTTAATGACTGGTCACACTTTTGACATCTAGGGGATAAGATCTTTTGTTATGAGGTGGAGGTGTGTCAGTCTAGTATGTCCGATTCTCAGCCGCGTGAGGACATCTCTATAACTGCTACGTTTGAAGCTGCTCCACGGTCGCATCTCTTTCTTTATTGTCTTTAATTTGCCAGGTGCGCTGTCCCACCGTCTTTGCCATTCTTGGGATATGGTTTCTCTTATAGGTCGTGCAAGTTCAGATGGAGTAAAAAAAGCTTTAGCGCGGCCTAGAAGGATAAAAGCTTCTTTTCCTTTACACCTATATGGTCAGACGACCAGCTAAAATATATAGGTACATTTCATGCTCTATATCATATTACATATCTTGGCAATTTTGTGACAAAACGTACTTAGAATATCTTTCCCTTTGTCCAAAGTGTTGCAAATTATATGTTTCAATAATAATAAAAATAACAATAATAATTAAGTTATATGAATAAAGTTAAGTCACAGTTTAACTAATAATTAAGATTTTACAATTTTGGATACTTTTTAAATTGTATAATTATCGGCCATACAAGTATTTTTCTCAGCATCAGCCAATTGTTTCTATTATTATATAATTTATTAAATTTTATGGACTCCAACTGTAACTTCAGAAGGTTACCTATCTTACGGATTACATAATTTCCGCGTTGATGAGAATTAAAAAAAATATGCTGACGCATTGTTTTAAAAGTTTCGAAATGGATCATTAGTGACAAAAGAAAGTGACATTGTACCGTGCAAATTTCATCAGTGATTTTATTGTTCTACTTTTCTTCCTGCCTGGTCGAGGTTTATCTACTTACCATTGTTTTCGGGCTGAAACTTGTTCAGGAGAAAACGCGGAAATAAATCAAAAAGATGGGTCACAGACGAGCTAACTCAGAAACTGAGTCAGTCTAGAATGTAGTCTACTTAAAGAAGTCTAGTTGTTTTAATATTCTCTCTTTATTTCACATTTTCTTTTTCAGGCATTTAACTGAATAAATGGAATTTCCAAAATGTATTATTAATAGTTAGACAGAGTAAAAAAAAAAATGTTTCTTAGAAATATAATTTAATTAAAATATTTTTTTGGGGGATAAGTTTATTTGTTTAAAAATTTAGTTAGTAATTTTTAAACATTTCCTTATTTTTCCTTTCCATTAGTAGTCAATAATTTGAAAAAATAATCGATTTATTGGAATAATGAGCCACATCAATTTACAACACTAACTTTAGATTGATCCATAAGATTTTTTAGCCACCTCCTTATTTATTTTAAGCTATTCATGTTTTCAGAATGTAATAGGAATATTAACTATATAATTTTTTAATTAGTCTGCGTAATTTTTATTAATATTTCCGGAATCAGTTTTAAAATTTATTGCATGATCAATTACAGATTATTTCATATTTCTGCCTCTCCGCTTATTTATTAATGTTATGTTTATTCTACATACATGTTATTAAACTATACCTTTCATCTACATTTATATTTTTTTACTGTTAATAGTTTCTCATACTTATTGCTATATGGCGTTTTCTTTGTCCTGATGAAGGCGAGAACTTTGGGCCGATACGTCGACAAAAATAAAAATAAATATCATTTATTTATTTTTACATTGTATTTTGACTGAACACCCCTACCAACTTCTCTTCAATTATTCACTATAGTCAATCATAAATCCTCTATTATGATTGCATAATCATTATCTTCTGTAATTGTTATTATACAAGCTTGATTTTCAAGATGTGAAAATTCTCAACAAAGAAAATAATGTATTTGTATTGAGAAGACAAGTACCGAAAGACGACATTAAAGACTATTTTAATCATACCGGCACAACGCCCATCGTTAGAATAGAATATTGACACAGAGTATTTATATAACCCCTATTTAAACACAGGATTAAATTGTTAGTTGCTCGGTTTGGCTTTAAGGATGAAGTGATTACTTTTTCTATATTCAATAATAAAATCTAAAAAAAAAAAAAAAAGAAAGATTAATAGGTTTTATTGCCTCAAAGATTAAAACATTGCATCAAACAGGGTCAAGATTGTATCATACAACATTACATCCTTACGAATCTATATTTCATCATGGGCTTTGCTTAATCTTTTTAATTTAATCTTATTGCTGTCATAAAAATAATATAGTTTTTAGAGCAGCTATTTATTAGTACGAGTTTCAATATTACGATTCTTTGCTGAGTTGTATGTTATCATTAATCTGTCCATTTTATGAGCGATAAATTAAAAGTTTTGGTTTTGAGCTATAATAATTCCAAAAAAAAAAAACTGCAAATTATTACACAATGTTATATTATTTTCAAACAATTTAATATCAAAATTAAGACTACTTTCCACGTAACATTACGGAAAATAAAAAAAAAGGGATTCTTAATATTAGCCTATACAATTTTCTTTTTTATGATTGATAATTTGCTTAAAAAATAGACAACATTGCCACAGTTGATATCAAACTTTCAAAAAATCAAAAGCCAAAACAAAATATATAAATAAGCACATAGAACATATAAAACATATTTAGAACACCATTTCTGCTCCAAAATTTCCGATTTCAACGATTTTTTTTTTTGTGTGTTTTTAGTAAAATTCGTGTACTTTAAATGACCATACATACAACATTAAAAAAAAGTGTATACGTCTTGATTTATTCGGTAATGTAATTTTAGCATCCCTCGTAAATTTTTTTCCAGCTTCTTTTCGTTGAAGTACGTTATATAAATTAATTTAAAGGTCATCGAGGAGAAGGCTTTAGACAAGTTTCATTGAAATTGGCGCATTCACTTAGGCGCTTCAGTCAATACCAACACAGGTTTTTCGGCTGCCATTTTGGAAGCAAAGAGCGGATAGTAATGTCGAGGTAGGAGGATCATCCTCGGGTGACCTCTGACTGATTCCAAATTTGAAAAGAGTCTCGGAGAAAATTCACGGACAGACAAAAAAAACTGTATTCGAATTTCGAATTCTACGTATCGTGAAACATTAGACCTCAAATTTTAAGAGAGGGTAGAGGGTAAATTTTTGATTTTTTGGACGATTATTATTGTTTATTATTGAATTATTCAAGGAAGTTTACATATCAAGTTCTATATATCATGGCTGATAATTATTCAGGACGCAGTCATTATAAAGATTTTATTAGTGCTGACGTTTCAACCCAAACATATGGGTCATCATCAGGGCGTGTTTCGAGCACTGAAGATATTCAAGTACTGGTACTGAGTACTGTACTGTGGGTACTTTGTACTTGATTACCTTCAGTACTTGAAATACGCCCTGATGTATGGGTTGAAACGTCGGCACCAATAAAAAATTTATAATGACTGCGTTCTAAATATTTATTGCCTATGTTTATTATTGAAAATAATGAACCAAAATATCCAATTAATTTCTTTGTCTTATTATGAGAGCAGTTAGCAGTCATGTTTAGTTACACTAGCAATTAAATAATGGCATTAGATCTTTTAGTTCTGTAAATTTCTTTCATATTTTATTTTATAGAAGTTGTTAAAAAATAATTATAAGAATGTCTCTAAAGTTATACCATTGCTTTAATTATAATATATTATTTATAGCTTTGTTTCAAGGGTTCTGAATAAAAATTCAATATTATCGCCAGTGCTGCGGAATTTCTTTGTCACTAGTAAACAAAGGAAATGAATCATATTCTTGGCGATAAAATAGATGAATAGATAAATATAGTACGAAGCTAATTTAATTTATATTAAACATTAACCATCTCTTATCGATTTGATGACGTCGTTATGCCTCTACAGATCACCAAATCGTCATCAACAGTTCGCTAAATTGAACCTCCGTCATCCCGCTAAGCATCATAAAACAATATCAGCTGATATAGGCTGCCCTTGGTACAGGGAAAACTCTGTATGGTTTCTGCGAAGATCTTATCGTGTCTCAAATATTGGTTTTAACTAAATCACACGTTTGAGTGTCCCTTTGTGGATGTAGGATATGTGCATGGCTGAATGCTTTAAATTTCCCTGTATTTAATTATTTTTTCAACACTTCCTTTATATTACTTCAAATATGAAATTTATATTTCCAAACAAATGAAATTTTATTTTAAATGATTAAACATTTTATTGAAACATGCTTTGATATAATTTTTTTTTTTTAGTTTTACATTCTCTTATTAAATTAACTGCTTGGACCATTGATGAATAAGGATTCAGAATTTAATTTCGGGGGGGGGATTTTTATTATGTTTTCTTTATACGGTAATTACTCGGGAAGAAAAAGAAACTATATAAAATGATGTACAAAAAATTAATTATAACTACAATAATGCTTTTAGGGATAATTTTTTAATATATTTCTCTTGACACATGCTTACATCAAGCATGTGTATATGGGTTATAATTTTAAAACAGTATATATTGTAATTGTTTAAGTATTTATAACATAGATCACTCAAAGAAACAAATATAGAGCTATAAAAAAAAAAAATATTTTTCTTAATATGACTCCTACACTGAAACATCCCGGTCACACGGTTGATTCGCCAGTGAACTAGAATGAAATATTTTTTATTTTGTGTTCATTAATTTGTTTTTGTACCCTTAAATAATAACTATAGTTATTATCTTTTTGATAAAAACGACTATAATGAAGATAATTAATTACAACTGGATTCCTAATCAAGTTTTTTGCTTTTGAAAAAAACAGAAATTAATGAAATGGTTTAATAGTAAAACCAATTACGTAAATATGTCTCTGATTGGCATTGTTTATGAAATCATTAACGAGCCTTTGTTTACTTTGCTATTAAGAGACGTATTTACGTTTCATTTATTCGTTTAGAAATAATTGTTGGCAAACAGTTTCTCAAGGGAAAATTATTCAAAATGAAAAAGTAAAAATGTTAAAGTTCGCAATACAGAATTTCTGTATTATGAGTATAATACTCTCAGATGTTTCTCACTACTATAATATTTAACTCACGGAACATAAATATGTATTTTAATTTTTTGCATACTTAACTTCCTGAATGAATTAACTATACTATTATTATGCTTTTCTCGCTCTTTATCTTTATTTATTTATTTATTTTTTTTTTTTTTGAGGTGCATTGATTGGAAACATCATCTGAAGATGAACGTGTTGATGTTTTTCTTTTTCAACTAAAAATATAATTTCATTAAGGAATTCTAGTTTGTTAAAAATTACATAAAATTGATCCGTAAAGATCCTAAGAAATTCAAAAGTTATAACTGTAATTTATTTTATTAATATAAAGTTGAACTATCCGGTCCTAAGCTTCCTGTTATTCAAATTTTATATATATTTTATTAAAATGCTTGCTCTAGTTTTTTAAAATAAAAATTTATTTTTATTCTTGAAAATATTTACAACTAAGCGAATGATCATATAGTCTTAAAGATACAATTACGTCAATTTGTTGTTTATGTAGTTGTGAAGAGAACCATATTTTTGTTCGAATTAGGAAACAAGGAGAAAAATATGGAACAGCCCACAGCAAATTTTGATTGTATATGGTATACAAATTTCAAATTTTATTTCGTACGTATGCACTGTTTTTAAAAAGAGGGGTTTCTTTTAAGTTTTCTACATTTCAACCATTTAACCTATTTGAAGTTAACTTGGGTTAAGCGCGTGACATGTTAAGTTAGGAAATACTTAAATAAGAACTTTGTGAAGTAAATGAAGCTTAATATCCTTGTACTGTATCTCAAATTCGGTCTTAGCGCATAATGAGCTTCCGCTTTAATGACCCTGGCATCAATAAAAAGCTAATAGTGCCTGGTAAACACTTCCGCAACTGCGCAGTTGCAAATTTAATCAGCTTAAAAATTTAAACTCAACTTTAATATAATTATGGACTCTATTTAGTTCCAAGGTAATTTATACATGCTTATATAGTTCTATATCCATTGGTTATGGAACTCGTGTAATTTCTTCCCAAATCCAAAAATAATTTTTGGGAATTATGCGAAGTTGATGTCTAGGTCTATTGAAGTTAACATACAGGTTACGTTTTATATTTTTTTTTCCAGAAAAAATTCTGAAGTTTCTATACTCAGCCCTATTTCCATCGATGGAATCTACGAATTGATTGATGTGGTAGTTTATTCTGAGTTTCAAGACGATCTGTTGGAATCAAACGGAAAAGTGCTACTGGAAAGTGACAAAATACACGAAAAGTTAAATATATATATATATATATATATATATATATATATATATATATATATATATACATATATACATATATATATATATATATATATATATATATATATATATATATAAGATTAGAAAATACCTACCTACTGAATTGTTGAGTTTAAAAAAACAGAATTTAGTATGAAAAGATAGTAAAATGAATATAAATATCTAAAGTAAATTGAGAAATAACCAAACTAAGGTTATAACGAGGTTGCGTCCAGCGAATCTATCGACCACAAAAAACCAACGGAAAAGATGAGCCATCGATAATTCAATCGATGAATAAAGACACCCGCTGATTACATTGATAACTTTAGAAACTTGCCTTATTTTTTAAATGCAATTATTTGTATAGCAATTACATTAATGATGTAAATAAAGTTATATATAGTCTAAAGGAAGGAGCTGGTCCGGGGTTGAGGTCATAAATAGGCTAAATAGTGGTAAAACTATTTTGTTGAAAGCCGACGTTTCGACCCGACTTTGCAGGTCTTCATCAGGGAGGTGCGTGAAACTTCTAGAAGAACACACCTCCCTGATGAAGACCTGCAAAGTCGGGTCGAAACGTCGGCTTTCAATAAAATAGTTTTACCACTATTTAGCCTATTTATGACCGCAACCCCGGACCATCTCCTTCCTTTATAATGCAACGGTCAACTATTACATATTCAATACATATAGTCTAGAGAAAAAAATAATTAAATTATAATATTTAGAGTGCTACTAATGGCTAGATTCTCTACAAGCCTTGTCATGTATTTATCTCTATCACATTTGCTGAATGTATTTTAAATGTACAGTTGTAAATTTCATAAATAATAAAAAAACAAATTATTATATTAATATTTTTTTTTAAATCTTTGTCATTGATAAATTGCAACTTGGGTCATCTCAAGAAAATTTGTCGTTTTAGAACTACGAAAGTTTATTTTAACACATCTGGAACGTTTTGTTCTTTATTTAACAATTAATACACCATGTAAGAGGCGCATGATTCTCAGAGAGCGGCTGAAATCATTTCCCTTACAGAATGATTTAGTCACACATTCGCTTATTCACAGCGAGTACAGAAATACATTGGAATCCTTGAAAACAGCTGGCTCAAAATAATGTTTTGGAATGTTTCCATTTCCTCCTTTGTATACTAGGAAGAGGCAATTTATTGGATAGCGCCGTACAGGATTCGTTTTTTTTTTTTTTTTTTAAACCTATTTACTTAACATGATTTACTTATTACTTAAACAATGTTTAGAGATGCCATTTTTCAGCTGTTATTACATAGAGGTCATTGACCTATTCGAGGCCGAAACAAGAACAAAGTGCATTGTGCAGTTGATAGTAATTGTTTTGCGAAAATTTCCTGTGAATATCCCACAACTGTTTGCTTACTCAGGTTATCGCCATTATCATGTGCTAATACGAAATTTCAACACATGATTAGCCATTTATTAAAAGCATAATCTGCTAAAGCGTATAAAATGAAGGGTATGAGTTGAAAAACAAGCTTTTTTAGATGGAATTTTGATTGGTTGGAACCATATACTTCATTGGTTTGAAAACAAAAAACCTGGACCACTACAACCCATGGAGGGTCTTGGGTTCAGTACCTTTAATTTATTTTATTTCGACCGTTAATTTTTTGATATTTTCGGAGTTTCTCATCCACTGTTATGCTTAGGTTGTCACTAAGATCACAAAATCACAATCAAGATCAAAATCACAAAATCAATAAGCTTTACTTTCTTTCCTCCAAAGCTATAATGAAATGAACATATTCATTCTATTGTGATGCACTGTATAATAGTTACGTCCCAATAAACCTTGAGGCTTGCTTTTCCAGGATTTAATTTTTTTTGGGGAGGACTTCAGACCGAAAGCTTTTTTTTCATATATATAACGATAATTACTTTGAAAAAAAAAAAGAAAGATACTAACTACCAATATGAAATGGGGTTTAAGTGATTCTTGAAATCGTATTAAATGTAATTACATGAACAATAATACTTCAAGTGATAATTTTTTTTTTTAAATTATTAAAACACTTTATTCAGAAATATTACAATTTGTCACAGTTTAAGGACACTTATAATAGAGTTCAGAGATTGCATTCATACCGTATATACAAAAATATAAATAAATAAAGTAATAACAAAAGAATAAGAAAAAAGAACAAAAGAGTAAAGAAAAAAAAAATATATATATATACACATAAGTAAATAAAAATAGAATAATAATAACAATATAATAATAATAATAAGGCTTAGCGAACCCGAAGGTTCGATGCCGACACCACCAATCGCTTGTTACACACCTCCCTCCACCGTTCGCCGTCCAAACCCAGTAAATAAAAATAGAAATAAAAGTAAAACAAACACCTTATATAAAACATACCTATATACATTATTTACAATTTGCCAGGTGATCTCCGAACCAATCCTGTCCCCTCCACATGTGGAGGGAAAAGGGAGGCTTAGGAGATCCCTACGCTTCTCCCTCAGCCACTTCACTGGTAAAAGATACTAACTAACAATATGAAATGGGGGTTTAAGTGATTTTTAAAATCCTATTAAATGTAATTACACCAACAATAATACTTTAGGTGATAATTTTTTAATATTTTTATCCATAATACATGGTAACGTTGGCTGTAATAAAAACTTTACAATGACTGCGTCCTGAATATTTATCACCCATGGTAACAGTTTACCTTTTTGGGGGGAGGCCTACAGCCCGAAAACCGTAGATTCGCTTGTGCCTTGAGAAAAAGTTTTTGAAGGAACGTATTACTTATATTACGGCACCATATTTAGGGGCTGACCAGAAAGCTACCCTATGTTTTATTAGTAAATATTTAAACGTCCTAATTAAATTTATTTAATTTTAGTCGAAAAATGGATTTGCGGTTTGTATACGTGCTGTTTCAATTTTTATAGGTGTTTTTTTTATTGAGCAGTATGACAATCTGACACAACACGGGGGTCTTTTTTTTTAGTAAATTAAATAAATTCATGTATACAATGGATTTAGTAATTTATTTAATCTTTAATATATCTAAAAATACGTTTTTCCTGACTATGCCTAACGGTATTAATTTATTTACTTTTTTTCTTCTTACTTTAAACATTACTCTCCATGACCTAGTGACTTCACAGACCAATGAACCATATAATTCATTGTCATCTATATATATAAAAAAAAAAAAAAAAAATGAAACCGCAAAGGCACTATGATCCCAATTAGTTTAACAAATAAAGGCATTTTCCTGACCTTGGGGTTACCGGAAGCCCCGGCTGCGATAGCAAAACGGAATGTTCCCACTTACGTCACGAACAGAACGTAGTTTCGCAAAGATTGTTTACAAAGTGTTCATATAAACAAATCAATGTTAATTTATAAAACGTTATTGATTATAATGGTTATAAGTAGCATTTTACTTGTTTGATTGTATAATTTTAAGATTTACATATTTAAAGAAACGTAGCTGTTCCCTTTTTATATATTCCTTTTAAAAAATAAATACTGACTAAATGATAAAATATATTAATATTAATTTAAGACATTTTTAAACAAAGTACTTCTTCCAAGCAAGTGAAATATATGTGAACCAAGATTAATTGCTTCCTCACTACCGAAGGTAGGGAAGCATTGTGTTCGTGAGAGAGATTAAAAATTAATTTTGTCCTCAGAATCGAAAATTTTCACTCGCGTTTTACGTTTCAGACATCAAGGATCAAATTTGGTTCGGTGTCTGTCTGTTTGTAGTAAAATCGATGTGACGGGCATATAACCTAGTATGGTTCATCCGATTTTCATGAACTTTTCAGAGATTATGCGGATTGGTGCCTAGATGGTCCCATATCAATTTTCATCAATGGATGGTCCCAAATCAAATTCCATCCAGCACTTATTCCATCCGCTTACGCACGTGAAAATGTATTTTTTTAGATATGACAATATTTCAGAAAGAGCTCGTTCGATTTGGCTCAAAGTTAGATAAGAGATAGACATCGGCGAAAAAATGATGTAGTGTCAATTTTATTGAATTCTGTCCACTACTTTCTCTTATATATGCGCTACTAGTCCGCCTATATCACTACTATTAGTGCATAAGGTCGTATATAAAAATTTTCAATCCTTGTTCTATTTGTATTAAAGGTGTTTTGTAGTCTGTAAATATAAGTAGTCTGTAACTGATATAAGTAGTCTGCTACTATGGAAAATAGCGGATGAAAATAAAATATGACATTATACTAATAAAGCATAAAGAAATAATGAGTTTTTATGCACTCTTGTAAAACAATAAATACATTTTTACGTAAGACCTTTTGCACTAACAGTATTGAAATTCATGTTCAGTATCCATTTTTTTTATTAAGCATAATCAATTATGGAATCTTCAAATACAGCCCTCTTTTGTTGAATGTTGAACGGTAACTGTATTGCCGAATCAGTTTCTCCCAGAGATTTTCTTCTCATACGAAAAATTGTAATATACAACAAAAACGGCGAGGAAGCTGTACTGACCTTACTTGGCAGACGTTTTTTTTTTTTTTTTGCTGATATAAATCTTAGCTATACCGGTTCAAACCTACTCCTGATAAAAGTATACGTTTAGCAAAATCACGAAATGTCACATGATGGAACGTTATAACTTAATGAGGACATAACAGTCTTGTAGATGTGTAAACGACTGATTATCTAACATGTGTACATAAAAATACAATGTATATAATGGATAAACATTATATATGACACAGATTGTATATTATCTGCTAGTCCATGGGGAATTTCATGCTGAGGAATAAACAGGATTATTATTTTTTTTACATTAATCCAGGAGGAATCTTTTATTTTATATTAGGAAAATATGGTATTTATGAAACTAGGACACGTTTGACATTTACTTGATTTAAATAATTATTGATATCATATTTTTATAAACTTTAGGTTAAATCAAAAGAATATTTATCGATCCAACAGATTTTATCTTATATCGTCTTCGTTCTTTTATTTTTCTTAATTTTAATGGGCATAAGGACAATTTGAGAAAATATAGTTCGAATTCGGTAAATTAAACTCAGTAATAAAATTAGTTGAAGAATAAAATTTTATTCCATCAATAATTAGGAGAATTGTTTATTACCAATCTATAATCGTGATAATAATAGCAATCTTTGCTAATTTATTTCAATTCTTACAATGGTTTTACAACCTCCATCGTTATACACGTTTACATTATGTGTTATGTTATTTTGTTTATAGGTATGCTAGTGATAACCAGAGTAAAGATAAACAATGACAGGCAAGGTTATGTAAAGATCTGTTAGAAAATATTTTGAATCGGTGGCGGGTTCTCGGTAGGGAAAAAAGGGAAAATTTCCCATCCCAAAATAACTATTAGAGGAAAAACATGGCTGTTTAAAATAAACCAATAGAAAATTTTATCGAGTTCGATCAATCTTAAAATTTTCAACAGCTTTTTACGATATATATTGTAAAAGTTTTTTTTAATTTCATTTTTATTAAATTTTAATTATTTTTATTAAATTTTAATTATTTTTATTAAATTTTAATTATTTTTATTAAATTTTAATTATTTTAAACTAGGGGAGTTTCCCCTGTCGGCGGGCGGACCAACCCTCGTATTACCAATTATACAACTGTTCAATTGATTGTACTACTCGTTCCTCAAATTGTATAATTTTAATTTATATGTATTCTGTAGTTCAGATTGTATTATTTTTCATCCAAATAAAATAAACAGAACGAAACCACAGTTTGGACATATTTTTAATTTATTTAAAAATTTATTATATAAATCGTGCCTTATTGCCAATTTATATTATTAAAATTATTCTTATTACCAATTGGTAATCATAATAAGGAAGATATAATTATGGAAATCAGAAATGTGGTGTCTTTGGTACGGTTCGTCCGCGCTTTGTATTGATAAAATATAAATGGTAGTCACTAAAAACTTTTTTATACCATCGAGAGATTGATTTTTAATCTAAAAATATTACACTGTCCTAATGAAAAATATAAATATAGCATTGGCAATTAAAATACACTGAGGTCTCAAAATTCATAAAAGGATCTGTCCATTGTTGATTTATAATTGCATCTTAAAATAATTATTCACTGAAAGCAGAATTTGCGGCTTTCAGATAGATTTCGTGTTTAAAAATATCTGCGCATTTATTTATGCCATCTATGAAGGTTATGTTTACCAATTATTATCCAACTGCGTTTAGAAAACAGAAGCTGAAAATGCGCAATTTGGTTTGCTGATCCACATAAAATATGTAAAGGCATGTCGACTTTTAATTTACATCCTAACAAACTGAACAACTTTTCATTTTATATTATTATAAAATATTTTGTAAAATTTTCTATTTTACCTTTGTCGCTGTTTTTAATATTTTTAAATATTATTATTATTATTATTTCCCATTGATTGAAGCACGAAGCTCTCCCCTCATGTGAAGATTTCAAATTAAAATGACTGCATATCCCCCCCAGCACTTGCAATACATACCGCAAGCTCGTTAATGCTGAATAAGGCAAACTTCATAACCGCCAGCCATAAAATGAGATTTAATAGCAAGAAACTTACTCGTTATTCAGTCAAAAATGGCTCTGTATTAAATGGTTCTTATAGACTTGGTATGTAAACTCAGACGAATTAATGTTCTTACAATTTCTTCTTTGGTTATTTTCTAATAACCTATGTAATTAATATATTTTATTACAGCAAGTACAATGTTTAAAGGTTGTATTGCACCGTTGTTTTAATGATGAGGATTAAATATTTTATGATGTTTCTTTATAGTATGTCATTAGTGGGCTCATTCTCCTAGACCTGATTAATTTTTCTATAGGCATGTTTTTTAAATATCAATCAATCTTTATTTGTTTCAAGGGAAGAACCCTATACAAATGGAGTCAATCACAAAATAACAGACGTTATTATCCTTATGGAAATACAAATTCCTTTTTATACTACATAACAGACATTACTACACCCTTAAGGATAAATTAAAAATCATATTCGGTAAAGGTCAGACAGTTAAAATATTTTAAATTATCAAATTAATATAAAATCTAACATTGTCAACAATATACATAAATAAATACACATAAAACAATAAATAACATTTTTAAAAAATATTAATATTAAGCTATGTTTTAAAATTAAATTAAAATATTACTCCTATACCTAAGAGAACAAACAAAAATATACGCGGCCAGATTACATGCCGATGCACTATATGGAATTTGTGCCATAATATGCGCAGGACAATATTCAAGATTACCCCACCGATTCTCTATAATTTGATATAATTGAGATAAAAAAATACAAAAAACGTGTTTATTAAATACATAATTTTAACTCGTACACAGAAAGCTATTACAAAACTGACCTCCGTAACAACGTTCTGCAACTGAGATAAAAAAATTACTGGGGAACTATTTTAAATAAAATTTAACCTTACTATACAAAAACAAAACAAAAAAAAAAACATACTTTCAATAATGGAATAAAATGTGCTAGAAAAAAGAAATATTTTAGCAATTAATTGGAATGCAATCTGCAAGAAAAAAGTGGTTTTAAAACATGAATATTTTGATTATTATATTATTTAAACCTTGTTTACACGGTGATGATTCCCGACGTAGTAATGTCATGATCGTAAGACAGCAGTAGTCAGTCTCCTTGCATACATATTGGCGGTGAAAACGTAGGATAGAATATAATTCACATTTAAAAATAATCGAGAAACAATATATGAAATTAATTTTTTCCCGCACAAGCACTATTACAGTTAATGAGATGCGATATTTTACTGGTTAGCGTCTACACGTGGCATTTAACGTGACAATTAACTGCCAAGCCCAGATATTTGGAGGGAACTGCCGAGACAGCTACTGTCGTAAATTTTGCTTCATGACAGTTACTGTTTACGAGAAAGAATATCACAAGATGAAAATAAAGCTATATAATACCATATGACTTTTTAATTTGTCACGAATATTTTCATATTTTGATTAAGAAATTATTTAGTTTTCTATATCTGTCTAGGTATCCTCATACACCCAAGTTAAATTTTTAGTGTTGATTTTTATTTAATTTTATGAAAAGCTTAGCTCGAAATGCAAAAACTAAAGAAAAAAATTAACTTACAAAAGGACCTCATATTATTAAGTAACTGTTCTAAATCAAGTTACGTTTCAAACCAGACCCTTCACACTTGTCCTGACTACGATTTCTAACTGCAATGACATGTACATATCAACAAATTATGGTTGCAAAGGACATCCATGGTGCACCTCGGCGAGAGCTGAAAAGGAGTTGTATGAGGAACCTCATAGTGTGAAAATGAAGTAATACATTACAAAATTATTGAATTATTAACATAATCTAATTTCTTAATACGAACGCAGCTTAATATGAACTAGTTTATTAATCTTTAGAATTAGATTTGAGATTAAGTGCTCAAAAATATAATCTCAAAAGCGATCTCGACGCCCTCAATAAGCAACCTTATAAGATACCTACATTTGGATCATGTAGCAATTGACTAATGACAAAACAATGATCACTGATAACTCCCGATCTAGGAGGCCGATTGGAGGTCATTAAGCCGTTATTAGAAGGCTTCCCATTGGCTTCTCCGTGCGGTTGTTAACAAACCCGTCCAATCGAATATTGGCTTAAAGTTCATCAATCATTTGCAGCGTTCTTTTATTGCAATGCATTGAATCTAAAGATTTATAACAGTTTTATAGTTTTATTACTTTAACCAGTTGCCTATTTTTAATCACAAAAAGAGGAATTATCTGAGAGTATGTGAATAACTGAACTACATTCGAAATTTATGCGGAAAAAAAATGATAAATTATTTTTTTTTTTAAAAAGGACGTGACAGATGGCGTCTCATAAATGAATTTTTTACTTATTTTTTTTTACGGACACTGTGTTTTGGACTATGTTGCAAAAATTTAAATTACTTCAGCACTTAGAAACTTGTCTTTCTACAAAATGCATTCTGAAATGATTAAATTCTAACTGCTAAAATTTTAATATTCAAAATTTTATTAGAATACTGTGAATTTACACAGTAATTTATTAACCAATTGAATATATACCTAATCTATATTTAGTACGCTAGAAGAATGAGTAACAGTGACAATTACAATCATAAATGAGCAATCTATCTGAAATATAATGCTTATTGATGATATTCGATACTTTGTTGGCTTATATGTATTTTTCTACAACACGAACAATAAAATAAAATAACCAATTAAAAAAAGTTATTAAAATATAAATCAGTAGTGATTTTTAATTTATATTTATTTTTTACTTATTATTGATAGTCCGTGGTACAGACCCCTTTTTATTGAATTATTAACATCCGCCTAAAACTTCGTAAATAGTTTCATCTCATCGTACCCTACAACTATTTTATTTACGAAAAGTCTTGGAATTGGGGCGCTTTCAATCTGGAGGAGGTTAAACTTTGTCTATTTAATTGGGTACTAAAAACTCGAAAATACACATTTCCTTTCTACTTGGATCGTAACATAATTTGATTAAAAAATCGGTAAAAAAGGTGGCCTATAAAAACATTGGGCCGGTCCGCCTATATAACGTCGTTATTTTGACATGTTGGGGATGTAGTTCACGTCCTAATAAAATAGTTGTAGGTTACGATTAGATGAAACTATTTACGAATTTTCAGGCGGATGTTAATAATTCGATAAAAAGGGGTCTTTACCACGGACTATGAATAATAATTATTTCATGAATTTTCATATTGATAGATGAACAGTTGCTACCAGTAATCCAAGAATTTGTTTTAAATCAATAATTACAATTTATATTTTACTAAATCCACGAATATTATAATTAATAAAAATAATTATTTCAGTAAGTTTTAGATGATTAATAGGTGATAATTTTTGTGTATGGCAACGTTTATATTCCGTTCGCGCGCGGTCATTACATTTTCCATAAACAAGTTAGCCGACATCCTTCATATGAAGGCCCAAGCTGTTCAGAAAATTGCACATAGCTGCGAGGTCAATGTATGACTTCAAAGGTTAGCGAGAAATTGTGGTATAAAACACAAGTGTCAGTAAATTATAGCAAAATATAGTGTTCTAAAAGAGATGCCGCCATTTTAAGTAAGTCTGAGTGGTAATTTTCAAAATCTAAATTTATGTTGTTACTGGTTGTGTGGCAAATCTTCTCAATGCAAACAGCTATTCAATTGAAATGATGATGGAGAGTTAGACTGCCGCAATAATGTTCTTGGAAAAGCCTTAGAAATTTGTAGCGAAGTATAACCTAACACATGTATGTACTTAATATTCAAGTACCCCATGTTTCAGTGTTATTATTATTATTTTTTTTTTTGGTTTATTTTAGCAAGGCATTATTTTTTTTAAGTTAAAACTTCTATAGGCACGATTTGCACTTTTTTTTTTGTGAGTGAATTAGAAGTGTTAACGCTCAAGTATCCTCTCTGTAAAAAGCTAAAATTCAAAATTTTATATCAACACGACGCCATGTTAGGGAGGTGAAAAGAAAACATAGTGTCGATAATCAAATTATAACGAGTTTAGTTGAGCATATGTATTAAAATATTTCATATAGTAAAAATCGGACTTGTATACTGTAAGCATTTCATCTTTTTTGTAATGAGCTATTATTCGAAATTTCATCTTAACCTAACACCGTGTTATAGAGTAAGAGAGGGAAGAAATAGTATCCAAAACCAAATGTCGAAGAGTTTTATGGAAGATTTGGATAAAAATATCTCATAAACTGAAAAACGGACCTGCATACTCTAACAGAGGGAAATGTTCAGATTTTCATCCTCTTTATAATGAGCTATTATTTATAATTTATATTTCATGTTATTAATCTAGCCTTGTTGATGTTTTCACTTCTATCGTGTGGTCTAAAGCACACACCTTAATTGTTTTTATTTGTTATCTTGTTTATTTATTTTTATTCAAGAAATTATAACAATAATATAACCGTAATTACCAATGTTTACTATCTATTACTATGTTTTTTAACTTTTTTACTTCAGCTGACATTTCAAAAATTACAAAAATTGCTATTAAAGAACTTTAATAATAAAAAGAAAGAAATAATACTTAGAAGTGACGTGATGACGTTTGGAGACTGTATATATAGGTTGATTGAACTGAGACTGTATTTAAAAACGCATTAAAATAACCTTATGACCTCAATGCAATTGTAAAGACCATGATGTTATATTTAAATTTGGCTTTAAACTTGAATCACCCAGCGACTCCATTTTGTGATTCAACTCGAACAGTCCCTGACCTGAGCCGAAAATAGCAAAAAGTAAAATCAAAGGGGCTATTTTTAGGATGGTACAAGTGTCGGCACTGCAGCAGCATCTATCTATCGTTATTTAAAAAAAAACTGATAATATTTCCCACGAACAGACATGTCTTGAATTACAGTTAGTGAGCAAGTCGTAACAATACCATTACGCAAGGAAAAGACCTCTTGGAAAAAAAAAACAACTATATATCCTGTGTAAACAAGATTCGCGACAGTTTATCTCGACAAGGAGGTGAAAGTTGTGGTCGGAGAAACTTTTCAGAAGCTTCAAAGGATTCTGTGTACCGTTTTGCAACTTATACGGGCTATCATTTCTCAAGTCAATAAGCACCTGTTAATTTGGTGTACTTAAGAAATTAGTAAAATAAAACAGGAATTTGGTGATAACATAGTTCTTTCTGAAATCAACATTAGTCCAACAATGTTGTTTCGAGATTAGATGGACCAAAAATAGATTTTTGTTTAATCTTCAATATAGTTAAGGTAAATATCAACATTAATACCCTTTGAGAAAGAGAAATTGTCAATAATAATGCGAACTACAACTTTAGTTCTGGATATTGGTAAATTAGTTTTGGTAGGTAAGTAAAAGGGTAGGTGGTGGATTTTCCGGATATCAAAGGTAGGTAAAACAAAGTCAGAGGGCTAAGATTTTTGTTTGTGAAATGCAAATTTGATCACTTAATTTTGAAGATGCACATATGTAAATATGTACAAGATTTACGTTGTTTCTTCTAGTTAAAAAATTATGACTATTGGCTTGTAATGAAATAAAAATAAATGACAAGAGAGATATAGATGATAAAGAGATGACAGTCAATACAAACATAAAATAGTTTGAGTGAAGATACAAAATAGTTAGACAAATAATATTTATACAATCAGTCAATTGGAATGATAGGTAGTACAATATTTTAATAATAACATTGTTCATAAAAAAATATTTATCACCTACGGTAGGTAGAACAGTCGACTAAATTCTTAATTCCTTCAATTATTACTATTGAATTGTCTATTACTGTAATCAAAGCCATGTAGTAAGCAAGTCCAAGATCATACTAATCATTGATTAAGAATTATTGTCCAAGAATTATTTGCTGAGATTAATTGTTTGTAATTCATTTCGTTCATTAAATTTTACATTTATATCAGAGTTCAACAACTATGTGGGTATATTTGTTTTGATATTTGACTTGAGTAAACACAAGCCTGGGGCCACGTGCGGAACCGAGACAAAAATACACACAAGGGCTTCCTATCGCTCTGTGAAATCTGTCAATAGAATTTAAAAAGTCTTGATGAATCTAAAAACTTATATGAGCTCACAGTTCAAAATAGGCCCCTTAGTGATGATGATTTTTTATATTAATATTTTTTAGTCACTGTTGATCATATACGTAAATGGTAATATGTAACAAAGTCGAGTATTAACTGTTACGAAAATCATACTTACGGAAAATGCAATTGGAAGTTTGGAATTTTCAAGTACAAGTTAAATTTCGATGTTCAACCCATGATTCACAAAAAAATGTTCATCTCTATAATAGCCGCTTAACTTAAACACAAAGAAAGATAGAAAAATTAGCTTTCTGGTGATACCCATAAAAATTCAGAAAATTGCACTTAACACACTTTTCACAACAGAATGCAGCCACTTGCCACAGATATGTACTTACAATAAAAAACAGTGCAATTTTGTTTATTTTTTACGTACTCATCGTTTGTGCACTTTTTGACGAATAAACTTCTGTATACATCGTTACTTTTTTTAGCCTCTTTTCGGGGAAGTATATAGATAGTTATACAGGGTGTCTCGCAAGTAGAGGGAAATATTTAAACAGGTAATAGTAGAACCTTGCTACTAGACAAGAAAGTTCATGTTAAACAATGGTCCAATTTTCAGCAGAATTGTAGAAGATTTCAGTTTTGTGATTTTTTAAGTGTCATTTTTTCTGGGGAATAGGAAGCGATAACTTAAAAAATGTTTAATTCAAGTAATTAACAATTATTTCGCAATAAACTAGACAAAATTGAGTAGAAAGTAGACTTCGTCATCTTCAAAACTATTTAAAGATGACTTCTGAGGGGCCAAACTAAGTTAAGCTCCGTGTTTAAAAAAATCTTGGATTAGTTGCGGGTTTTTTTTTATCACTCTCCAAATAAACTACAGAAACCGCACTTTTATAAAAAAAAAAAAACTTGTTTAATAAGCATCAAGTGCACATAATATTAAGTTGAGATTTATCATAAAATAAGTTGAAATTCATCTAAAGTTTTATAAAAAAATGTCCTATCACCTAAAAAATTATTTTCCGCATAAAATACAAAAATATGTATTTAGAAAGCTTTAATTTATTCTTTTTCATTATCTGTGATGAATTATAACGAAGATAAATACCTTTTTATTAATAAAAAAAAGAAAGTTAAATTTAACGATTTTCCGAATATTTATTATCTGAAGTGATACTATAAGTGTGAGCATAACCCAAATCTCTATTAAAAAGGCTTCTAGCTAAATTAAAAGGGCTTCAAATAGAATATTTAAGCCAAGTTCCATCAAAATCGTTTCGAAAAGGAAGGCCGGATGGTAATGAAATGGATACAAAAACACTCACAAATCAGATTGGAATGTTGCAATCAAATTTTGAAATGTGGGAATCAAAATTTGAAAGCAATCAGTGAAGAACTTAAGATTATCGGTTTTGAACAAACTAACATTTACATTTTTATTTGTATGCACAGTTTCCGATTTTTTTTTATTGATAATACTAAAGCACGCAAACAGCTTATACAAAAAACAAAATAAATAAATAAATAAAAATGTTAAGAAGAGTAGAAAAAGGTACTGACTGAACTGTTTTGTTTTAATCTATTTATATAATTATTATGTTTGATTTTCTCATTTATAGGATTCTGAGAATACACTCATAAAATTATTTGCTGCAATTTATTTTATTGTTTCGAAGCAGGTCTGGTCGGAAAGTTCCACTCGGAATAATCTCTTTGTCCCATAAATCAGGTATTTTCTTTCGGAATGGTAATGGCTGAAACGAGCGAATAGTTAACGACCTTAACTGAAAGGAAAAATGTTTAAATATTTATGGAACGTTTTCTTCGCAAATGAATTTAAAATAGAAACTGTTTATAACGGAGCGCCTTTATCCTTCGCAAACGCCTCCGTTTGACAAATGCATTACTAATTGTGGACCATTTATTTAAAAATAGAAAACTATAAGCTTATTATTATTAATATTTGGGTTGAGATAATAAAAAAAAATATATGTCAGTTAAAGATTATAAAAAAAAACATTCGACGGAATACATTTTTTTAATTTTTTTTTTTTAGTGATTCTATATTTAAAACAAATCAATAGATGGTGGTTCGTTTCTTCTATTGGTCTTATTATTTGAGAAAAAAATACACTCAAACTGCTTTGTTTTTAAATTTCAAGTTTGGAAAATTATTTTACCATTAAACCAACCAAAAGAAGAAATTAAAAACTCGTCTGTAAAATATATTTATTTAAGTTCTCGTAATAATTTTAAAATAGACAAAAAATAATTAAATATAGCTACTAGAAAGTCTATCTGGTAATTAATATCTGCTTAAATTTAATTGAGCTTTATTTATAAAATGTATAGTATATTTACTGCTCATTAAAAAAAAATTGCAGATATTTATTTTAAAACCTACTTTCCTTTTTCGGGGCGCTTAACGACTTGCACTGTTTTTATGTAACGACTATGTTTTAAAAATATTTTCGTAAATTGTTCACGAATGTTTTATAGCATCGCAAATCAAATTTTCATTTTATTTTTTATTTAACCGTAAAATTATAATGAATTGATTGAATCTGATTTATTTTCTCAAGTAACTTATTGTTGATGATTTTCTGTTGTTGTTCCGTAGTAGAAGTTTATGATGACTATCGTTCGTTTTTCGACTTCTTGTAGTTAAAATAGATAACAAATGGTGACTATTTACTGACTTTTAATTTTACTTTTCTCACGTTTGTTTTAAATATGAAGTTATAAGTTTTAAATGTGTTTGGGATCGTTGCAAAGTAAACATTTTTTCTTAGCAT
This sequence comes from Nezara viridula, assembly GCA_928085145.1. Lineage (NCBI taxonomy): Eukaryota > Metazoa > Arthropoda > Insecta > Hemiptera > Pentatomidae > Nezara > Nezara viridula. Next base: position 88,062,136 of record OV725082.1, read on the forward strand.
TTAGTACTGACGGATCTATCGTGGAGCTTTCAGATTGAAGTCTCTCTCCTCTCGTAAAATTTTTTTTTTTCATTGTTCCGGATTTGTTTTGGTGAGCGATCAGAGCGATCTTTTTAAATTATAATGCATATGTGTCTGTTATATTTAAACAAGTGTAAAGAAGAATAAAATTATGCTCAAAAAGATATTGTTTCAGCAATTATGGTTGTTTTTTAGGACCACTCAGACTTCATTTCATATAGTTTTTTCTTTTTTCTTTCATAGCAATTAAAGTAAAAAAAAAAAAAAAAAAATCACCCAAATTAAATCATAAATCCGCTACTGCTTTGCAGCTCAATATTTTATAGTTGAAAAATAACTTGGTGAATAATCCAAAATATATATTTAATCAGCAATAAATAAACTGAGGCAACTCACACATAAATACAAACGTTAGTTAGTACAGAAAGGAGGTAGCCGGATCTTGCAGAGGGAGGTGTGGGGGGAGGGGAGAGAACAGCTGACTGGTCGCGTGATCATCACGTGATGGGCCTGTTGCCAAGGCACCCGCCTGTCTGCTAGGGCTGGGCCCATCCCGTTTGCATCACCTGATGGCTCTCCTTGCGGGAGTGGATCTGTATCTTCTGGGAGTATGATGACCTCATTAGGCCAACCCAAACATGGAACCTGTAACCTAGGTCCAACATGGTTTATGGATTTTCATTGGATCCCTTAGAAAGCCTCTCTTGATAAATATATCGCATAACTTAAAACTATTTAAAAAAAAAAAAAACTGCAACCCATGGAGGGTCATGGTACAGTACTTCAGGATGTATTGTTTTGAAGGCCAACGGTTGTGCAGTAAGGTGATTGGATAGGGTCACGCTTAAGTCTTCCCTCTTAATTAATGATTTAGTTAAGAGTACTCAATTTATAGAAGGTGGTTGTGGTCCAGGGGAGTCTCCCGACCTACCGAACTCGATCCTAGGTATTGTTGATAGGAGCCTTACTCACGGAACTATTTCGCTCCTCATTATTATTAGTAATCGTCAATTGTTTCCCCTCCCCCTTATAAAAGATGCATTTAGCCCTGTTTAACCACCGGAGCCTTCAATTACACTTGCTCTGTTGAATGTTTATTCCACTTGTTCCCTGGCTTGAAATTTATTTAAATACATGCTCTAAAACAAAATGCATAGTGAAAAAAAAAATCGTGTTATATTTTTAATTGAAGCATAAATGAATATAATAGTATATTTCTCAAGGATATAGTTGAAATGGATTAGGCTCTGCGTTTTGACACCTACTTCCGTAGAAATCTGATTGCGGCTAGTGAAATAACTGTAAACAATTTCAAATCGACACCATTTCAAATTTAACCACTATTACCATCCGTTGCCCTGATTTTCGCCATAGTATTAATTTGCAAACCCGCCATTAAATAGAAATGTCTTGCGACAGCTTTCTCTCTCTCCTGGGGATTTTCCACAGGCTGTAAAGCTATTCCTAAAGAATACCTGATGGCACTAAAACGGGACTAAACAAAAAGTCGTCATTTTAAAGATTACTTCAAAGCTATTTTAAGAACTATACGAATCGATAAAAAGGTTATTGATGTCAAGGAAACAAGTAATTTAGTAACTTGGCAACTAATTTGCGAGCGTCATGAGCGACTTCTTGTCGTGGTTAACAATTAACAAACGTTCACAAGTGTCCTATGATGTCTTTTGACAAACTGTTTGTTTTGATCTAACAGGTCAGCAAACATTTTTGTTGTGACCTTTCTTTGTTGCCGCCTAACGAGTACCACCTTTATAAAATTATTTTTGTTTGCACACTCCGTCGTGTAATTTCGTCGTATAAAACTCAAGGCTAACATAAGCATTTTGCATCTTAGTTCGTCAATCAAATTCTTCGGTTTTACTAAATTTTCTAAATAATAAGTTTAATAGATAGCCTCCAAAAATGAGCACTTGAGATTACATTTAATTATTTTTATGTTGTTTGGTCTCGATAAGTGTTGTATTTCATTTTTCAATCAATAAAATTTCACTGATATCAGAGCTCTTATGAATTGTTTAAACAATTTGATAAGAACTGAAATGTATCATTATTCAATTAAAACTACTCGACTGATAAATTGACTTAAAAAGGGCAAAAAACAAACTTTCTCTGACTCATTATTAAAAGGAGTTATGCTTCAAGAGTACTTCTTGAATTTTTTTTTTTATATAGCTTTTCCATTTAGAACAAAACAATATTTGAATAATATAATGATAATGAATAAAAAGTGATAACACGTCTCCTCTGATAAGGAATGAAATAAAGCTACCAGTTGTTTATCTGATAAACAAGGTCAATTTTTATAAATTAAAAACATAATTGAAATAATTATTATTTTTAACTAGGCGCTTATTAAAAAATACGGCACTAACTATAAAACACCTAATATCTACCAAGAATTAAATTATGCCATGCAGCGACAAGGAGTTTGGATATTGGCACGATATAGTCAAATCAACATATAGTCATATTAAAACATTAAACATTATAAAATAAAATAAACATTATAAATAATTTCTGTGATAAAAAAAAGGATTGATAAAATATGTTGGTTGGTATTTTAGTCAGGTAGTCCTACTTTAAGCAGGTCTCCCGGGGTTGACCCACAGGTTGTTGAGTATATATAAACAGATTGTTATCATTAATATAATTATCTACGCGGTAATTTTCAAAAAATCATTTTATAATTCACGATAAAGATGGCGAAACATTATTCACAATACATAATGTAAAAAGTACCAAAGCTTCCTCATATCTTTTTCATAATTGAAAGTTATGCTATTGAAACAATTTCTCACATAAGTACTAAACTATTTCATGATGTTTCGATTATAAAACAAGGAATTTAAATCATATTTATTGCTAATAATTCGTATTCCACTCGTGTAAACTCAGTGCTTTCTATCAATAAACATTTCTTTGAATTAATAATTTAAAAAAATAAGTAAATAATTATAATTTATGTTGAAGCTATATGAAAAAATTTAATAAACAAGAATTGTACGTTGAAATTTATTAGACAATATTATCGTGATTGTTTCTCTCAGCCTAAATTTAAAAAAAAAATGCATTTTATTCTTAATATATAATACTTAAAAGATTATTCGCAATAAAACCATTTAAAAGAATCAAGAATGATGAAAATGTTCGTGAACATTAATATCGAACACTTCGGCAATGTTTAGGTCATTTTCAAATCCGAAATATACATGTTACCTTTTACCATTGATGAAATTGTGATACAAAATTCCTTTTTAATTAGAATATTATAATTAGTATTTATTAAATTATTTTATGTCTGCTATTGATGACAATATAAATTAAATAAAAAATAAATGCAATATTTATGTTTTCGATAAAAACTCCAAAAAACTAATGAACTACTAAGGGTAATTAAATAAACACATTTCGAAGTATAAAAAAAAAAAAGGGAACAACAAAAAAAAAGGAATGAAACGCTGAACGTTGTTAAAAAATGTTTCCAAAACGTTTGGTACTGTTTATTTTACTATTAGCCTAGATTAACAATGTGTTTACGCCATGTTTTTTTTAGTTCAATAACTATTTATCAGTGTATTTTTCGGGCATTTATAAAAAAGTAACGAAATAAACATTCAATTTCGCATTTCTTTATTTTTAATTAAGTTTTTTTTCAGTAGATAAGTTTTAAAAATATTCTGATGTTTTGATTTTTCAATAAGCTTAATATTAGTGAAATGTATCTAGTTCAATTACACCGCTGATTTTGAAACTAATAAAAATTATTTATTTATTATTTTATTGTTAAATCATTTATTGGATAAATAATATTTAGTAGAAAATCAGTAGAGTCGTTTGTAAAAAATAATTAAAATAGAATCCTGATATTTGGATAAACAAATTCTTTCAAATCGATTACATACTTTCTGTCAAACCCAAATTTTTGACAATAGATGATGTACATATTAATAGAAAATGTTATCCATATTAAAATTTTTTAATTTTGAAAATCGTAAATAAAAAAAAATTAATACATTTATAGAAGTAAGAAATACCTTGATATGTAGCTTTTCTCCTGAAAGATGACTATTTACGATACGGCAGAGACGTTTTAAATACGAATATATGTGATAACGACTGTTTTCATTCCCGTTCTATTGCATCAAATGCGATAGCAATGTTAGTACTGTCAAAGCACTTCCGCGCTTCTGCTTTTATAGAGCGAACGACGACCGACGCGAGCCTAGCGGCGATTTGCTCAGTTACAGTAAACAACAGAACCACGTGCTCAGCGCCGGCAACAGGCTGTCTGCCGCTTATCAATGATTCATACCTTCAATCTTGCTATTGTAGAATCGTACATTATAAGAAACATATTATTTAATCAATGATATCTTTAAGGGGTATCGGAATATTATTTTCAGCATCGTATTTTCTTCTTTTCTGATATTGGCAACGCGTTGGGAAACGTAAAAAATAAAAACGTTTGGCGGAACCGAATATTTTATACACTAATTTTTTTTCTTCCACCGACGTCAAAAACCGAACACTCTCAATCAACTTCAACACAATGCACTCAGCAGGGATGCCCAGAATGGGGTTTCACGGCCCAAGTTGCCCCATCAAAATTTTTGAGGTTGTCAAATTTCGGCGGAGTAATGGATTTTCAGACTAAGGAACTAGGGGGAAAAACATGGAACATACCGCACCCAGTGTAATTGTATATGATCAACGATTTTTCTAATTCTACCTTACGTTTTGGCTGTTAGACCATCTCAGTAGATTTTGAGGCGTAAGGTGGGCTGTCCTGGATAGACTTGTTAAATTTAAATAAAATTCATATGCTGCAAATATATTGCAATTAATTTTGTTTCGAAAAAAGTGAGAAACTCCTAATAGTATAAAATATATTCCTGATAAAATCACATCACAGTTAAGAAGTTAATTAAAGCTGCAAATTACATTTAATGATATTAAGAATACTATATAGCTCGCGACTAAGAATAGGTCATACTAGGCTTACGCACCTTCAGTTAATTACGATAGAAAACTCGCCCATTTGTCGAAAGTGTGGAAAGAGAATGACAGTGGTCCATATCTTCCAGAGTTGTGCTTTTTATATTAGACAATTAAACAGAAGGGGAATACCAGCAAATACACCAGCTGCTTTGGGAAGTTTTGTTAAAATCGTTACACCCGTATTGGCGCTATAGTTTATAGCGATATGTTTTCGAAACGAAAGACCGGATGGTAATAAAAAGTGAAGATGAAATTATCGTAAGACAGAAGACTGCCAGAAAACTTCGCGGGAGGTTACGCAACAACTTCTCTAATCGGCGATGGATGGTTTAGTATTGCACAAAGGACATACAGATAGACAGACAAGCAGATATTCATTTTTAAATATATATATATATATATATATATATATATAATAAGAAAAGAAAATAATGCAAAAAATCTAAGATGGAGGAATCAATTCCTATTTTCACCGAATAATCGATTAACGACATGAAAATTGATTTAAAACTTCTTTAATGTTTTAAAACAACATATTTGAAAATTACAATTAGCTAGATCTTTGCTAATAATAGTTTGATTACTGAATTTAGTGGCCTTTAAAACTATTATGGGTGCATTAAATGTATACTTTATGAGTTAGTAATAAGGAAAGTTTTTTTTACTTCATAACTTTCCCCCTAAACTTTTGGGGGGATCTAACTATTTTACTCACCGAAAAATAATTTTCAAAATGAGGGCTCATTCAATGTATTTGATAAAGAATTAACGAAGAAACGCCACACCGACAAAAAAAAAAAAAAAAAAAAAAAAAAAAAAAAAAAAAAAAAAAAAAAGAAAAACCTCTGAGAAGTAAATTATAAATATTATGCATTATTAATTAATTAAAAATATTACCCGCTTAAAAACCGATATTTCAAAAAAAAATTTTAATTGCTTTTTGAAGACATTGACTAGGCTCTTAAAACTGTCGAAACTCAAATAATATAAATATATTTTTTAATTTGGGCTAATTTACTTTAAATGTTTGGAGAGTTTTGCATTCTTTATTTAATATCTTTAATATCCCAGGGAATAGTTTGTTATTTTGTATTCTTCAGTTCCGAACTCTGTTGAATCCAGACGTTGGTATGTTTACCTGCAGCTTCCCGCACCTGCTTTATTTGTCAGTCCCATTGTTCCTTTGTGATCTTCAGAAAGTTCAGATAAATATAGTATAAAAATTCTTGAGAATACTTAAACCAAATCTGAATAGAGTTAAATATATAGTAACATATTTTTCTGCAGTTTCAATGAAATACTGAACAAGAATTCATATTTTGAACGAGGTTTCTAACGAATTGAATAATAGAGGGTTATCTCAGATACAGATGTTATCTTTAATATACAATATATATAATAATATAAAAAAGACAATGAAAGAAAAAAGTATCTTCTAAATGCAGGAAACATTCAAAGATTACAGAAAATTTGATGTGCCCACGACTAAATTATCAATGGATAACTAAATTTAAAAAAATAAATATGCTCTGTCTTTGATCATATTGTAAACAAAAAATACTGTATTCAATTTTTGATAATTAAAAGATTTATATCATATTTTATAGTGAAATATTTTTATTATTTAAATTATTTGTCATAAAATTGCGCAATGGCAATATTTATCAGTAGCAAATCACACACAATCCAATATTACAATATACATATAAAAACTTGAATTTTATAATGATAAATAAATTTCTTAATAAATGTTATCTTAAAAAAAAATAGATGTTCTCAAGAAAAAATAGAATAAGGAATGTAACTAAAAGTGATCAAATTATACAGTTAAAATATTACAATTTATACAATTTCATTGTAATAATAAGGAGTCAGATAACTGTTTGGATAAAAAATAATATGAAAATTTACAAAAATAAAAGTTGTATTCTGTGAGGTGTAAAATTCCAATA